>CAUJAO010000211.1:60000-399369 GCA_963082485.1 Eudonia mercurella
GCCAGATGTTAGCCGATTGGGCCCAACTTTCTCCAAACGGAGAATGTTGGGACCACTCGTTGCCCAGGATGCACCACGAGGAGGTCATCTGACTTGCACCCCAACCTAACCTAACCTAACCTAACCTAACCTAACCTAACCTAACCTAACCTAACCTAACCTAACCTAACCTAACCTAACCTAACCTAACCTAACCTAACCTAACCTAACCTAACCTAACCTAACCTAACCTAACCTAACCTAACCTAACCTAACCTAACCTAACCTAACCTAACCTAACCTAACCTAACCTAACCTAACCTAACCTAACCTAACCTAACCTAACCTAACCTAACCTAACCTAACCTAACCTAACCTAACCTAACCTAACCTAACCTAACCTAACCTAACCTAACCTAACCTAACCTAACCTAACCTAACCTAACCTAACCTAACCTAACCTAACCTAACCTAACCTAACCTAACCTAACCTAACCTTTTTTTTTTTTTTTTTTTTTTTTCTTTATACTGGAGGAAATGCATTATGCATACCCGGGGTATGGGGACACCCTAGGTTATGTGGGGCTCTCCCCCCAACTCCCGCCTCCCCGTCCAGGCCCTGCGGCCTCGACGGGGATTCGGGAGGAGGGGGGCCTACCCACTAAAACCTCCAGTACATCCTCTCGCTCGACGAGCGGCTCGGGATTGTGGTCTACACGGCTACCGAGTGCCGCCCGGCGGTTTACCGTCAGGGGAGGAGGCGTCCGAGGATGTCTGGACGTCTCCTAACTCTCTCTTGCACTGCCGTGCAATGCGGGCTCGAGGTCCCCACCTCTAACCCGCTGGCTAGTGCTAGGGCGGTACGTGACGCACAAATCTACGCCTCCGACCACCCGGCCTTCTTCTTCGGAGTAGGTCCGCGTTCACTTCGGACTCACGTACTCGCTCCGCAGCCTCTTTGTGAGTCATGACCTCCTCAGCGAAGGAGGCCACAGCCGTCCATGACCTCTCATTTGCCAGCATAGCCCTGACTACGCTTGGCAAAGAGAGGTCCCCTCCGATAATCCCCGTCAGGGTGTGACGCTGGGGAGAGAAAGCGCCGCACACTTGCAGAGTGTGCTCCACCGTGTCCTCCACGGCGCCACACTCGTGGCAAACTGCCGTCGGCTCCCTTTTAGCCACACGGTACAGGTACCGACCGAAACAGCCATGTCCGGTCAGCATCTGCACCAGGCGGAACGTTAGGGCCCCGTGTTTTCGCCCACACCATTGCCGCAGCACCGGCCTGATTGCGTCAACGGTCCTGGCCCCGTAAATCGGAGACTCTAGGCTCGACGCCCATTGCCGCATCAGGGATTCACGGGCATCCCTCATCGCCCTACCAGACTCTTCTGGAGCTGGGGCCTGTTCCCGCTCCCTAGCCTCACACCTTAGGCGGTAGGACGTCGCCAGGAGTCCCGCCTCAAGCTCCCATGGAGCGGCTCCAGCAAGTGAGCAAGCTGCTGCCCAGGACAGAGTCCTGTATCCTCTAATGGCTCTTACTGCCATGACCCTTTGCGCTTGGCGCAGCAGGGATCGATTTGTGGCGGTAAGAGCCTCGGCCCAGATGGGCGCACCGTACAATGCCATGCTGGCAACAACACGGGCATAGAGTCTGCGACATGACGCGCTGGGACCTCCCAGATTCGGGAGGAGTTGAGCCAAGGCTGATGCAGCAGTGACCAATCGTGGGGAGAGCCGTTTGAAGTGCTCTTCAAACTTCCACTTCGGATCAAGCGTGAGGCCAAGGTACTTCAGAGTACTCCCAACGCGGATCCGGTTCCCACCCACAAGAACATACGCCCCCCCCGGAGGGCGCCCTCTGCGACCATAAAAGGCAATGGCCTTGGTTTTGTCCAGGGCCACCCTTAGGCCCAACAGCCTGATGCGGTCCACCACCAGCGAGGCCATCACCGAAACGTTCCTGGCCGCGTCCCTGTACTCCGGACCCCATCCCATCACCAAGGTGTCGTCCGCGTAACAGATTACCTCGGTTCGGGGCAATATGGTTCCGCGGAGGATCCAATCGAACCCGAGGTTCCACAGCAGGGGTCCCAAAACTGAACCCTGTGGAACCCCGGACTCCATTCGACGGGCCCGCATCTGGCCCTCGGCGTCCACGTAGAGCACGTCCCGGTCGCGCAGGTACGCTCCAATGACAGCCCTTAAATATGGGGGCACACGATGAGCTCTGAGAGCCTCCTCAATAACGGCATAAGGGAGGGTGCCGAACGCATTCGCAATATCTAGCGAAACGGCTACCATCACCTCCCCCCGCCCAGTCGCTTCGTCCGACCGTCTCCTCAATTCCGATATGGCGTCTAGTGTGGAGCGCCCCTTTCGGAAACCGTACTGCCGAGACGAGAAGTTCGGCCCCACTCCCTCTAAATGCTGGGTAATGCGCGCTGCAATTACCCTTTCTAAGAGCTTAGCCGTCTCGTTCAGCAGTACGATTGGGCGGTATGCCGACGGCTGGTCTAGGGGTCGGCCCTCCTTCCGGAGGAGACACAAGCGCCCGTCACGCCAAACCTTGGGGAACGCTCCATTCCTCAGGCACGCAGTAAAAATGTGCCTGAGCCTCTCTCCCAGGTGACCCGCAGCAACATACAGAACTCGCCCAGGGACCCCGTCCGGTCCTGGAGCCTTTTTCTTTCCACGGAGGTGGTCCAGAGCCGTCTCCATCTCCTCCTCGGAGACCTCCGGTACTTCCTCGGGCATGACCACAGGGTCCACGGTCGGAGGAATCATAGAAGGCGGGAAAAAGGGTTCCTGGGAAGGGAACAACCCCTCCACCACTCGTCTCAGCAAGTCGGGTGCCATCTTGTCCGTGGGTGGAGCCTGATGCCTCATTCTACTGCGCACCATTAAATAGGGCCTCCCCCATGGATCCCTGTCCAGGTCGGCAATAAACTCCTCCCTGGCCTTTTCCTTTGCGGCATAGATTGCCCTCCTGAACGCCTTGCGGGCCTCCCTAAGTGACCTGAAGAGAGAGCTCTCCTCCGCAAGCGTGTGTCGGCGCCTACGGCAGCGGACGTATGCGCGTCGGGCTTGGTTGGTGATGGTACGGAGGTTCGCGATCTCCTCCGACCACCAGTATACCCGGTTTCGCCTCCAAGTGTGCCCAGCTCTGCGCATAGAAGCGTCGCACACTGTTGTCATGGCCCGCTGAAATTGTAGGGCCATGGTATCGACGTCTTGGCCACCAGGAGCAGGGACCCATTCCTGCACCATGGCGGCTTCCATAGCCATGTCCAGGTTGAGCCGCGTCATGGCCCAACGCGGAAATATGGACTGGCCACGAGGCCCACTAGGCCCTGTTCGGCCCGTTCCTCTGAGAGGCGAGACCTTGAACGAAATATAGACGTGATCGCTCAAGGTCTCGACGTCCTGTAGGACCTGCCAATCCTGGATGCGCGCCGCTAGGACGGGGGTAGCGAACGTTAAGTCCACTATGGACCCCCCCGTTCTACGCACGCAGGTATTGGCCGTTCCTTGATTGATTATCACTAATCCGGCCTCGGCTGCCCACTGCACCACGGCCTGACCCCTGTCATCGGTGCGGGGGCAACCCCAGGCTGTAGACTTGGAGTTGAAGTCCCCCGCCACGATAATTTGCGCCGGCGCAAGACGTCTCACGGACGCGCAGACCTCCCGGAGAAAGTCTTGGAACTCTGTGATGCTCCTGTTGGGGGAAAAATAGACCCCCAAGAGCACTAAGTCACCCCAGGCGCACGCCACATAGCCCGGTCTTTTCTCCTTAACGGAGAGAGGAGGGGAGTGAGTGCCTGTTGGGGTAACTATGGCTACGGTGCCGGACGCATCACCAGCCCAGTTTTGCTGGGGGGGAACGCAATAAGGCTCCGCAATTACGGCTGCGTGAACCTCCCACTCCGCAATGTGCTGCACAAGAAGGTCTTGTGCCGCTGCGGAGTGGTTTAGGTTAGCCTGTAATAGGTTGAGAGTCGGTGTCCTTATCATTGAGGATTCGACATCTCAACTTCCTGGCTCTGTTGAGCAGCCCCCTGCGAAGCGTCCCTGGTCCAAGGGGTCGCTTTAGCCTTTACAGTGGGGGGGGAACAGCTCCGACCCCCCATCAAATGCACAGCTGGTCTCCTCGCTGCAGTGCAAACAGCGCACTTCAGCCTGTCGGCCGTGCAGGTCACCCCCTTATGGCCAGTCTGACCACACCGGTAGCAGGTGTCAGAGTAGTCCACCTCCGAGGGGCAACGCTGCCGAGTGTGCCCAAGTGCCATGCATTTGTAGCATCTCATCGGCAACGGCTCCAATGAGACAACCCGGGCCACATTCCAGCCGACAAACAGCCTGCCCTCGTCTACCACGACCTTGGCCGCCTGCATCGGGCATCGGACCAAGACAGAGCCAATCCTGCTTGGCCCGTAACTGATTTTCCCGGACTTAACCTCGTCCGGGGAACAACAACCTTTGGCCGCAATGGCGGCTACGACGTGCTCGACCTGGACGTCTTCATCCAGGCCGATGATTTTAAGGTCCGCGCAGCGAGTGGGCCTAACTACTTTAGCTGACGCGGAGAGGACTTCCTTCAACTTTACAGAGAGCGCATCCGCTTTAGGACCGCTGGAAGCGCCAGGGATCTCTATGATCCTGGCCCCAGTGGCAGACGCCCGGATGCGCAAACCCTCAATGCCCAGCTCAGCGATGTTTATGCTGGCTTTGGCTTTTCCAATGACCTCTCCGTAGGTCATCCCATTTTGGACAGCCTCATCCGAGAGGGTGACCACTACAGCAGCAGATTTAGGCGCCTGCAGCCTATTCTTCTTTGGGACGGCCCTTGGGGCTGGCGCAGCTGGTATGGCCGGCTGGGGAGCTTTCCGCCTCTTCCTGCCCTTTCGGTTCACTACTTGCCACTCTGTAGCTGGGGCCTGGCTAGTGCTGGGCAGGGGCTCAGAAGGGGGATTTGGCACTCGTCGCTGTTGGGTAGCCGAAGCATGGGGAGTAGCAGCCACTGACGGACCAGCTACAGCTCCTGCGTAAGTGGCTTTGGCCGCCTTCTGCTTTTTCAAATTCGCCGCCAGTGGGGGACGCAGATTTCTGGCGGGGAGCAACCGTTCCTCTATGCCCTCCAGACGGGCATTAATCATGTTGCCGAGGGTCCGAACCAATCTCTGCTCCATTGACTCTAGGTCCCTCGACGGTGACGCCCTACGAGGCGGCTGGGGTTGCGGCTTAGGCTTCGGCTGGGGGGGAGGAGGGGGATCCCTTCTGTTCCCCTCTTCGTATGCCCTTCTAAGTGCAATCAGCTCCTTCTCCATCAGCTGTACCCTCTGGTTCAGCCTTTTATTGTCGGCCGTCAACCGAACTGTCTCCTCTGACATGGTAAGAAGGGACATGTCAGCAACCTCTTTGCGGACAGAAGCCAGAACTTCGTATATGGCTTTCTGACATGTTCCCTTCATATTTTTGCTCTTTCTCACCACACCTTCAATTTCCTCGCATCCCTTGAGGAAATTGGAGTGGTGTTCAGCCGCCGATAATAGCCTCCCAGGGCTTTTTGGGGGGGACACTCTTCCCATGGCTCTAGTGGAAGGGGCATTCTTCCTGAATGCGGAGGCCCTCGAAGCTTCCGGATCAGAGGTCACAGAGGCCTCCCTACTTAACCTCCCAAGGTCCTCCTCGTCGACGAAGGTACAGTGCCTCATTCGCTCCAAATCCTCTCGGGCCCTTCCCAGGCCTATCGACGTCCCAACTGTAGGGGGTCTCCCGCGACCTCTTCGAGCCGTAGGGACCTTAGGTGCGGCAGGCACATCTGCCTCGGATTCAGAGGACAACTCTGGAGCACCTCGCGGCCTCTTTCGACTCTCAACAGCGTCAGCAACCTCCATGTGGATCGGGCTACTGAAATCACCGAGTTCCCGATCCTCAGCGGCTCGCCTGCCAACCCACGTGTCCACGTCAAAGGTGCTAATCCTGCCAAACTCCTGGTCGTTAACGGAAACAACTGGGCTTTCCGGTGCATCTTCCCCATGATCACCATCCCCAACTTGCTCCTGATCCACTTCCAACAGTGTCGACGAGTCCGAGAGACACTCCATCTCGGAGACCGACCCGGCGTCAGACACCACATCCACATATATTTGTGGCTCCAAAGGTCCCTCAGCCTTTGAGCCCTTCTTTTTACAGAGACCACGCTTGCCCTTTCTATTAGTGGACTCCTCATCCCGCACTTCCTCAGGTCTATACGATGAGTCGGCAGCAACACCTTCACCGATACGCGATATCACCACTACCGGTATCCTTGAAGCCACAGACTCAAGACTCATCAAATTATTAAGGTCCTCCCGACTCCTTTCTCGGCTGTCACCAGCCACCTTACCCCGAGCAAGTCTAGGAACGGTGTTAGTCCCAGATGCTGCTCTCCGCCCAGTACCTGTCAACGGCGGGTTTGAGGTTGTTGATTCATACCCCGAAGGGCCGTCGGAATCAACGTTCTCAGTTTGCGACCTCTTCCGGCTGTCGCTAGCCTCCACTTCCACGACGGGCCTAGTACAAGGCCCCGCCTTGGCTACAGTAGATTTAAGTTTTTGGTTTTTAGGATTCATCATATACTGTTCCCACGAGAAGAGAGCAAAAAATCCGTCACCCTGCGCAGTGGCCTCATACGCAGGGAACCCTCATACTGCCGGTGGCGGGTGGTTCCGGCAGGTTTTAACGTGGTTTCTCACGGGATTTTATAGTGTTACCTTCACGCGGCCGGCCGGTTAAGGCAAGCCCTCGCTCCACCACGGAACCCGCGTACCCCACAACGCCGCGAGTGGGGGTCGTTGCGGAAACCGCAGTGGTTTACGATAGTCGGAGGCTGGCGTAGGCCCCCGTTACACCGCTTTCGCGGTGTTCCCCTTTCCCCCCGTTGCGACCTGATAACCCTTAAGGGGCGGCCGTCTTTAGAACTCCTCTCAAAGCTGCTCAGAAGGAGCAGCGAGTCGTGCGGCCCAAAGTAGGCACGCACGTGGGAGTTGCAGGGCCCAGAAGGGGCTCCCGCCTTGCCAGATGTTAGCCGATTGGGCCCAACTTTCTCCGAACGGAGAATGTTGGAGCCACTCGTTGCCCAGGATGCACCACGTGGAGGTCATCTGACTCGCACCCCAACCTAACCTAACCTAACCTAACCTAACCTAACCTAACCTAACCTAACCTAACCTAACCTAACCTAACCTAACCTAACCTAACCTTTTTTTTTTTTTTTTTTGGTTTCCCAGGGGAACTCTTTATGAGTACCCGGGCCTTGAAGAGGCCCAAGGTTATGTGGAACTCGCCCGTCCGCCTTTCCACACCCACTGACAAGGAGAGAGGCTCCAAGTCAGTTGCCGGGACTAAGTCCCAGCGGGGAGGGCGAGACAGAGGGGAATATCCACTAAACCCCTGGGGGCCTACAATCCGAAGCTTAAGGCTTGGGGTGGCGGTCGCGGGACCTTTGCCACTAGGGCTGCACCACGCGAGGGCCGCCCCGTCGCCCGTGTGCCAACCTGTGACCGCAAGCGGTCACGCGCCGACACACGGGCAACCTGCGCGCACGGCACGACATAAGGAGCGCGCCCGCCCTCTAACGGGCACGCAATCCTACACACAAACAAACACAACACACACACAAGAACAACACAAAGACGCCCCCTCTGCCACTACCGAGGGTTCGGTGTGCAGCAGATAGGGCACTGCTCCATTGGGAGGCTTCGGCGTGTACCGGGGCAGAACCCGGCACTACCGGCACTCCCTCTCTTTCCCAGGTGGCTGCCTGGCTAGCCTGGCAGACCGCCTAGTCCTTATGGGGACGAAGTCCTCCTCTCGCTCCGACTCCCCATCCTCTTTGCCCTCTCTAAGGTCCTCTCTTTCTCTCACCACCTCCGAGTCCAGAGCCTTCCCAGCGCGCCTCCCGGAGGAAGCGGTGCTAGTGTCAGCCCCGAGGCCAAGAGGGGGAGAGTGGAGGGACAACGTCTGTGAGGCGGGTGCTTCCGCCATCAGAGGCGACCCCTCGGTCGCCTCCATCGCCTCCGTTACCGCAGCCACAGGCCTCCCAATCCGCTCCTCAGGGTCCCTCATCTTCGTAACGGGAGGGCGGCACTCCCGACTGCCCATGACATGGCCGTGGGGCAGTGCTGCCTCGGCACACACCAGGCAATGCGGCGGTCTGGTGCATGCTCCCGCCTGGTGGCCGGGCATGCCACAGCGGAAGCAACACTCCACTCGGTCCGACCTTGAGAGGCACATTGGCCTCGTGTGGCCCAGTCCCATGCACTTAAAGCAGCGCATGGGTCTGGGTCCAACGGCCTCGATCCTGGCCAGGCTCCAGCCAAGCCGCAGCCTCTCCCCCTTCACGAGCCTCCCCGCCGCCCCCACTGGGCATCGGACCAGAACCGATGCAGATCCACCAGGGCCCTGCCGAAAGCCTCCAGCCCTGACCTTGTCCTCAGGGCACCCTCCCTGCTCAGCCACAGCGGCGACCACCATCTCCGTCGTGACATATCGGTCGAAGTCGTAGAGGCGGACGTCCGCCCGCTTCTCCGGGCGGACAACCATCGCCACGTCTGACACGACGCCCTCGATCCTCTGCGCCAGCTTGTCAGCGGCCTCGCCGCTATCGGCACCCGGCACCTCAATCAACTTGGCCCCAGATTGGGCCGTCCTGATCCGGACGCCAGGGATTCCGAGCTCCTCCAGGCGAATGGCCTCCCTGGCTCTTGCGATGGTGTCGGCGTATGTCACCCCTAGGGCAACAGCCTCCGGCCTGAGCTGGAGGATAACCGCAGTGGAGCTGGGTTGCCTCAGGGTGACCCTCTCCCTTGGCACACCTGGTGGCTTCGGCTTCGCACCGGGCACCATCAGTGCCTCCGTCCGAACAGGGCCTCCAGCCCTCCTCCCCCTCCTACGGCTGCGGGCGCCGGCGGTACGCTCTTCAGCAGCGGCCAGCGGAGCCGTAACCGGCTTGTCCCTCGGTTGCGTATTCCCTCTAGGGGGCCCAGTGTTTGCGGGGAGGGATGGGAACTCCTCCGCACCCCTGCGCGCGGCTACCGAACTATACGGGCGCGCGGGCACTGAACGCCCGGTCTCCAGCCTGTCAAGCCTCCCGTTTATGTCCCCGAGGGAGGCTTCCAGGGTCCGCCGCATGGCCGCCAGCGCATGCACGACACCGTCGTTCACCTCGGTGCCAGGGGGAGGAGGGGCGACCCTCGCCTCCACAAGGCGCCTCTCCCTCGCTGCGGCCTCTTCCGCCTCCAAGGCCTCCCCTTTCAGGAGCCTCAGCCTCTCCGTCAGCTCCGACACCCGACCGTTGAGGGTCTCGTTGGCCTCCGCCAGGAGATCCGCCTCATTCTTCGCCGCACCATACTTCGCCAGAACTCCCTTCCACGCACTAACGCTCCTGCGATCAATGCACTTGATCAGGTCGGTCAGGTAGCTCAATGCGGCGGACATGGCCTTCTTGGTGACCGCCTGCTCCGCAGGCAGCTCCGAGACAAGGTGCTCCACCGACCCGATCAACCGCTCCGCAATCTCAATGGCCGGACCATCCACACCCTCACACACACTCTCCGCCCCCAGGGGCAGCAACTGCTTCAACCTCCTCATGAGCTGACGGTCCACCTGATCCCGAAGGACCTTCGACCCGCAGACGACCGTCTCGCCCTTGCGAATCCTCCTTATCACTTCCGCGAGCGGCATTTGGAGGATCGAGCCCAAGCACTGGCGCATCTCCTCCTCCTCTCTCGTCCACTCTCCCAGACGGAACTTCGCGGCTCTTAAAGACCCGACCGTGATCGGATCCCAGGTCATCCAGTCATCCGGGGTAGCCTCAGAAGCCTCCTCCGAGTCCCTGACCGGATTTCCCTCCCCTCCGGAACCACAGCCGATCTCCATCGCCTGCACGTCGTCTCCCCCCTTCAGTCGCTCCTCGCGACCCGCCTCTCCATCCACTCCCCTCCTCTTCTCCTCAACACAGAGCGTATTTGTGCCCCCCCCAGAAACGAAGGGGCTGCCTGGAACCAGTGAACTGGTCCCAGGGAGGGATTCTCCCGCCTCCCGGCGGGTACCCTCCTGGGGTAGTTGTTTTGCAATATACGCGTCCATGTTTAACACATTAAAGGGGTGTCACCCCGACAATTTTAGGGTTGTCATCCCCTGGCAATTTAAGGGCTGCCGTTCCCTGGTAGGCAGTGACAATCACCCATGCGACGCCCACTCGCCAAGGGTGCCCTATATACCCACGGAGGTCGGGAGGTATCCGCGGGGTTTTAGCGACTTTTCCTTGTCGGCGCCCAGACGGGCTGCGGGACTGAGCCCAGACCGCCACGTACCCAGCTATGCCAGGGCTGGGGTCGTTGTAGCAGCCGGGACAGAACCCGCGGCACTGCAAAAACGACGAAGGCTGGCATGAAGCCCTCGTACAACGTCATGTGCGTATAAAACGCTTAAAAGGCACCCAGAAGGGGCGCCGAACTACCCTATTCCCCTTATGTAACGACGTCCAGAAGGGACGCCGTCAAAACTCCTCTCAAAGCCGCTCAGAAGGAGCGGCGAGTGTGCGTGTCCAGAGTGGACACGCACATGGAGGTGCAGGACCCAGAAGGGGCTCCCGCCAGTGTCGGGTTGTTAGCCGGCCAGTCTCAAAGCAACCTCCTCTTGAAGAGGAGGATGTTGAAGCTGCCCGTTGCCCAGGATGTACCACGAGGAGGTCACCCAACACACACCCCAACCTAACCTAACCTAACCTAACCTAACCTAACCTAACCTAACCTAACCTAACCTAACCTAACCTAACCTAACCTAACCTAACCTAACCTAACCTAACCTAACCTAACCTAACCTAACCTAACCTAACCTAACCTAACCTAACCTAACCTAACCTAACCTAACCTAACCTAACCTAACCTAACCTAACCTAACCTAACCTAACCTAACCTAACCTAACCTAACCTAACCTAACCTAACCTAACCTAACCTAACCTAACCTAACCTAACCTAACCTAACCTAACCTAACCTAACCTAACCTAACCTAACCTAACCTAACCTAACCTAACCTAACCTAACCTAACCTAACCTAACCTAACCTAACCTAACCTAACCTAACCTAACCTAACCTAACCTAACCTAACCTAACCTAACCTAACCTAACCTAACCTAACCTAACCTAACCTAACCTAACCTAACCTAACCTTTTTTTTTTTTTTTTTTTCCCAGGGGAAGCCATTATGACTACCGGTGCCTGGAAGAGGCACCCGGTTATGTGGGACTCACCCGTCCGCCTTTCCACTCTCGTAGGAGGGCGAGACGGAGGGGGATACCCACTAAACCCCTGGGGGACCACAATCCGAAAGCAGAAGGCTAAGGCGACGGCACGGGGCTTGTCCGAAGATAGTGACCGCGACCGCCGCCCTGCGCCCGTGCACCGACCTGCAGCCATCTCCACACACTTATTCCCGCGTATGCACGGGAAACGTGTGCTTTGACGGCCACGCGCCGGGGCACGGGCACGTACTGTTGACACACAGCAATAAGAATTAACAAAGAATAAAAGTCCACGCGCACCCCCCACAGACAGGGTGCAGCGCCGACACCTCAGCCCGAGGCGCACGTCCGTTGGGACGGTGCGGCCTCAACCACCAACCAAACTACAGAAATAATATTTACAGACAACACAAGATAAAACAACACAACTTTATACAAACACACAATTTACATAATATATACAGAGGGTAGGTGCGGGACGGGGCAGAATCCGACCCCGGCCTTGCCCATGTCAAGTCCGGGTGATTAGGGGGGATTGAGGTCTGCACCTCTCCTCCTCCTTCTTCTCCTTCTCCTTCGGGCGGGGGCGGCGTCGACCGCGAGCTCGCGCTGCCTCTCTGCCTCCTCCTTGAGGGACATCACCTCCTGGCAGAAGCGCGCCACTGCGGTCCAGCTGTTCTCGCTCTCCAACATTGCCTCCACAACGTTTGGAAGAACGAGACTGCCCCTACCGCCCAGCTCCATTTCAAGAGCGCGTCGCTGCGAGGAGAAAGCACAACACACCTGGAGAGTGTGCCGCGCAGTATCCTCAGCAGCTCCGCACTCATGACACACGGGGCTCTCCTCCCTTCCGATGCGGCAGAGGTAGCTGCCGAAGCATCCGTGGTTGGACAGCACTTGGGTCATGTGGTACGACATGTGCCCGTGTGTCCGCTCCACCCACTCCAGCAGCACCGGCCGTATGGCCTCTATGGTGCGCGAACCGGCAACTGGGGACTCAAGGTCGCGCTCCCATTGCCATATCGCCATTTCCCTCGCCGCTCGTCTCGCCGCCTGGATCTCCTCCAGGGCAAGGCGCTCCCCTCTCGCCGCCGCCTCCGTGCGGAGCTCGAAGACTTCGGTCAGGACCTTAGCCTCAAGCTCCCACGGGATCATCCCGGCTAGAGCCGTCGCCGCCGTCCACGACACCGTCCGGTAGGCTCGTACTGCCCTCACCGCAGCCACCCTCTGTGGCCGTCGCAAGAGTGCGACAGTTTTGCGGGAGAGCGAGTCCGACCAGACAGGTGCGCCGTAGAGTGCCATGGAGCGCAGCACTCCGGCGTACAGCCTGCGACAGCTTTCGCCAGGTCCTCCGATGTTGGGGAGGACACGCGATAGCGCCATTGCCGCCTTCACTATCCGAGGCGCCATCTCAGAAAAGTGCGGCAGAAATGTCCAGCGGCTATCCAGCGTCAGGCCCAGATACCTCATCTGAGGCCCGACCGCGATCGCCACTCCGTCGACCATGACCGTGAGGTCGCCACGGGGCCTCCTTCTGGGGCCATGGAATATCATGGCCTCGGTCTTGGGGAGAGCTACCTCCATCCCCAGTTGCCGAATTCTCCGTATGGTCCAAGTGGCCGCCACCGACGCGAGACGCGCCGTACATTGGTAGTCACCGCCCCGTGCGGTGACTAGGGTGTCATCCGCGTAGCAGATGACCCCCGTCCTGGGGAGGCAGTACCCCCGCAGGACCCAATTGTATCCGATATTCCACAGGAGTGGCCCTAGGACCGACCCCTGCGGAACACCGCACACCATACGGCGAGATGTGATTCGTCTCGCGCCCTTCTCCAGGTACAGGATGAACCTGTCCTGGAGGTAGTCCTGAAGGACCCGTCTTAAGTACCAGGGCACCCGGTGGTAAGCCAGGGCCTGGTTGATGCAGCTGAAGGGGAGGGTGTTGAATGCGTTGGATATGTCCAACGAGACTGCCAACACCCTCTCCCCTTTGGCGACTGCCTCTTCGGTAGTATTTCTCAGGGCAAGTATCGCATCGACGGTGGACCTGCCCCGACGGAACCCGTACTGAGTTGCCTCAATGTTGGGCCCGTCGGCGCCCAGATGCTCGACGATGCGGGCCGCGAGCACACGCTCAAACAGCTTGCCCGCCTCGTCCAGCAGGACGATGGGCCTATAGGCCGATGGCATGTCCACCGGTCGATCGTCCTTCTTCAGGAGTACCAGCCGGCCCTCTTTCCACGCCTTGGGAAACTTCCCTTGGCGCAGACAGCAGTCGAGAAGGCCGACTAGTCTTCCCCGCAGATGCTCGAGGGCAATGTCCAACACCGTGCCATGGACCCCGTCCGGCCCGGGCGCCTTGCGCTTCAGCCGGAGGCGGTCGACGGCGTGGTCAACTTCCTCATCTGCGATCGGGGGAATTGTCATGTCCGGTGGGGCATCGTCTGTTTCTGGCAGCTCAAACGGGACCGCAGTGAAAACGCGGTCCGGGAACAGGCCGTTGACGATGCGTCTGAGGAGCTCTGGCTCGAATGACTCCGTTGGGGGGGCCGAGTTGCGAAACTTGTTCCGCACGGTGCGATAGGGCCTCCCCCACGGGTCTCTGTCCAAGTCGGCCAGAAACTCGTTCCAAGCCGAGGTTTTTGCAGCCAGGACTTCGATCTGTAGCGCCTTTCGGGCCGCTCGGAAGAGGGCGTACAGATCCTCCTCTTCATCCGCGGTGTGCCTCCGCCTTCGGCAGTGCTGGAGCTCGAGTCGCGCCGTGATACTGGCGGTACGC
The DNA here is from genome assembly GCA_963082485.1 of Eudonia mercurella. Lineage (NCBI taxonomy): Eukaryota > Metazoa > Arthropoda > Insecta > Lepidoptera > Crambidae > Eudonia > Eudonia mercurella. The sequence goes on from CAUJAO010000211.1 coordinate 74,052, forward strand.
AGGTCGGCTATCCCTTGCGACCACCAGTACACCGACCGTTGGTGGGGATGGTCTCCGACCTTCGGCATGCTGGCATTGCAGACCCGAGTCAGCGAACGCCGGAACTTCTCCGCCTGGAGGTCAGCGCACATGGAGGCTGGGGGGTCCCGGAACCAGGTCTCTACGAGGGCCGCTTCGTCGGCCGCTTCGCGGTTGAGGCGCGAGAGCGCCCACCTCTGGAACCGGGCCGTGCGCACTCCTGCAGCAGGACGGAGGTTTGCCAAGTCCGGGGATATGGACATTGCTATGTAGAGGTGGTCAGAGAGGGATTCCGCCTCCTCCAAGACTCGCCAGTCCGTGATTCGCGATGCGATGGGGGGGGTTGCGAACGAGACGTCCACAATGGACTCCCCCTGCCATCGGACGCAGGTACTGGCGGCACCTCTGTTGAGGAGGACAAGACCACTCTCTACAGCAAAGTCCTCAACTTCGGTCCCTCTGTGGTCCGTTCGAGGGCAGCCCCATGCGGTCGACTTCGCGTTCAAATCTCCCGCTACGATGGTCTGTAGCGGGGACAAACGCCGCACCACGGTCAGGAGCCGCGCCAAGAACGACCGGAACTCGTTCAGGGGTTTGTTGGGGGAGAAATACACGGCCACTAGGGCCACGTCGCCCCAGGTCACGGCGACGTAGCCATTGCCCCTCTCCCTCAGAACTAGCGGGGTTGCGGATCGTGAGGGGGTGGTAACAAGCGCCAGCCCCTCCGAATCCCCTAGCCAGTTTCCGCCTGTTGGCACGGAGTTAGGCTCCGACACCAAAGCCACGTCGACCTCCCACTCCGCCATCTGCTGCACCAGCAGGTTCTGTGCGGTGGCGGAGCGGTTGAGGTTCACCTGGACGAGGCTCCAGTTAGGCCGTACTGGCATTGGGGTCCGTAGGCGCCACATCCATTGGCTCCTGTGTTGGGGCACTAGTCGAGGGGGCCGGGGGGACCGCGGGGACCGCTCTCCAGAGCGGAGTGGCACTGTTAGTGGGGGGTGGGCGACAGCCCCTGCCCCCCATTATGTGCTTGGCTGGCAACTTGGCGGCCGCGCACACCATGCACTGGGCTTCCTGGGCCGAGCACTCCTGGACCTTGTGGCCCTCCTTCCCACACTTGAAGCAGTGGGCACTACGGTCCTCCTTCGATGGGCAGGAGTACCTGGTGTGCCCGATCCCCAGGCACCGGAAGCAACGTGTCGGGGACTGCTCCAGGACGGTCAGGTGCACCTCCGACCACCCAATCTTCACATGGCCCTTGTCGGCCAGAACCTTGGCCACCGGAATCGGGCACCTGACCAGCGTATATTTGGGGCCCCAGCCGAGTCCCTGCCGGATGGGGGCCACCGCCACCTCGTTGATATTGCAGCCTCCCTGCTGTGCTACAGCCGTCCCTATCATTTCCAACGACATGTAGTCGTCGATGCCCGAGAGCTTGAACTCCGCCCGTTTAGTCGGGCGGTTCACGTGCACCTCGTCACCAACGACTTCCCGGATTTTGGCCGCCAGGGCGTCCGCTTTCGGGCCGCTCGTGGTTCCGCCAACCTCCAGTTTTCGGCCTCCACTGGCCGTGTTCTTGACCCTCAAGGAGGTCAAGCCGATGTCCTCAAGCCGGATGGCTCCCACGACCTTGGTCATGAGCGCGGCATAGGTGGCGCCTTTGGCCACGGCCTCCTTGCTCAGCGTCATGGTCACCACCGACGAGCGTGGGACCACCAGTTTTACCTGCGCCTTCGCCGGAGCAGAAGCAGGAGCAGCCGCGCTGGAGTCAGCATTGGCTAGCTTCCTCGCTCTGCGTCTTCTTTTCCTGCTTCCAGCACTTCTCCACTCATTGGCCGGCGTTGCAGCGGCGGCATCGAGTGCCGGTTCGCCTGCCGGAGCAGGAGCGACTGGAGCAGGAGCAGACCCGGGAGCAGCACCTCTACGCATCGGAGCAGCCGGATAGGTACGTCGGCCACTACTAATTCTTTCTTTTCCCTTTTCAGGTACCATCGCGGCGACAGGGGCCTGGGAGGGCCCTGCGACAGCACCATCTCTAGCAGCGGCGGAGTACGACGGGGCGGCGGCGGCGGCACGGGACTTGGCGACGGCGGGAGCAGCAGCGGCGCGTGACGGATTGACGGCGGCGGCGTAAGACGGGACAGCGACGGCGGCGGCAGCGGCGGCGGCGGCGGCGGTGGCGGCTCTCCTCTGGTCGGCGGCTAGCGGAGGTCTGAGCACAGGCTCCGGACCGAGGCGCTGGTCAATTCCACTCTTGACGGCGTCAAACATGTTGCGCATGCTGGCCATCGCCTCAGCCTGTCTGCGCTCCATTTCGCCCGACATTTTCGCCATGAGCTCATCCCCCAGGGTCCTGACCAAGACGTCCACATTCGTCTCTCCCACGACAACGGGGGGCGGTGGCGTCCTGAGTATATTGTTCTCCCTGTTGGCGGCGTCGTATCCTTCCTTGAGGGCCTTCACGCTGTCCTTCAGCTGGGCGACTTCCTTCTCCAGGACCGCGTTGCGCATCCGGAGACGGCGCATCTCGTCGTCCCTCGACATACGCTTGAAGGTGCCGACCATCCTTGCAAGGTACACGGAAGCGGCGTTGATACGCCCGTGCACCTCACCCTTTAAGTTGCCGGATTTCTTGGCCGCGTTGTAAATGGTCATGATGGCCTCCTCCCCATGCACCAAGAGATCGTCCTTGGTGGCATCTTCGTCGTCCGCAACAGAGTGGAACTGCTTCCCCTTCCTGCTGCGGATTTCGTCGATGCCGACGTTGGAGTCGTCGGACTTCCCCCCATCTTTGCGGAATTCGCGCCGGCGGTCCGTCCCCTCGTCAGGCTCCTCAGAGCCACTTACTGATGGGGAGGGAGACTCCTCGTACAGCCCGACAGAGTGTACGGCTCTCCTACTCTCCCTCCTCTCTTCGGGATCTTCCAGCAACATCAGCTCCTTCAGCTGGTCGCCCTCCAAGCCTTGGAACTCGGTGCTGTCACCACCCCGCATCGCCCTCTTCGCCGCGGTGATGCCCCGGAAAGTCCCCTTCTTGCCCTTTTTGCCCTTCCCCCTATGGGAAGTGGCACATTTGGGCGGATGCCTCCTCTTCACGTCCTCGTCGTCAGGTTCGCGTAGCCTTTTGGCCCCCTTCGGAACACTGGTTTCCATGGGCTCCGGTGAGGAGGCGGAGCTCAGTCTCGGATTGTACTGCCCGTAAAACCGCCTATTATCCGAGTCTCCGGAGACCACACAGTCGTCGTCGGAAGCGGTGGCACCGCCAGGCGGCTCCACGACCTCCACGCAATCCGAGTCGGGATCGCCCACTCCACAAACTCCGCCCTTCTCAGGCTCCTTCCTCGGTCGTCCAGAAGCATTGTCGCTCCCTGGGGCCTGGTTGCCTACCCCAGTGGAGGTATCGGGGTTACCCGATAATGTACACGCATCTTTGCCCCCCCCAGAGACGGTGGGGCAGCCTGGGTCCAGCGAGCTGGGCCCAGGGAGGGATTCTCCCGCCTCCCGGCGGGTACCCTCCTGGGGTATTAATATTGAAGAGTGCGCTTCCATTATGGTGACATTGATGGGGTGTCGCCCAGACAATTTAGGGATTGTCATTTCCCTGGCACTTCGAGGGCTGCCGATCCCTAAAGTGGCACAACAAATTGCCCATGCGTTGCCAACGCCAAGGGCACCCTATATACGCCGCAAAGGGCGGGAGGTATTTGCGGGGTTTTTACGACTTTTCCTTGTCGACAACACACGCTGCAGGACTGAGCCGGACCGCCACGTACCCAGCTTATGCCAGGACTGGGGTCGTTGTGGCGGCCGGAACAGAACCCACGACACCACGAAACAACACAAAACACAACGGACAAAACACAAAAACCGAAGCAACAGAGGCTGGCATGAAGCCTCCGGTGCAACGACGGAGGCGATGAACGCTTGAAAGGCGCCCAGAAGGGGCGCCGAACTACCCCTTTCCCCCCCGTGTAACGACGCCCAGAAGGGGCGCCGTCTAAACTCCCCTCAAAGCCGCTCAGAAGGAGCGGCGAGTGTGCGTGCCCAAAGTGAGCACACACGGAGATGCAGGGCCCAGAAGGGGCTCCTGCCTGTGTCGGGTTGTTAGCCGGCCAGTCTCAAAGCAAGCTCCTCATTAAAGGAGCATGTTGAAGCTGCCCGTTGCCCAGAGTGTACCACGAGGAGGTCACCCAACACACACCCCAAAGAGGGTCTCCCCCCTGAAAAGGAAGCCCATGCAAGAGCATGGACCCCCCTTTCCCCTCTGCAGTCGGTGGTGTCCCAGACTGGGACGCCACCGAGTGCTGCCGCTACCCTACCACAAGGGCTTTTACGCGGCGCCAATACCCCTCAGGCTATCCTCTCGGGCTTTTATATGGCCATAGGCTAGTCCAGGTCGTACACCTCTGACCCCATGGACTGCCTGCGCGCTTGAGACGGACGGATCGGACTATCCGACCCCTCGTCCGTCTCTACCTCCGGAGCATCCTCTCTGTCCGACCCCAGTACTCTCCCTGTACCTCTCAACGGAGAGGCATTGGGGTTAGAGGATGGGGCGGGCTGGTCCGAGAGCGGGGCCTCTGCCTCCAGCATCTCGACCTCCTCCGTGGTCCGTCTCGGCGCGATCTGCGCTGTCGTGCGCGCTGGGGAGCTGTCCCGCACCCTTCTTCGAGGGGGGACGCACGCCCGACTCCCCATAATGTGGCCCGCAGGGGCCCCTCCGTCCACGCAGACCGCGCACCGCGGCACTGCGGAACACTCCGCTGCTTTGTGCCCCGGGAGGCCGCAGCGGAAGCAGTCAAGGCTGCGGTCCACATTTGAGGGGCAAAACACCCTCGTGTGACCCACGCCCATGCACTTAAAACAGCGCATAGGGCGTGAGTCGAGGAGCATTACTGGGACCCACAGCCAGCCCACCAGCAATCTCCTCGCCGCCACGACAACCTGGGCCGCCCTGACCGGGCAGCTCACCAGCACCGATGTTGTGCCGCCGGGGCCGGGTCGCATCGCTCCAACTCTGACCCTATCCAGCGGGCATCCCCCTTTCGTGGCCACCGCTTGCGCCACGTCTTCGGCGGTGACGGTGTCGTCAAGGCCGGAGATGCGCACGTCCGCGCATCTCTCCGGCCTGGCGATCGTCGCAACGTCGGCCACCACCTCTCGCAGCCGAGCGGCCAGGCGGTCGGCGACATCCCCGCTGTTGGCGCCCGAGATCTGAAGCAACCGGGCGCCCGACATAGAGATCCGGGTCGTTAGCCCGGACGTGATGCCAACGTCGGCCAATTTTATGGCCGCCTTCGCCCGTTGAATCACGGCGGCGTACGTAACGCCGCTCTCCACCGCCTCCGCCGTCAACTTTATAGAGACAGCCGTCGAGCGGGGGGGCTTCAACCGCCTCCTCGTAGGCTCCCTCCGAGCCGCCGGGGCCGCCGGGGCCCCCTGGGGCAGGGGTGTTCCTCCGGTGGCAGGTGGTGCGCCACCAGAGCTCACGACCGGGGCCGCTCCCGCTCTCCTCCTCCTCCTCTGACGGCGGGTCACGACTGACCACGGCTCCTCGCCCACAGGCGCCGGGGCCCGGCCCACGGGCCGTTGGGGTGGGGGCACAAGCGGCGGTGCCCGTCTCGTGCTCGGCGCGGGAAGGGGCGGGAACTCCCCTCTAGGTCCTCGTGTGGCCAGCGGAGGACGCGCTCCCTCAGGCACGGCGGAACACCTCGCCTCCAGCCCGTCTAGGCGCGCGTTAAGCGCACCGAGGGAGCCGAGGAGCAAACTTTTCAGCTCCGTGAGCGCTCCCACCTCGGATTGGGCCTGAGGTGGGGGGACAGGTGCGGCCTCCGCACGCGGGGGCGGCCTCCCGCTGATGCCCTGCTTTAGGGCCGCTAGCTCCGCCCGCAGCTCCCCCACCTCGCCCTGCAGCCTCTTATTGGCGAGGGCCAGCTGCGCGACCTCCGCAGACCTGCCGCACGCGCACGGCGCCGCCTCCTGCGGTACCGGCGCTGTTGGGGCCTCTCTCCCTTCAGCCGTCTCGGTGGCGCAGGCCTCAGCCTCAAATTGCGTCAGGGAGAAGTCCGCGGCGGCATCCCGCTCACGTTGCGCCTCCCGAACCCCCCGCATCTTTTCCCGGAGCCGCTTCCTCGTGCTTCGGATGCCCTCTATGGTCGCCGCCGAAGCACCGTGCGCCAGGGCCTTCTCCAACGACGCCTGAACGTCGCGGAGGAGCTCCTCATAGGTGGAGAGCTCCTCCGAGAGGTCCGCGTCCAGCTCGCTGCCGAGCTCCTCCCACGCCGGTCTGGGCAAGGTGTCACGCCCAGACCTGCCACGTCCTCTCCGCCCCGTACCCATTTTGGGCCTGGACGCCTCATCGGACCCATCCGACGAGTCGCCAGCACTCCGCGACCTCTTCCGGGTGTCGCCACCCCCTCCTCGCAAACGCAGGACTCCACCTGCCTCCCCCTCTTTCGCCTCGGTAACAAATTTGACACTCACCGACCCGGTAATCGGTGAGCGGCTGGCGCGAGCAGCGTAACATCGCGAACGGTTCTCCATTACAAATTTCACACATGGCCCCTGGATACGGACCATGCGCCGGGCGTCAGCCGGATCACAAGACAGAAACAACTCCTCTGTCGACATTTCAAATTTATTTTGGCGGCTATTAAGGGGCCGCCAGCTCCTCTTCCCCCCCCCCTGACGACGCCCAGAAGGGACGCCGTCCAATCTCCCCTCAAAGCCGCTCAGAAGGAGCGGCGAGTAGTGCGGCCTAAAGTAGACACGCACACAGGAGTTGCAGGGCCCAGAAGGGGCTCCCGCCTAGCCAGATGTTGGCCGATTGGGCCCAACTTTCTCCGAACGGAGAATGTTGGAACCACTCGTTGCCCAGGATGCACCACGTGGAGGTCATCTGACTCGCACCCCAACCTAACCTAACCTAACCTAACCTAACCTAACCTAACCTAACCTAACCTAACCTAACCTAACCTAACCTAACCTAACCTAACCTAACCTAACCTAACCTAACCTTTTTTTTTTTTTTTTTTTTTTTTTTTTTTTTTTTTTTTTACGTGTGGAAATCTGCAACCAGACCGTCTCGACCGGGTGTTGCACGACCCGGGAGGTGTGTGGGGATGGGCGATGGTCTGCCCGACCCACTAAAACCACACGGCACCCGTCAACCGCTGGGCGGGACCCCGAGCACTCATCGAGTCATTCACGGCCCGCCGCGGTGGTTCCTTCGAACCCTCCTGGCGTCTCTCCTCCCCCGAGTGCGAGGGAGGGGCGCCTTACACCTAGAGGCTATGGCGCGGAGAGTGTGGGGAAGATGGTGACCCCCACCCCCGCGCTGGGCTACGATGGGTGCAACAGCCCATGCAGCCGCCTCCGACGACCCGTCCGTCTGCGTCGCGACGCGACTGACAGCGGGTCATCCTCTCTCGCTCTCTCCGCCTCCTCTTTCCGCGAGATGACATCCTCGCAGAAGGAGGCGAAGGCGTCCCACGACCTTCTGCTCGTGACCATGGCTTTGACCACGGCCGTTAGCGTCAGGTCGGGTCCGATGACGGCGAGTAGCGCCTGGCGTTCACTGTCGAACGCCGGGCAGAATGCCAGCGTGTGGGTAGCCGAGTCGGCCCCAGCGCCGCACTCGTGGCACTCTATTGTGGGCTCCCGACCGATCTTATGCAGGTACCCACCAAAACAGCCGTGTCCGGTGAGGACCTGCGTGGTACGGAAAGAGAGCCCACCCTCCTTGCGAACGACCCATCGCTCCAGGACGGGCCGAATCGCTCCGATGGTCAAGTGGCCGGCAAATGGATGCTCCAGGCGTAATCGCCATTGTTGCAGAGCCCTCTTTTGAGCGCGCTCCCGCCATCGGGACACCTGTTCAGGCATAGCCCTACTGCCTAGGCTGCGTACTTCAGCGCTCTGCTCGTAGACAGAGGCCAGCACTTCTGCGTCCAGCTCCCATGGGGGAGTCCCTGCCAAAACGCAGGCCGCCTCGAAGGACACGGTGCGGTAACCATGTATTACCCTTAATGCCATAGCCCTTTGGGGCCTCCTGAGAAGGATTTTGTTTTGGGCATTAAGGGCGTCCACCCACACTGGTGCCCCGTACAACGCCATGGAGCGTACGACGCCAGTGTAAAGCCGGCGCGCACTGGAACTGGGGCCACCAAGGTTTGGCAGCAAGTTACCCAGCGCGTGAGCTGTTCTCACCAGCTTCAGTGACTGGCGCCGGAAGTGCTCCCGAAAACTCCACTTGGCATCGAGATACAGGCCGAGATATTTAATACAGGCGCTGATCTCAATCTGCACACCATCAATGCACAGATGTGCGTCTTGAGACGGCCTTCTACGAGGCCCGTAGAAATAGAGCGCCTCGGTCTTCTCCAGCGCAACTTTTAGGCCCAGCAATTGGATTCGCTGGATCATATGCGACACTCCGACGGTTGCGAGAATGGCCGCATCCGAAAACTCCTTGGCTCTGGCAGTCACGAGAGTGTCATCCGCGTAACACACTACGCGAAGTCCACGCAGCATGGCACCTCTTAGGGCCCAGTCATATCCGATATTCCACAGGAGCGGACCCAGAACCGACCCCTGTGGAACACCGCACGACACTGCTCTGTTGCGCATTCTGCCTTGTTGGTCGAGGTACACAACCGACCTATTCCGCAGGTAATTGACAATTATCCTCTGCAGATAGCCAGGTACGCCATGGTATTTCAAAGCCTCCCCGATGCACTCGAAGGGCAGACTGTTGAATGCATTGGCGATGTCGAGCGACACCGCCAACACAACTTCTCCCTGTGCAATAGCCTCCTGAGCATGAGCCTTGACATCAAGGATGGCGTCAATAGTGGATCGCGTCTCCCGGAACCCATACTGGCAAGGTGCCAAATCAGGGCCCACATTGCTCAGATGGCCATTTATTCGCCGGGCCAGGATGCGCTCGAAGAGCTTGCCGGCCTCATCCAAAAGAACAATAGGCCGGTAAGCAGATGGTGATTCAAGGGGTCTCCCCTCCTTTCTGAGCAGAACGAGGCGTCCTGTTTTCCACCTAGCAGGGAACTCCCCCGCTGAGAGACAGGCGTCCAGAAGAGACCGGAAGCGCTCCTCTATAATTTCTTCAGCAATCACCCAGACTTTGCCGACGATGCCATCAGGCCCTGGGGCCGTATTCTTGGCCTTGAGCCGCAGGAAGGCTGCGCCCAACTCACCAGTAGTAATTGGCGGTATATGAGCGGCGTCCCCGTTAGCTGTTGCCGGGGCCATCCTCGGCGGCACAAATTCGCCTCGCTCCGGAAACAACGAGCGAACAATGGAGTCGAGTAACTGAGGCTCGAGCGACTCAGTGAGAGGGGGGCCCACGTTGCGCAGCTTGCCCCGCACTGAGCGGTAAGGGCGGCCCCAAGGATCTCGATTGAGTCCCTCGAGCATCTCCTCCCTTGCCTGGTCCTTGGCCTGACATATGCCGACTTTCAAGGCCTCCTTGGCTTCTTTATATGCAGTGTGCAGTGCCGCATCGTCTTGCACATTTCGCCTACGCCGCCTAAGATGGTTTGTGTAGGCTCTGCGCGCCACGATGCATTCTTCGCGCAGTGCAGCCACCTCCTGCGACCACCAATAGACTGCTCTTTTGGGAGGACAGCGGCGAACCCGGGGCATGGCCGCATCGCAAACCTCTGTCATGGAGTCTGCAAACCAGTTCGCTCCTTCGTCCACCTGGATCGACTGGGTGGGAGGGCGAGCAAACCATACTTGGGCAATGGCTGCCTCTATAGCCAGCTCCCGATCCAGCTTGGTGACCGCCCAGCGCGGGAACGGCGACGGACCCGTGCTACGCGGCTGGCTGTTGACACCGTTCGAGGGGGCGAGGTCGAATCTGATGTAAAGATGATCCGACAATGTCTCAACCCCCTCGACAACCGTCCACCCGGACACGCGACGAGCGACGACAGGAGAAGCGAAGGACAGGTCCACAATAGACCCGCCCTGCTGCCGTACGCACGTATTTGTGCTGCCCTGATTTAGGAGGAGCAGGCCGGATGTTATGGCCCACTCTTCCACAACTTCACCACGTTGACATGTGGCCGGGGAGCCCCAGGTCGTCGACTTAGCGTTGAAGTCGCCGAGGACGATTACTGGCAGGGGCGAGGCACGGTGAACCGCAGCACCCAGTTGGCCAATAAACGCCTCGAATTCCGCCACGGTCTTATTTGGGGAGAAATATACCCCAATCAGGGCAAATCCTCCCCACTTGACGACAACAAAGCCGGCTCCCCGTTCAAGGAAGACGAACGGAGGGACCACGTCCGACGAACCTCCGACAATCGCCACAAGTTTAGTGGAGTCCGCTACCCAATTATTGCGGTCAGGCACGTAATACGGCTCTGCCGCAACCGCTATACCTATCGACCACGCTGCCATTGATTGCACAAAAAGGTCTTGTGCACCGGCAGCGTGGTTTAGGTTCGTCTGGAGAAGGCGTAGTAGGGCCGTGCTAGACATTGCCAATCTCCATTGCATCGGCATGAGGCGTCTGCTGAGCGCCTCCTTGGGTGCCAGCAGCCGATGTTTTGGCCGCTGTCCTCTTCCGCCTTGGGGCTTGGCACGATTTACTGCCGATGATGTGAGACGCGGGCCGCTTCGCCTCCGCGCACATCGGGCAGTGTGGTGCCAAAGAGCACGATGCCGCTATATGGCCTGCTTTACCGCAGCGATAGCAGATATCGCTGCGGTCTATCATGGCCGTGCATCGGGCTTTGGTGTGCCCCCTTTCGAGACAGCGGTAGCATTTAAGCGGCCGCGCCTCCAGAGCCTCCACATGGGCAATGCTCCAGTCGATGTTGATACATCTCTCCTTTAGCAGGACTTTGGCCGCAGCTACTGGGCATGACACATAAATTGTGTACATGCCACCAGCGCCACGGCGCATCTGCCCAACCCTCACATGCTCCGGCGAGCAGGACCCTACCTTCGCCACCTGTGCAACTACTTGCGCTGGAGAGATGGTGTCGTCCAGGTCGAATATGCGCAGGTCTGCGCATTTTACCGGCCTGGAGACTTTAGCGTCATCACCTAGGGCCTCCTTGATCTGACGGGCCAGTTGGTCAGCTTGCTCCTCCGTGGCCGTGCTCGGGAGATTGAGGATACGAGCACCAGTGACCGCCTCTCTAAATCGTACCCCCACGATTCCCAGGTCGGCAGGATTTACCGACTCCTTTGCCTTCAGGAGGACGTTGGCATAAGTGAGTCCTCGCTCTTTTGCCTCCGGCTGCAGTGTTATGACCACTGCCGGCGAGCGAGGAGTCCTCAACTTGGGCTTGAACCTCCTTTTGGCCTGAGATTTGGCCTGCGGTTTGGCCTGCTCCTTGGCCTTGGCCGCCTTCTTCCTGCGAGCTTTCCGGCCGTTGGTGACCGGGGTCCACTCTCCCTCGGCCGAGGTGGACGGGCCAGGAGCAACAGGGGTCTTTGCAGCCTGGGAGGCATACGAGGTGGTCTTCGCCGCCTTCGCTCCCTTTTTGGGCTTGCCGGTCGCTTTTTGGGGCCCCACAGATGTAGGTAGGGCCGCAGCCTTCTTGCCCTTGGTTTTGGGCGCTGGTGTCGGTGCGCTTTTCGCTGCCAACGCAAAGCTGTTGTTAGCCTTGTTCTTGGCGTCGGCCGCAAGCGGTGGACGCAGACGAGGCTCAGGAGGCAGCCTGGCCTCGATTGATTCCAATCTAGTGGAAACCATGAATCCAACCTGTCTCATAACTTCCGCCAGAACCGATTGGTCAATTACTGGCGGGGGAGGAAGCGGCGGCGGTTGAACTGCCTTCGCTTTCGGCTTCGATTGTGCCATCGGCTCCTTTCGCTGCGCCAAGGGGGCCATCGCTTTAGGAGTCACAGGAGCAACCGGATGAACGTCATCGGACATCTCTCCTTCCCACGCATCTGAAGTGGGTGTAGCCACAGGGACGAACTGCTTTTGGTGGAGATACTCCACCGTGGCATGCAAAGTAGCCATTTCCTCCCTTAGGCTAGACACTTCCGCACTGAGACGGAGGTTCTCAGCCTTTAGGGCTTCGGTTTCTTGCGAAACCGTACGGTATCGCAAGAGTCCTATATTTTCCTTATAGGACTCAGCAATCGCCTTAAGGGACTTAACATATGTACCCTTGAGATGGCCGGACGTGTTGGCCACATGAAGCAGCATTTTGATGTCGTCCTCCACCTCTTGGACGACAACATCTGCACAGGCCTCTTCGTCTTTATCAGAGCCACCCATTAGGACAGCTCTGGATGCCCTAGTGACGCGCCTCTCGTGAGCCATTTCGGCGTACTCTTTCTCGGCCTGGAGCTCAAGAGCCTTACGCTCGGCCTCATAGTGCCGCTCCTTCGCAGCAGCAAGGCCTACGTACTGCCCTGTAGTGGGCGGTCTGCCTCTGCCTCGACGAGAGGTAGGCACTTTCGCCGAACGGAAAGAGCGGACCGAGTCATTGTCCGACTCTGAGGACAGATCCGTTCGAGTCCTTTTGCAACCACTGGTGATTGTGGAAGTCGAGCAGTCGGACATTGCGTCCTCCTCCTCCGAACGAACCACCACGACCTCATTCTCCTTGTCCTGACCGTCTCTGGCTCGACGACTGCGGCTGCGAGTTCTAATGGCCGCGTCGAGTCGCGTCAATGAGACGGACAACACCTTGCCCTTTTTAGGCATTCCTAAGTCCATACCGGACCTAACCTCCTTGCCCCTACTGGGCCGACTACTACCACCGCCCTTCACGGGCTTGACGCCACCAACGTCACCACTTCCACCACTGCCCTTCACGGGCACACACTTCGAGCTTCCAGGAACATAGACACACTCTGAGGCCTGGTCGGCCACCCCAGAGGGACCTTCGGTAGCAAATTTCTCACACGGGGACCCGGTCATCCCCGTGCGCCGGGCGTCAGCCGGAGCGCATGACATACTCGCATTCAAATTACTGGACATTTTCATTACTTTTTACGAAGCAATTTACGGGTTGCAGTCCCCGGATTTGACAACTTTACTGTTGGATGGGTTACGTTTTTACTAACGGGTGTTACCTGTGTTCTCAGGGGTTTTTAAGAGTGTATCCTTCTCTGGAGCTGTCGCTTGTCGCGCCGGGTCGAAGCCCCCACGCCAAGCACGCCCTATATACGCCACAGAGGGCGGGAGGTGTCTGCGGGGTTTTTACAAGTTTTCCTTCTTGTCGCCCGAGTGGGCTGCCAGTCTGCCTGGACAGACACGTACCCGGCTACGCCGAGACCGGGGTCGTTGTGCAAGCCAGAACAGAACTGGCGACGACTGCGAGAACATCGCAACAAGGGTTGGCGTGAAGCCCGAGTTGTAAGCACCTTGCGCATGGAAGCGCTTGAAGGGCGCCCAGAAGGGGCGCCAAACTACCCTATTCCCCCCGTGTAACGACGCCCAGAAGGGGCGCGCGTCAAAACTCCACTCAAAGCCACTCAGAAGGAGCAGCGAGTCGCACGGCCCAAAGTGGACACGCACCTGGAGATGCAGGGCCCAGAAGGGGCTCCCGCCTGTGTCGGGTTGTTAGCCGGCCAGTCTCACAGCAGCCTCCTCATTGGAGGAGGATGTTGAGGCTGCCCGTTGCCCAGGGTTTACCACGAGGAGGTCACCCAACACAAACCCCAACCTAACCTAACCTAACCTAACCTAACCTAACCTAACCTAACCTAACCTAACCTAACCTAACCTAACCTAACCTAACCTAACCTAACCTAACCTTTTTTTTTTTTTTTTTTTTTTTTTTTTTTTTTTTTTTTTTTTTTTTTTTTTTTCGCTGGGAAATCCTCATGGATACCCGACAGGCGGGGGGCGCTGTCGGGTTATGCCGGACTCTTACCGGCTAAAACCCAGCGGTGTTCCTCCTCACCGTCTTCCATCGGAGCTGCGGGAGCGCTATTGCACGTCTTCCGCTGCTCCGTCGACGGTTGTCCGAACTCGGACCCATCTTGTGGGGCGCCCGCCTGTAGCGCCACTCACCATTTGACCTGGCGTGCCAGAACACGAGACACGCCAGCCATCTCGGGGGTCTCCTCCGGTTGGACGGTGGTACCCCCCGGTTCCACCGCCCGGAGACTCGTGTTAAGGGGGAAGGTGGCGCGCATGCGCCAGGCGCCTTCGTCCCGCTCTTTTGCGGCGGATTGGGTTCGACAGAGGGTCGTCTTCTCTCACCCGCTCCGCCATCTCCTTTTCCGCCATGACGGCCTCACAAAATTGGAGCACCGCCTTCCACGCTCTGTCACTGCCAACCATGGCTTCCACAACACTCGGCAGCGACAGGTCGCCCCCTATCACCGCCACAAGCGTCGCCCGCGGCTCCGCCCACTCAGGGCATTCCGTCAGCGTGTGCTCCGTTGTGTCCTCTGGACACCCACAAGCGTGGCACTCGCTGGTCGGTTCTCGACCCGCCACGCTGCACAGGTACCTGCCGAAGCAACCGTGCCCCGTCAGGACCTGCACAGCGCGGAAAGTGAGAGCCCCATGTCGGCGATCAACCCATCTTTCTAGGACGGGCCGAATCGCCTCCACCGTCCTCCTGCCGGCGGTCGGCTCCTCCAATCTTTCCTTCCATTTCCGAAGGAGGACCTGGCGGTCGAGTTGCCCCTGTTGCCTAGTCTCCATCGGCTCTGGCTCCACCTCTTCGGCTCGCGCTGTTGCGCTGCGACGCCAGTACATCGCCGAGAGCATCTCCGCGTCCAGGTCCCACGGTGGGGTTCCGGCCAGGACGCACGCCGCCTCGCACGAGATGGTGCGGTATCCCCTCACCACCCTGATCGCCATGACCCGTTGCACTTGGCGCAGGAGAGTCCTATTTTGGGCGCTCAGGGTGTCTGCCCATATCGGGGCCCCGTATAGGGCCATCGATCGAACCACCCCAGTGTACAACCGGCGGCATGCGACTGTCGGCCCGCCCAGGTTCGGCAGCAGCCAGCTCAAAGCTCCAGCCGCTCGCAACAACCTGGGGGCCAACCGCCGGAAGTGCTCCCGGAAGTTCCAGCGGCTGTCGAGGACAATGCCCAGGTACCGCATCGTCGACTCGACAGCGATGGAGACGCCGCCGACCGTCAGCCGGGATCCTGCGGGAGGGGCGCGTCGGGCTCCGTGGAAACACAGAGCCTCCGATTTTTCCAGCGCCACATCCAGCCCTAGCCGGCGAATTCGGGCCACCACTTGGGCCACTCCGGCCGTCGCCAACATGGCCGCCTCGCGGTACGTGGCGCCGCAGGACGTGACGAGGGTGTCGTCGGCGTAACACGTTACGTCGACCCCCCGTAGATTGGCGCCCCGCAGCACCCAGTCGTAGCCGATGTTCCACAGGAGCGGCCCAAGGACCGATCCCTGTGGAACACCGCACGTCATGACCCGGCTGCCCCGCCCGTCGCGCGTCGGGTACACCACTTCCCTCTCGGAGAAGTAGTCCAAGAGGAGACGACGCAGGTATTCGGGCACACGATGATAGCCCAGCGCCGCCTCGATACAGCCCCAGGGGAGGGTGTTAAAGGCGTTGGCGATGTCTAACGACACCGCCAAGACGACCTCTCCCCGGGACACCGCCTCTTCAGTTAGGTCCCTCACATGCGCGATTGCGTCAACCGTCGATCGGCGTCGGCGAAACCCAAACTGCCGGTCGCTAAGCCCCGGCCCGACCTGTTCAAGGTGCTCGACGAGGCGCGCGGAAATAATCCGCTCGAAGAGCTTGCTCACCTCGTCGAGCAACACTATGGGCCGGTATGCCGACGGCGAGTCCGCCGGGCGACCCTCCTTGTGCAGCAACACAAGCCTGCCGATCTTCCACTTCTTCGGAAAGCGACCACTCCGCATGCAAGCGTCGAGGAGCTCGACTACCCTGGGCCCGAGGGCCTCCAGGGCGAGCACCCACACCTTACCGGGAACCCCATCGGGGCCCGGTGCGGTGCTCTTAGCGCGGAGCCGCAGGACCGCGGTCTCCAGCTCTTCTTGGGACACCTCGGGTATCGAGGCGTCCGAGTCCTCCGACGCTGCAGCCGCCATAGGCGGGGGCGCCGGGTCAACCCTCTCTGGGAAGAGGGTGGCTACGACGTTCTCCAACAGCTCTGGTTGGAGACTTTGGGTCAACGGGGGGGCCCACGGGCGCAGCTTACCACGCACCGTCTTGTACGGGCGCCCCCAGGGATCTCTATTCAGAGTCTCCAACCACTCTCCCCACGACTCAGTCTTTGCCTCACCTATGGCAATCTGTAGTGAGGTGCATTTCGCCCTGTACGCGGCGTAGAGGCGACTTTCCTCGGCATCCACCCGTCTTCGCCGCCTTCTGTAGCGAGTGTACTGGCGTCTGGCTGCAACGCACGCTTCACGAAGCCGGCGTATATCCGCCGACCACCAGTACACTTGTCTGCGGGGCGGGAGCAGTCTGGCGCGCGACATACCGGCGTCGCACACTTGCTCCATCGACTCGCTCAACCGCTCCGCTCGCCCGT
The DNA here is from genome assembly GCA_963082485.1 of Eudonia mercurella. Classification (NCBI taxonomy): domain Eukaryota; kingdom Metazoa; phylum Arthropoda; class Insecta; order Lepidoptera; family Crambidae; genus Eudonia; species Eudonia mercurella. The sequence continues at coordinate 90,555 of CAUJAO010000211.1, forward strand.
CCACGTCGGACTCCGGGCCCTCAGGCGCCGACTGCCAAGCCTGGACGATGGACGCCTCGACGATGACGTCAATGTCCATAGTCTTGAGTGCCCAGCGCGGTCCGTCCCCACGCGGGGGTCGGCTCTGTGGAGCTCCAGGGTTAGCGGCGACCTCGAACCGGATATACCGGTGGTCCGACAGCGTCTCCGCCTCCCCGAGCACCCTCCAGTTTCGGACACGGCGCGCAAGACACGGGGTCGCAAACGTGAGGTCCACAATGGATCCCCCGTTATGCCGTACGCACGTGTCTACCGACCCCCGGTTCAGAAGGACTAAGCCCGACGTGACAGCCCATTCCTCCAACACCTCGCCCCGCACATCGGTAACCGGAGAACCCCAAGCCGTTGATTTGGCGTTGAAGTCCCCGGCGACCAAAACTGGAATTGGGTGACTCTGGCCGACCAGAGCACCGACCTCAAGCAGGAATTGCTCGAATGCGGCCAGGCTCCGGTTCGGCGAGAAGTACACCCCGACGATCGTCACGCCCATAAGTGTGGCCGCGACGCATCCGTGGCCCCTAATTGTTTTTTCGAAGGGCGTGGAGCCGACGGCCGTCTGCGCGACGATCGCCACCTCCCGGTCACCAACCCAATTGTCCCTGGCGGGGACGAGGTATGGTTCCGCCACCACCGCCACCTGGATCGACCACTCAGCCAGGCTCTGGTACAAGAGGTCCTGAGCCCTGGCCGAGTGATTGAGGTTCGCCTGCAGGAGAGACATGGCCATTTATTAATCTACGACCATGTCTACAACCCTCGCGGCGCGTTCCACGTCAGCGGTGGACGGGCGAGCCGGCTGGGGGTGGGCTTTTGAGCGTTTCCCGGCGGGCTTTTTCCTCCTTTTGTTTCCGGTGGACTTGGCGGTGGCGGAAGTGGCACATGCTCCGCCTCCCACTCTGTGGTCCGCCGGCTTCTGTTTTGCCTCACACAGCAGGCAGTGTGGGGCAGCGGCACATCCAGCCGCCTTGTGGCCTGGTTGACCGCAGCGATAGCAGGCATCGCTGCGGTCCACCTCGCAGGTGCACCGGCTCCTCACGTGCCCCGAATCGAGGCACCGGTAGCACCGCAGGGGTCTAGCCTCTAATAATCTGACCCGGGCCGACATACACCCCACAAATAGCCGCCCGCTGGAGGCGACCTTTTTGGCTGCCGCAACAGGGCAGCGCACCCACGCCGTGCCGGGACTGTCGGCAGAAAAACGGCGAATCTCCCCGCACTTGACCTGCTCGGGGGGGCATTCCCCGGAGTGAGCCACCGCAGCCGCCACCTCCTCCTGAGACACCGCATCATCCAGGTCGCTGATGCGCAGTTCTGCGCATTTCACGGGCCTGGAGATGCGGACCAGGTCCGCGGGAAGGACCTCCCGCAGTTTGCCCGCCAACAGGTCCGCCTTCTCACCGCTGTCGGCCCCAGGAATTTCTAGAACCCGGGCCCCCGTTACTGCGGTTCGAAAGCGTAGACCCTTCAGACCTAAGCCGACCAGGTCGACCTTCTGCTTAGCCCCGGCGAGCACATCCTTGTATGTTAGCTCCTTGCCCTCCACCGCGGCACCCGGCTGGATGGTGATGGTCACCGCAGCCGATCGCGGGGAGCGAAGCCTCGCCACCGGGTCCCTTTTTTTGGGCGGGATTGCTGGCTTGTCCGACGGTGCGCTGCCCTTCTTCTTCTTGCCCCGCCTGACAACCGTTGTCCACTCTGACACGGCCGTCATCGGGGGCTTCGGAGCGCCAGGTGTTGGCGCTGTCACCTCTGGGTTTGTCCTATTTCGGCCGCTTCGCCTGGCCTCACCCCGACTCGCTGTCGACGGGGGCGGAGCAGCGGCGGTGCGGACAGGGGCAGGAGCGGGGGACGCAGCCGCAGCACTCGCCCTGTCGGCAGCCAGAGGTGGCCGGAGGCGTGGCGCGGGAGGGAGACGCATCTCAAGCCCCTCAATCCTTGCGCTGATCATGGTCCCCACTTCCATCATGATCGAGCGCGTCAGCGAGGCGATGTCGAGGTTGGCTCCGCTTGACTCCACAGGCTTGGCGAGACTCGCCCGCATGTCTGCGATCTCCTTTCGGAGTTCGGCGACTTCGCTTTGGAGGCGAGCATTGGCCCTTTGGAGCCGAGCCGTCTCCTCCGTAGCGGACCGCTCTGCTAGCTCCGCTACCACCTCCCGCAAGTTGGCAGAGGCCTCCTTGAGGTTCTTTTGCATCGTCCCCTTTAAGTTCCGGGACTTTGATGCAACTGCTTGAATAAGCAGAACACTATCTTCTGCCTTCTTTTGCAGCTCCAGCGCCGAAATTCCGCCGTCGTCGTGCGACATCGATGACGATTCAGAGAGGCGCTGCGACCGGCCCTTTTTACGCAATTCGCGGGCCATACTCGCCACCTCTTCCTCGTCCTCAAGCGCCATCTCCTCTCTTTGGGCTTTAAGGTACGCCGACTTTGCCTGTGCATAGCCGACGTATTCCCCCGTCGTGGGAGGCCGCCCTCTCCCTCTTTTTGAGGTGGGCGTCGACGCGGGAGCCCGCTTCTCCACCGCCTCTCGAGGCCGTTTCCGCGCATTGCGCCACAGCCCCCCCGTTGTGTCATCACCTGAGGACACAGTCACCATGGACATCACGGATGAGTCAGACTCCTCCGCAGTCTCATGGGTCTCATCATTCGGCCGCCTCGCGGCTTGAGGGCTTTCGCCCTCAGGACAGTTTTTGCCCCCCCCAGAATACGAGGGGCAGACCGGGCTAGGCCCGGTGAGGGATTCTCCGACATCGGAGATGCCGGTACCCTCCTGGGGTAAATTCTCTTTAAACTGACCTGACATGTTTCTATCTCAATTTTTTCAGGGGGTGAGCTCCCCTGCCTCTAACGATTGGGTTCCCCCCAACCATACATCCCATCACCGAGTGCTAAGCTTGGGATTTGGGTAATTTTTAGAGAGGTTTTCTTCCTCGCGGCCCCTACCGGAGTAGCGGCCCTCACCCCCGACCCCACGGGCCGGAGAGCGAGTTGGCCGACGGTGGCCTAAGCCATGCTGCCTGTCTCCGACCGACAACCCGTCGCCCCCACCTTAATCAACCCTCATGGGTTTTTTCCCACCCTGATCCCATCCACTGTGCCCTCTGCTAATTCAGAGGGACACGCGGAGAGACACCACCCCTGTGCCGCTCTTAGTCTGGCCCCTCACTCCAAGCCTGTCCGTTATGGGTAGCCCTGTACGGCATAGCCTTGAAGATCCTTGAGACACGCAAGCCCCCCCACCACGACAAGGTGGCAGCACGATCGGGGGGGAACCTAACCTAACCTAACCTAACCTAACCTTTTTTTTTTTTTTTTTTTGGTAACCCGGGGGAAACTTGCGTCCAAGTCGTCCCACGGGGAGCAATGTGCGAAAGGCTCAACCCGTTGTCGGGGTATGTGGGGTTGGGCGATGGTCTGCCCGACCCACTAAAACCCCCGGGAAATCAGTCGTCCTGATATGTGGACTGGGCGTTACCTGATAATTAGTTCAATCCGCCCAGGCCTCAGTGTGCGTTGCAGCATCCACCCGACTAATTTCGCCCTCTTTGGGCTCCCTCGACCAGCCTTGCAGCTACTTCTTCCGCGGCATAGGGGCAAATCTGCCGTCCTTACGCCGCGGGCGGCTCCACGTGGGAGATCGGGCACGCCCCTCTGGGCAGTCCTCCTCTCCCTGCTGGGCGCCAGGCTCGGTGCCTCTCCGTTGAGAGGTGTCCGAGTCGGCGTCCGTAGGGGACTTAGAGCGAGGGGCGGTGACAGCCGGGAAGGTCAGCGCCAAACCCGACGACTGCCTCGGCTGTATCACCTCCTCCATTTCCGCTTCCGGCGTGGGCCCTTGTGCGGGCACCCTCTCGGCGGTCCTGTTGCCAGGGTCTTTTGCCCTGGTGGTAGGGGGACAGCAGGCCCTACCACCCATCACGTGGCCGTGAGGCACCTTCGCCTCTGCGCACACCGCACAATTGGGCTGCTTGGAGCAGCCCTCCGCCTTATGGCCTAGCACGCCACACCGGTAACACATATCGGTTCGGTCTACGACCGAGGGACACTTAGGCCTGGTGTGGCCCACGCCCATGCATCGGAAACAACGCAATGGGCGGGGCCCCAGGGCCGACATTGTGGCGATGCTCCAGCGCACCGGGAGCTTCTCCGCCACCACCAGTTTCCTGGCCACCGCAACTGGGCAGCTCACAATTGTAGCCCCAACGCTGTTGGGGCTAATGCGAATTTTGCCCACCTTCAGCTTTTCAGCTGGGCAACCTGCTAGCTTGGCCATCGCCTCCGCGACGTCCACCGGTCTGGCAGCCTCGTTGAGGCCCGAGACGCGAATATCTGCTCTCTTTTCCGGCCGCGTGACAGTCGCGTAGTCTAGGACCGCCGAATATAAGACCTCCGCAAGATGGTCGGCCTTTGCTCCGCTCTTGTCGCCAGGAACCTCTAGGATTCTAGCTCCGGTTGCTGACGTACGGCATCGGATTCCAGTCGTAATGCCGATATCCTCCAACCGGGCTACCTCTCCTTGTGCCCTTTGCAGGACCTTCGCGTAGGTGTACCCCGACTCTATGGCCTCAGGGCGCAGCTGCACCACTACGGCTGATGATCGGGGGACACGGATCCGCACCTTCCTCTTTTGAGGGAGAGGTCTGGCAGACGAAGCCAGATCTGACGTCAGATGGGGGCGAGCTGTTGGAGCCCCCTCGGGCGGCCCTTGGCGCTTGCCTCGTCTTTTTCTTTTTCCTCCACGCACCGCAGCGGTCCCAGTCTCGGAAAGAGGCGCTGGAGCAACTGACCGACTGGTGGACGGTCGGGGTGCAGTGACGTGGAGGGAACCGTGAGTCATTTCCGGGTAGGGCTCAGTCACAGGCACCCTTGGGCGGCGTTCCGGCGTGGCGTCCACGCCATGCGAGGGCAGAGGAGGAAACTCGACTCTTTTGCCACGCGCCGGCACCGCCCGTCGGCGAGCCTGGGCCTGGTCAGGTCCAGGTCTTTCTAAGCCATCGAGTCGGGCGTGAATTGCCCCGACGGAGTCATTCCAGGCGCGTTTCATCTCGTCGATGGCGCTCATCAATAGGTCGTCCCGAGAGTTGGTGGGTGGGACCGCTATATTCGGAGAGGATCTCCTGCCAGCATTTTTGAGAGCGGCAACTTCCGCTTTTAGCGCAGCCAGTTCTTTATGCAGCCTATCATTATCGGCCTGCAGTTTGGTGGTCTCAGACGTGGTTATCCTGGACGCCAGATTGGATAACACACGCTGTATCGTCCTTGAAGCATTGTTCAGGGTTGTATGGCAATTACCTGAAATATTGCCAGATTTGTCCGATACGTCCCGGATAGCCCTCGCGCAGAGAATGCCCACCTGGTGAACATCAACCGCGCAAGGACCGCCAAAGGACGATTCCCAGGGTATGTTCAACCGGGTTGCCTGCTCAATTTCCGCCTTCGTTGGGCCAACAATGTGGTCCAAGTTGGGCGGCACATATCTGGGTTGGTTTGTGGGTTGTGAATCTGGAGAGCCAGGAGACATCTCCATGCCCGCCACCTCCATTTCCCTCAACCTTATATTGCGCTCGCGCAAAGCCTTGCCAACCGGGCTAGACCGGGCTTCCTCTTCGCACTGCTGGTCAAAGGCGTTGAGGTTCTGCCAGTTCAGCTCCCTTCGAGCTGCCGGAAGACCAATTGAGGTCCCTGCCGTCATAACGCGGCCACGTCGCGAGGTCGAAATTTTCGACGCTGTAGACACGACAGAGCCAGCCTCAGACTCGTCATCGGAGTCAACTGCCGTTCGCGATCTCTTGCGAGTATCGCCCGCCGCATTCTGCAATACGACTGACCCTGCCTCAGAGCCAGAGTCAGCCGCCAAGTCACCGATGTCGTCTGCGAATGAATCGCCACGAGCATCCACGAAGCGCAGTTCTATGCCCCCCCCAGAAACGGTGGGGCGGCCTGAGACCAATCTTCCGGATTTCGCCGGCAAACTGGTCTCAGGGAGGGATTCTCCCGCAGAGCGGGTACCCTCCTGGGGTAGTTCTTTTTTAGTACTGCTATTCATTTTTTGTTTGACAATTTGCGGGTTGTCATCCCCCTCCTAACGATGGCAATTCAGGGGCTGCCCTTCCCCGTTGGACCAAAAGATCACCCACGCGTCGTCCACACGCCGAGGGTGCCCTATATACTACGGAGGACGGGAGGTGTCCGTAGGTTTTTAGCCGGTGTTCTCCGGGGTGTTAGTGAGTTTTCCTTCTCTTGGCCGTTTGGCCTCCGGTCTGCCCAAACGCAGCGTACCCACAGCGCCAACGGTGGGGTCGTTGCCGCAAGAGGGCAGATACCGACTTCGGGGCTGGCGTAAACCCCGGTTGCACTGCTCTCACCAGTGCCCCCTTCCCCCCCATGCGACCTGAGAACCTTTAGGAGGCGGCCGTCTTTTTGGTACGACGCCCAGACGGGGCGCCGTCTATAACTCCTCTCACTGGTCTGAGGGACTAGTGAGTTATGTGACCCAGAGTGGGCCACATATGGGAGCTGCGAGGCCCAGAGGGGACCCCGCCTAGTCAGATGTCAGCCGGCTGTGTCCAAGCGTCTACTACACGCAGAGCGGGAGACTGTTGGAAACAGCCGTTGCCCAGGGTGCACCAACGTGGAGGTCACCTGACTCGCACCCCAACCTAACCTAACCTAACCTAACCTAACCTAACCTTTTTTTTTTTTTTTTTTTTTTTTTTTTTTTTTTTTTTTTACGCTGGGAAAACTCATCATGAGCTATCCACCCCCCGGGGGAGGGGGTGGGGTGTGTGAGACTCCTACTCACTAAAAACCCAGCGATGTCCTCTCGTCACCTTGGAACCAGCAAACCGGCGATCATCGCGTCGTCCTCATCTGAGGAGGACGCATCGAAAGCCGGAATGGTGGAGCCTGACGAGGTCATGGGAACCCTTTCGGACACTTCCACAACCCCGTCGGTGACTGCTCGCCCTATAGATGGGCGAGCCCCTCCTCCGCCCCTAATTGGGGCGGGTGACCGCCCTCGAAAACGATGGGCGGACACACTTGACCCGTCAGTTGAGACGGGTCGCCGACGCGCCGGGACATGCGGGGCGTCGGCCCTCAGTGGGGACCTGTGCAATGCACGGTCGGAGCCCCCCCTAGGGCTCGGACCGCGCTGGTTTCCCACTGGATGGAGAAGGCGTTGATATTGCCGCCTTCTCCGCAGGAGGCGTCTGTGGCGGCACGGATTTGCCAGGGGGTCATCCTCCCTGGCCCGTTCCGCCTCCTCCTTCAGCGTCATGACGTCGACGCAGAAGGAGTTGACCGCCTCCCACGACCCCTCGCTACCGAGCATGGACAGAACCACGGTCGGCAGGGAGAGGTCCGCGCCAATCACAGCGACCAATGCGGAGCGCTGGACATCGAACGCAGAGCACACCATTAGGGTGTGCTGCGCCGTGTCCTCCGCTGCCCCGCAATGGTGGCACTGTGGGGTCGGCTCTCTTCCGATCCGGTGCAAATAACGTCCGAACGAACCATGTCCGGACAGAATTTGCACCAGATGGTATGTGAGCGACCCATGGCGCCGCTCCGCCCATGCTTGGAGGACGGGGCGTAAGGCCTCCAGACTGCGCGTTTGCGTAGCCGAGGCCCCTTCGCCCAGGTCCTCGGACCATAGGCGGAACATCTCGTCTCGTGCTCCCTCGAGAGCAGAGCGCCTCTCTTGGGGGGCCAGGCGATCGCCACTGGCCCTCTCCTCCGCTCGCTGCCGGTATGCAGCAGCGAGCACCTCCGCCACCAGTTCCCACGGGGGCGTCCCCGCGAGAGCGCACGCCACTTTCCGGGACACCGTTCGGTAGCCCCGGATCGCCCGCAGTGCCATTGCACGCTGGGCCCGCTGGAGAGAGGCGATGGCGTGTGGGCTCAAGCAATCAGCCCACACCGGCGCCCCATACAACGCCATAGAGCGGACGATGCCACCGTAGAGTCGGCGGCACGCCACGCTCGGGCCCCCCACATTAGGCAAGAGACGCCCGAGGGCATCTGCTGCTCCTAGCAGCCGGGGCTCGAGGAGTCGGAAGTGCTCCTCGAAACCCCACCGCCCATCAATCACCAGCCCCAGATACTTCATCTGGGGCTTCAGACCGACCCTCTCGCCCTCCACAACGATCGACGCACCCGCTGACGGCCGTCTCCGAGGCCCATGGAACACCATGGCCTCGGTCTTGTGAAGGGCCACCTCCAAGCCCAACGTCCGTATCCGCCGCACGATATGGCTGACGAACACGGACGCCAGGCGCTGGACATCCTCCAGCAACGTCCCCCGGACGGTGACGAGCGTGTCGTCTGCGTAGCAGAACGACCGCACCATCGGGGGGAGGCCACACCGGAGGACGTAGTCGTAACCGACGTTCCACAACAAGGGGCCGAGGACCGACCCCTGTGGAACGCCGCGGGACACCCTGTGACGGCCAGTCTCGCCGCCACGTCCCACGTACGCTACGTCCCGGTCCCTCAAATAGTCCCCCACTATTCGGCGCAGATATGGAGGCATTTTGTGATAGCGAAGCGCCTCCATGATGACGCCGAACGGGAGACTATTGAAGGCGTTGCGGATGTCCAGCGACACCGCCAACACCACTTCTCGTTTCTCAACGGACTCGTAAACGAGTGTCCGGAGATCGGACAGGGCGTCGATCGTCGACCGCCCCGTCCGGAAGCCGTATTGGGCCTCGGAGAGGTCGGGGCCCGTTCCCCTTCCCAGCTGCTGGACTATTCGGGAGGCGATGATTTTCTCAAACACCTTCCCGATTTCGTCCAGCAGCACAATAGGGCGATATGCCGAGGGGTCGTCAGCCGGACGCCCCTCCTTGCGCAACAGACATAGCGCCCCCTCCTTCCAAACTTTGGGAAACTGTGCGAAACGGAAACTGGCGTCGCACAGTTCCCTGGCCCTGGCCCCGAGATGTTTAAGGGCCAGGTCCAACACCCGCTTTGGGACGCCGTCAGGTCCCGGTGCCGTCTTACGTCCTTTAAGACGGGCGACGGCGTCAACCCACTCGTCATCCTCAATGAGAGGGGGAGCACTTTCCTCCTCATCGTCAGGAGACGGCGGGGCCATGCGAGGGGGAACAAAACCCTCCTCGGCCTGGGGAAACAGCCCCTCGACGACCGACCCCAGGAGGTCGGGATCCATTGTTTCCGTGAGGGGCGCGCCGCGTGCTCTGAGCTGGTTGCGCGCCAGCTTATATGGCCGCCCCCACGGATCCCGATTCAGACCCTGCAACTGCTCCTCTCTTGATGCCTCTTTCGAGGAGGCGATCGCAGTGTGCAGGGTCTTCTTCGACTGTCGGTACAGCTCGTACAGTCGGTCCTCCTCTGGTCGGTCCCTCACGCGGCGCCGGCGGGCTCTAGTGTAGGCCCGTCTATGGACGCTACACTCCTCCCTTTTGGCGGCGATGTCTTGAGACCACCAATGGACTTCGCGGCGGTCCCGCGGAGGCTGCGCCCGAGGCATAGAGGCCTCGCACACCTCTGTCAAAGCGCCGCGGAGACGGCGGGCTGATTCATCGACGTCCGGACCGGACATCGGACGCGAGAACCAGTCTTCAAAGACCGCCGTCTCGTTCGCCAACTCCGGCTTGAGCCGACTAAGGGCCCAACGAGGAGGCCGACCTCGGCTCGTAAGCGGTGCAGCCCGCTGATGCGGGGTGGAGCTCTCAAACCGAATGTAGCGGTGGTCCGAGAGACTCTCCACATTCTGCACTACCCTCCAGCCGCTAATTGTGCGAGCGAGGGCTGGGGTGGCGAACGATACATCCACCACCGAGCCGCCGTTGTGCCGCACGCATGTGTGGACTGCGCCCCTGTTCAGGAGCGACAGCCCAGCGGCAGCTGCCCACAATTCAACTGCCTGGCCCCGCGCGTCGGTCGCTGGATTGCCCCAGACAACCGACTTTGCGTTCAAGTCTCCGAGTACGAGAACCTGACGCGGGGCCGCCCTCCTCATGGCTACGCCGACGACGTCAAGGAAGGACTTGAAATCGGCGAGCGGCCTGTTTGGGGAGAAATAGGTCGAGAAGATGACCATATCCTCCCAAACGACCGCCGCGTACCCAGCACCCCGCTCATAAATTGAGGGGGGTGTGTAACCTGGGGCCGCGCGCACCACCACGGCTGCAGAGTCGCTTGTGTCCCCGACCCAGTTGGGCTGGTTGGGGACAAAGTACGGCTCTGACACCGCCGCCACGTCCACTGACCACTCCGCCAGGCTCTGGTGTAGCAGGTCCTGAGCCCTGGCGGTGTTGTTCAGGTTCACCTGCAGAAAGTTGATATGGGGCCGTCTTAACATTGCTCGACCGCCATATCAACCTCCTCAAGCCCCGTTTGGGGCACCGTCTGTGTGGCAGGGGCGGCCTGGCGAACAGGACGCGCCGGCAATTTGCCCTTGGCCAGGGGAGGCTTACAACTACGCCCCCCCATAACGTGGCCTGCCGGTCGTTTGGCAGTGGCACACACGGCACAGTGGGGCTTCGCGCTACATTCGAAGCCCCTGTGCCCCTCCTTACCGCACCGGTAGCAGAGGTTGCTCCGGTCGGTTTTTGACGGGCAACTCGCTCTAGCGTGCCCCACCTGCATGCACCGGAAGCACCGGTCGGAACGGGCTTCCAGTGCTCTGACGTTGGCCGCACTGAACCCTATCAGCAGGCGGCCGCCGTCCACGATCTTCTTGGCGGCGGCGACCGGGCACGACACCACTGTCATGCCAAAGCCGTCGGAGCCGTAGCGGATGGGGCGAACCTTTACGGCGTCCACGCCACATCCACCCTTGGCCGCAATTTTTGCGGCCAAGTGCGCCTCCATCACCGACTCATCCAGACCACCCACCCTCACTTCTGTTGTCTTGGTGGGCCGGATGACTGTGGCCATGCCCTCAAGGGCCTCCCTCATCTTGCCGGCCAGCTGGTCGGCCTTCTCGGCAGAGGCCTCGCCCGAGATCTCAATGATCTTGGCCCCGGTCATTGTGTTTCGACACCGACGGTTTGGAATATCCATCCCGTCGATGTCCACCGAGTCTCGAGCCTTGGCCAGCGCGTCGGCGTAGGTGACTCCATTCTCGACCGCTTCGGGAGTAAGGGTCACCACAACTGCCGCCGACTTTGGCGCAACCAGCTTTGTCTTTTGGCCGGTTTTACGGGCCTTCCTCGCAGGAGCAGTGGCGGGCGGGGCTGAGGTGTTGTTAGGCCTCCGCTGAGGCGCCTTCGGTTGCTTGGCCGCCGCCGAGTAAGATTTGCGGGGCGGAGCCTGTTCCGGAGGGGCCGATGTTTTGGCCTTCCTCCTCCTTCGGCGCTTTTTGCGCGACTCCTGCGTCGTCCATTCCGATTCAGCCTCAACCGGGGGAGACGCCTTTGCAGCACCCCGGGAGGTGGATGGAACGACCGCAGGAGGATCGGCTTTCTTCGCCCGCTTTGGCGGGGGATCCGGCTTTTTGGCCGCCGCCTTGCCCTTTTTAGCCGGCATAGATGTTTTGGCCGGCTTGGCCTTCCCCTTCGTAATAGGGGGCGTGGGCGCAGCTGCCGCTGCTTTGCGGTCCGCCGCAAGCGGCGGTCGCAGGCTCTTGGCCGGCAGCAAACGATCCTCCAGACCCTCCAGGCGAGCATTCAGCATGGCCCCGAAAGTTCGGGCCAGCCTTGCTTCAAAAGCCTGGAGGGCATCCGGCTCCTCGAAGGCAGCCTTGCTTTTGCCGCGGCCAGTCGTCTCCTGTGCGATAACAATCGGCAAGGGAGGCTTTGGAGGAGGGCAGTCCGTCTCCATTGAATCCAGTGAGGGCAGAACCTCAGGAAGAGTGGGGGGAGGGGAGATGCACTTCTTCCCACCCTTAAGGTCCCTGACCTCTGCAGACAAGGCTGCTACACTTTTCGTGAGGTCTGCCAGCTGGTGCTGCAGCCTCACGTTCTCCGCCTTCAATATGCGGGTGTCCTCTGAGATGTTTTTCGAGGACACCTCGCGGAAACAATCTATAATGGATTGCGCCGCTTTCTTTAGTGCCTTCTGGAAGGGGCCCTGGAGGTGCGAGGACTTTTTCGCTACCTCTACTATGACCGCACAGTCCGCCTTCACCACCTCCTCGATGTCGAGGGTGGTCTTCAGGTCCGGATCTGTGGGTGTAGGGGCCTCATCTTCCGTTCTACTTGCGTAGAACGCTGCCCTGGTCTCGTAGGCGCGGCGCTCCATTTCCGCAACCTCCCGGTCGAGCGCGACCTGCTGCTCCTCGCGGATTGCAGCGGCATGCTCGCGCTTTGCCTGGGCGAGACCAACGTACTCTCCTGTTGTGGGAGGTCTTCCTCGACCACGTTGAGCCGGCTTCTTGGGACCGTCCTCGGACGAGTCCGAGAGAGCCTCCGACTGTTTGTCCCCCTTAGATGTTTTGGGGGGACGCTTCCTCTTCAACGACCCAGTGAGCGTGTCGAGGCTGATGGAGCTGTCGTCTGACATCTCGCTGCACTGGTCGTTTTCTTGTCCGCGCTTGGGATAAGGGGAGGTGCGGGCTAGGCCCTTGCTACGAGTCGACACTGCCGGCGAGCTGGCACGACTCCCCTTTTTCTTTGAATACCCCGATTTGGGACTTGCGACGGAGTCAACGGCTGATCTCATAGAGATCGTCGATGAATCGGACTCGACGTCGACATCCTTTCCGCTTCTTGTTGCAGACACGCTGCGCGATCGCGCGGTGGTCGGCGATGAACTGCCTGCAACTCTGGACGAACTGAAAGTGAGCTTCAGCCCGCCCGTCTCCAACTCAACTGCGCCCTTCTCGGGCCTTCCAACCACGTCCTTCCCTTTAGGGTCGGACACATCATCACTACCCACGACGGATCTGGTACCAGACTCCGCCGACTTCTGCGAAACGTCTTTTAAAAAATTTTTGTTCAACTTAGGCATTAATCCCACGAGTAGAGAACAAATATTGGTCACCCCGTGCAGTGGCCTCATACACGGGGAACCCTACATACTGTCAAGGGCGGGGGATATTGACAGGTTTTAACGAGGTTTCTCTCGGGTTTTATAGTGTGTCCTTCACGCGGCCGGCCGGTTAAGGCAAGCCCTCGCTCCACCACGGAACCCGCGTACCCCACAACGCCGTGAGTGAGGGTCGTTGCAGAGACCGCAGTGGTTTACGACGATCGGAGGCTGGCGTAGGCCCCCGTTGCACCGCTTTCGCGGTGTTCCCCTTTCCCCCCGTTGCGACCTGAGAACCCTTAAGGGGCGGCCGTCTTTAGAACTCCTCTCAAAGCTGCTCAGAAGGAGCAGCGAGTTGTGCGGCCCAAAGTAGACACGCACAGGAGTTGCAGGGCCCAGAAGGGGCTCCCGCCTTGCCAGATGTTAGCCGATTGGGCCCAACCTTCTCCGAACGGAGAATGTTGGAGCCACTCGTTGCCCAGGATGCACCACGTGGAGGTCATCTGACTCGCACCCCAACCTAACCTAACCTAACCTAACCTTTTTTTTTTTTTTTTTTTTTTTAACCCAGAGGAACCCTTTACGAGTACGAGGGGCCTTGAGGAGGCCCCAGGTTATGTGGGACTCACCCGTCCGTCTTTCCACGACCCACCGACTATCCGGAGACGCCATTGTCTCCAGTCGGCTGCCAAGGGAGAAGCCCAAGGCCAGGAAGGGCGAGACGGAGGGGGATACCCACTAAACCTCTGGGGGACCACACTCCGAATACAGTAGAGGCCGCGGGACCTGTTCACTGGGAAATTGAACCACGGGATCCACCCGTGCCCGTATATCCGCCTATAGCAACTCGGAGAGTCACTACGCGCGGGTATACGGGCACTACGCGAACGCGACATCTTGGGCGTACACGCCCTCGCTCTGCTCTTGATGAGTTTTGCGAGGGGTGTATTAAAACAACTCGAAGTGGGATAAAACCCACACAGAACACAACAACAATTCAGATATATACACATAAAAAACAAGATTTGTACACACAAAACAAAGATATGTACAACAATATACAACTAAGCTAATTTTTAGTTCTTTTTGTTTTTATACTTTTTTTTTTTTGGTTCTTCTCTTTTTGTTTTTTTTTTTTTTTTTTTTTTTTTTATAAAATTCCTAATGCTAATATATACAACACAATTAATTGGTGAACAACAACGATAATTAACAACTTAACTACTACTTAAACTAATATATACAAGTCCACACAGATTTAGGGGACTACTGCATATTATGTGACTCGCTGTACACGATTACAGAGAGTCAATTAACATCATTTTATATACAACAATACAACTAACCTAATTAAACTAATTTTATTCACAGATTTCTGCGCCAGGATGGAACCCAGCACAGACTACACCCAGGACAGACCAGGTAAGTACCCAGGTGAGACAAAAGGCAGGATTACGGCGGAAGGAGATCCGCGTCTCTCCTCCGTCTTCTCCTCCCTCTGGCTCTTCTCCAAGGAGCGGCATCGGCAGCTTCCTCACGGGCGCGCTCCGCCGCCTCTTTGAGGCCCATGCACTCGCTAGCGAACTTAGCCACCGCCCTCCATTGTCTCTCACTCTCCAGCATCGCGGCCACGATGTCTGGGAGAGCGAGACTGCCTCTTACACCCAACTCCAACTCGAGGGTACGGCGCTGTGAAGCAAAGGCATTGCACACCCCCAGTGTGTGCTGCGCTGAGTCCTCACTGGCCCCACACTCGTGGCATTCGGGCGTCTCCTCTCTGCCGATTCGGTGCAGATACCTACCGAAGCACCCATGCCCGGTAAGTATCTGCGTCAAGTGGTATGAGATGCCTCCATACGTTCTATCGAGCCATTCCTTAAGGACTGGCCGAATGGCCTCCACAGTCCGTAATCCTGCAATGGGGGACCCGAGCTGTTCCTCCCATTGGTAGACGGCCATTTCATGGGCGTCTCGTCTAGCCCCCTGGACCTCCTCGAACGCAGGGCGCTCTCCATTGGCGCGTCTCTCCGTGCGGAACTCGAAGACCTCGGTCAGCACCTTGGCCTCGAGTTCCCACGGGACCATGCCAGCAAGCGCGGTGGCCGCTGTGAAGGACACCGTCCGGTATCCACGGATCGCTCTCACCGCCGCCACTCTCTGCGGTCTACGCATGAGGGCCACATTCCTCCGGGATAGAGCGTCCGACCAGACGGGAGCCCCGTACAAGACCATACTGCGGAGAACGCCCGCATACAATTTACGACAACTGGTCTTTGGCCCTCCAACGTTAGGCAATAGGCGCGCGAGTGACATTGCGGCCTTGATCACTCTAGGGACTAGCTCCACGAAGTGCGGGGTGAACGTCCACCTGCTGTCCAGAGTCAGCCCCAGGTACCTCATTTGGTACTGAACTCTGACGTTCACCCCATCCACACAGACATACGCTCCTCTGGTGGGCTTACAACGAGGAGGGTAGAAGATCAAGGCCTCAGTCTTGCTCAAAGCCACCTCCATACCCAATAGTCGTATTCTCGATACGGTCAAAGTGGCAGCAATGGATGCAAGCCGCACCACGTCCCGGTAGTCACCGCTGCACGCGGTGACTAGGGTGTCGTCTGCATAACACAGGACACCCGTCCTGGGGAGGGTATCCCCCCTTAGGACCCAGTTATAGCCCAAATTCCACAGGAGTGGCCCGAGGACCGACCCCTGTGGAACGCCGCAGGTCATTCCTCGTGCACAAATGTGCATCTCGCCATCCTGTTTGTACAGGATGCTCCTGTGCAGGAGGTAATCTGCAATGACCCGTCTTAAGTACCAAGGTACTCTGTGGTACAATAGGGCCTGATTAATGCAACTGAAGGGGAGGGTGTTAAAGGCATTTGCAATGTCCAACGAGACAGCCAACACCCTCTCCCCTCTGGCAAAGGCCTCTTCGGTAGTACGCTTTAGGGCAAGCACCGCATCTACTGTGGACCTGCCCCGACGGAACCCGTACTGAGTGGACTCAATATTGGGGCCGTCGGCGTCCAGATGCTCGATGATCCGGTTGGCAAGCACACGCTCAAAAAGCTTGCCTGCCTCATCGAGTAGGACGATCGGCCTATAGGCCGATGGCTGGTCCACCGGACGTCCATCCTTTCTCAACAGGCATAATCTGCCCTCCTTCCACGCCTTTGGGAATTTACCCTGCCGAAGGCAGGAGTCCAGCAGGCCCATCAACCTGGGTCCCAGGTGATTCAGGGCAATGTCCAGCACCTTGGAGTGTACGCCGTCAGGACCAGGCGCTTTCTTCCTCAACCGAAGGCGAGCTGTGGCGACCTCCATCTCCTCGACAGTAATTTGGGGGATGGAGTCAATGCTCCTTTGCTCGACAGCTTCGGGAGGAACAAATGGAACGGCCGTAAATTCCCGGTCAGGAAACAGCCCATCAATCACTCGGACCAGGAGCTCCGGGCGAAAGGACTCCGTGGGGGGCGCCGAGGAGCGATACTTCCTCCTGATGGCGCGATATGGCCTTCCCCAGGGGTCACGGTCTAAATCCGCCAAAAACTCCTTCCAGGCGATGGATTTAGAGTTTAGGATCGCCATCTGGAGCTCCTTCCTCGCCGCCTTGAACACCGCATAAAATAGGGCCACTTCCTCCGGCGTGTGGCGTCTACGGCGGCAATGCTGGAGGTCTCGCCTGGTCATTATGCTGGTGGTGCGGAGGGCAGCGATCTCCTGCGACCACCAGTACACAGCCCGCTGCTGCGGACGGTCCCTGGCCCTGGGCATACTCGCGTCGCACACACGCGTTAAGGATCTCCTAAATTGCCTGGCCTGTATGTCCACATCCATCGAGGGCGGAGGGTCCAGAGACCAGGTTTCCATCAGCGCAGCCTCGTCCGCAGCATCCCTGTCAAGGCAGGTTAGGGCCCATTTCTTAAAGCGCTGCGTGCGCACACCTGCTTCTGGACGAAGGTCGACCATGGGGATGGGGGAGATTCGGATCCACACATATAGGTGGTCCGAAAGCGACTCCTCCCCCTCCATTACTCTCCATTCCGTGACTCGGGAGGCGATAGCTGGAGTGGCAAAGGAGAGGTCAACAATTGACTCTCCCTGCCATCTTACGCAGGTACTTACATTGCCCACGTTAAGGAGGACCAGGCCCGCCCCTATGGCAAACTCTTCCACCGCCTCTCCCCTGGGAGTTGTCCTGGGGCTACCCCACATGGTAGATTTGGCGTTCAGGTCACCCGCTAATATAACTTGTAGCGGGGACAGCCGTCTCACCACGCCATGAAGGCTTTCCAGAAAGTCCTCGAACTCCCTGAGGGGGCGATTGGGGGAGAAATACACTCCCACTAGAGCCACATCACCCCACAAGACGGCGACGTACCCAGGTCCTTTCTCTCTGAGGGAGATGGAGGTCAAGCAATTGTTGGCGGGCGTGGTGATCAGTACCAGCTTCCTCGTATCAGAAATCCAGTTGGGACCCGAGGGGACTGAGTACGGTTCGGCCACTATTGCCACACCTACCTGCCATTCCGTCATCTGCTGGATCAGCAGATTCTGCGCAGCGACGGAACGGTTAAGGTTCGCCTGGACAATTGTTGCTTGCTGGCGTGCTGGCATTATGGTACCGTTGCCAAGACCTCCATGGGCTCGCTGCTTTGAGCCTGAACTCTGGGCTGGCTCCGCCATGCGGGGAGTGCACTCTTCACCGTGGGGGGGCGGCAGGCCCTGGATCCCATAATGTGGTCGCTTTTTAATTTGTGCTCATCGCAAATGTGGCATTTGGGCCTTTCCACGGTGCAGTCCTCGATCTTGTGGCCCTCCATTCCACACTTGTAGCAAAGGACACTTCTGTCCACCTTTTTCGGGCATGTGAACCGAGTGTGCCCGATACTCATGCACAAGAAACACCTAGTGGGGGTTGGTTCCAGGGCAACTACTTGGAGCGAGGAGTACCCCACTATAAGTCGGTCCCCTTCAGCGAGAGCCTTGGCTGCAAGGATAGGACACTTTACCACCACCGACCTAGAGCCCCATACACCAGTTCGGATGAACCCCGCCGAGAAGGAACTCTCAGGGAACCCGACTTTGTTGGCCATAGCCGCCACAATACCCTCTCTGGTGATGGCCTCATTAAGCCCAACCACCCTCAACTCGGCCGTCTTGACTGGTCTGGCTACGTTGACCTCATCTTTTAGGGCCTCCGTCAACTTGGCTGCCAGGGCATCCGCCTTTGGACCACTGGTTGAGCCAGAGATCTCAAACTTTCGGCCACCCGAGGCCGTGTTTTTGATCCTGACCGATTCCAACCCGACGCTTGCCAGCGGCACCGCGCTAATGGCCTTTTGAATGGCCATGGCGTATGTAACGCCTTTGGCAATAGCCTCGGGCTTGAGCTGCAAGGTTATCACAGACGACCTCGGGACCGCAAGTTTAAAAGACTTTTTCTCAGTCGAGACAGGAGGGGTCTGACCAGGAGGCGATTTTCGCGCAATGGTGGATCCCTGTTGTGCCGGCTGAACGACTGATGTTTTACCCTTATTTTTGTTTTCAGGTCTCCTCTTCTTCTTCGTAGCCTGGGACCAGCCATTTGAAGGGACCGATGCAGCGGCAGCGAGCGACGGCGACGGGTCACGGCCAGGACGAGGACCAGGACCACTACTGGGACGAGCAGCGACATTTGGACTACGGTAAGTTTGGACCTCCCGAGGACGGGGTAAGGAGGGGAAGTTCTCATAGCCCATGGAGTCTGGAGTCTCCTCATACAGCATCGACGGAAGGTAAGAGTCCTCTACGTATGAGCCGTGATCACCCTCCACAGAGGGGGGGGCGGTGGCGGCAGCGACATCGGCATCGGCGGTAGCAGCGGAAGCGGCAGCAGCCTTAGCCACCCTCACTTCATGCGCCAACATGGGCCTATAGCTCGGCTCGGGGGGGAGACGAGCCCTGATGCCGTCCAGTTTGGAGTCCAGCATATTCCCCAGGATGTGGATCAACCTACTCATGACCTCATCCTTCATTTCCTCCATCAAACCCATGACGTCTCCTCCTGAGAGTGTCGCAGCACCCCGGGGAGCAGGGGCGGGTGCGAGGGGAAGGGGAGGGGGAGAGGGTTTGGCTTTAATGCCAGACTCCCTTTCGACTGCATTTCGGTCTCTATTTTTTTCTTCGTAGGACTTGGAGAGTGAGGCCAATCTCAACTCCATTTGAGCCAGTTGCACCCTCATCCTCTTGTTGTCCTCGGACAATCGGCGCATCTCCTCGTCGCGAGGCATATTCTTAAGCGCCTCAACCGTGGACTTCAGTTGCGCCGTGCTAGAGTTGATCTTCCCCCAGACTATCCCCTTGAGGTTGCCCGACTTGCTGGTCATCTCATTTATAGTAGCAATGCTGGCTTCCGCCTGTTCCAGCATGGCTTCCCTTGTGAGCTCTGATGCGGCCTTTTTGGCTTTGGCATCGCGCCTCTCTTGGGCCGTTTTAGACTTTGATGCTTTTATATCAGGCCCGTCTCCCTTGCGGTACTGAACCGAGGCGTCTGCCAAGGTGTTAGGCACAGACTCCACCTGGCCATCGCTTCCCAAGTCCGACTCAGCATCAGACTCCCCCTGGTCCATCGTGAGATCGATCGAGGCCGCATCATCGGGCTTCAGCAAATCCCTCTTGCGGCCCTTTGCATAGGCCTTTTTCGCGCCAGGAAGACCTATTGAGGTCCCAAGCACTCCCACTCCCCTCTGTGTTGGGCCACTTTTCCCACCACGTCTGGTGGTGCTACATTTCTTAGGGCCTTGACCAGCATGTTCAGTGCCAACACCACTTTCGGCATCCGAATTGTCCACCCGTTCAAATTCCCTTTTCCCAGTAGCCTTTCCAGAAGCCTTGCTTCCTAGGGAACTCAGAGAGCCCGTGGGGACTCGTTCCACAACAATGATCGGCACGGGCATACCCGACCTCTTCACAAGCGCAGCTTGTTCCGAACAAGATGCATAACCTTCGGGATGGTCGCTATCAGAGCCGGAACTAAGCGATTCCCTACTAGAGCGTGATTTCACCTCTTCCAATTCCGACTGTTTACGATCGGAATCACGCTTCTTACGCCCTGATCTCAGCATTCTTCCAGAAGTATTAGCACTCCTTGGGGCCTGGTTGCCTACCCCAAGAAGCGTGTCGGACGAGTCCGATAACGGAAGCGCAGTTTTGCCCCCCCCAGAGACGGTGGGGCAGCCTGGGTCCAGAGAACTGGGCCCAGGGAGGGATTCTCCCGCCTCCCGGCGGGTACCCTCCTGGGGTAGTACTATTTTATGCTGTGCTTCCATTATTAATGACATTTTATGGGATGTCTCCCAAACAATTTTAGAGTTGTAATCCCCTGGCACTTTAAGGGCTGCCGATCCCTGAAGAGGCAACAACCAACACCCGTGCGAAGCCCAATCGCTAGGGGCGCCCTACATACCCACGGAGGACGGGAGGTGTCCGCGGGGTTTTACCGACTTTTCCTTGTCATCGCCCACAAGGGCTGCGGGACTGAACCCAGACCACCACGTACCCAGCTTATGCCAGGGCTGGGGTCGTTGTGGCGGCCGGGACAGAACCCGCGACACTGCAACAGCAGCTACGACAGCCGGCATGAAGCCATCGCTCGCACCTCTTTGTGCGCACAGAGGCGCTTGAAAGGTGCCCAGAAGGGGCACCGAACTACCCTTTTTTCCTCCCCTTGTAACGACGCCCAGAAGGGGCGCCGTCAAAACTCCTCTCAAAGCCGCTCAGAAGGAGCGGCGAGTGTGCGACCCAAAGTGGGCACGCACATTGGAGGTGCAGGGCCCAGAAGGGGCTCCCGCCTGTGTTGGATTGTTAGCCGGCCAGTCTCATAGCAAACTCCTCATTGGAGGAGGATGTTGAAGCTGCCCGTTGCCCAGAGTGTACCACGAGGAGGTCACCCAACACACACCCCAACCTAACCTTTTTTTTTTTTTTTTTTTTTTTTTTTTTACCCGGGGGAAAACTTGCATCCAAGTCATCTCGCGGGGAGCTACTGCCTCTAAGCTACAACCCGCGAGGGTATGTGGGGTTGGCGCAGATGTTGTTGGCCGACCCACTAAAAACCCCCGGGAAAACCATCAGGACTGGACGGGCCTTGCGTAACCTGTCGTAGATAGCGTACGCGTTGTGGCCCCAGCTAGCGCAGCATCCATGCGCCCCGCAGTTATGCCGTGAAGGCTTTTTCGCCCTACGAAGGGCCTCCTCCTCTGGGAAGGATCAGCATCAGCCGGTCGTCCCTCACGCGCCGCCTCTGCGACAACGGGAGATCCATAGGATCTTCCCTGCTATCCGCCGCATCCTCCAACCCTGATCCTCTCACAGAAGAGGTACTAGGGTGGAAGATTATGGGGGACCTGGATCGATGAATTGCCGGGAGCTCATCGAGGGTTTCCGGTATTTCCGGCTGCTCCTCACACTCGACCGACATTTCAACTACCTCTGGGGCCTGTGGAGGCGCTCTCTCGACAGCCCTTTGGGGATTTCCGGGATTTATTTTAATCCTGGAAGCAGGGGGGTTGCAGGCCCTGCTACCCATCCTGTGACCGTGAGGTCTTCTCGCCGCCGCACATACTGCGCACCAGGGATCCCTGTCGCATGTCACCGCTTTGTGTCCGGAGAGACCACACTGGAAGCACAAGCCAGTGCGGTCCTCCAGAGATGGGCAGTTGTACCTCGTATGCCCCACTCCCATGCACCGATAACAGCGCAGGGGCCGGGGGCCAAGAGGCACAATTCTTGCCGAGCTCCATCGGAAGTGGAGCACTCCCGCTGACACGATGTCACTCGCAGCCCCAATAGGGCATCTAACAATCACCGAGCCCATGCCATTGGGGCCTATCCTCACGTTGGAGACTCTTACCCGTTCAACCGGACAGTCTCCCTTCTCCGCCACTTTTGCAGCCACTTCCTCGGGCGTGGCGGAGTCGTCCAGTTCCGAGACGCGGAAGTCCGCACACTTCTCGGGCCGGACGACCGTCGCCAAGTCAGCCACAACCTCTTCCAGTCGCTTCGCTAAGCGGTCAGCAACCGGGCCACTGTTGGCGCCTGGAAGCTCAAAGACCCTGGCCCCCGTCTGGGACTTTCGGGTCCTGAGTCCCTCCAGGCCATAATCAGCCAGGGAGATCTCCCTCTTTGCCCTGCTGATCGCATCGGCGTATGTCGCTCCTCTCTCCAATGCCTCCGGCTTCATTTGGAGGACGATGGCTGTCGATCGAGGCTTCCTGAGCCTAACCCTCTTCTTCTTAGGTTTCGGCCCGGACGCCGGTGCAGCCGTGTTAGCTCCGGACTGTAAAGCAGGTGCACGGGGAGCCGTGGCAGAAGCTGCAGTCCGTTTCGCTTTGCTCTTTCGTCCGCGCGTTGCCGATTTCCACTCAGCCGGAGCAGGGGGATCAGGATCCCGGCTGGTACCCGGCCGGGGCGACGCGTATGGGTCGTAAACGTTGTCCGCTTGAGGGCAAGTCGTCACAGCCGCGCGTACACCGGAGCGCGACATGGCCTTCTTGGGCACCGGGAGAGGGGGGAAGCCCACAGTTCTCCTATCGGCCGCCAAAGGCGGGCGAGCCCTTTCGGGAACGGCGATTCTTGCCTCTAGGCCATCGAGACGGGCGTTCATAGCCCCCATGGCGTCCATCAATGAGCGCTGCATTGTCTGCAGCGCGCTCGTTACCGAGCTATCCAACTCAGTGTTGGGAGCGGTAGCCTCCCTGACAGGAAAAGGGGGCGATCGGCCACCTCTGACCTCGCTGCGGAGCGACTCGACCTCCCTCTTGAGGGAGTCTATCTCCTTACGCAGCTGGTCGTTTATGAACTGTAAACGGTCTGCCTCATCGTCAACACTGCGAGACGTGAGATTCGACATCACGCGCTGCAGGTTGGCGGCAGCGTCGTAGAGAGTACGCTGATAAGTACCCTTAAG
The DNA here is from genome assembly GCA_963082485.1 of Eudonia mercurella. NCBI lineage: Eukaryota > Metazoa > Arthropoda > Insecta > Lepidoptera > Crambidae > Eudonia > Eudonia mercurella. Next base: position 113,482 of record CAUJAO010000211.1, read on the forward strand.
GTTCCCAGATTTTCGGGACACCTCTTCGATAGCCATCGTGCACTTTAAGCCGATCTTTTTAATGTCTTCGGCCGATAGTCCTCCTCGTTCAGCGTTCCAGGGAACGAGATTCCGGGTCGCGGCAATTATTTCCGCCTCTGTGGGACCGGAGGATGGAACTTCCTTTCCGGTACGAGGCTTTGAAGTCTTTTCCTGGACCTTGTCCCGGACAGCCTCAGCACGCAACTCCTGATGGAGAGTGTCTGGTTCCATACCCAGCACTCGAGCGGACTCGGCATCACGAGCACAAGCTTTCCGACGAATGTCATCGCACTCTTTCCTTGTCTGCTCAGACTCGGCCTCTAGCTCTGGCTCATGAACGAAGCTCTCCTTCTCCATTCTTCGATACTGGTCGTAAGCAGCCTTCATGCCGGTATAGATTCCTGAAAAAGGCGCACGACCACGGCGCGCCGTCGAATACTTCGACGATGACGCCGCAGCCGCGGCCTCTCCCATTGACAATTCGTCCGAATCTATATCGGAAGCAATTCTGTGGGTACGCTTACGGCTATTGATCGGCGCTCCCTGTATTGCCTCATCATCTGGGTTATCTGATTCGTCCGCAGAAACGAATTCCTCTTCCGATAATCCCAGCCATTCCACCAGATCATCCGACTCTTTATTTCCCTTTACTCTCCATTTGTCTCCAAACTCTATCCTCAGTTCATCTCTCCTCTGCCTTCTCCTATCCTCTCCCATAACAGGATGCGTTTTCTTGCCCCCCCCAGACACGGTGGGGCAGCTCGGGGCCGACACGCCGGACGACTTATCGCCCAGCTTGTCAGTCCCGAGGAGGGGTTCTCTCACAGATTCGTGAGTACCCTCCTGGGGTATGCTATTTTCGGAAGACGCGCTCATGTTGTAACAATTACAGGTTGTCTACCTGGACAATTTCAGGGTTGTCATACCCCTGGCAATTTCAGGGCTGCCGATCCCTCATTAGGCCAAAAAAGTCACCCATGCGACGCCTACTCGCCAAGGGAACCCTATATACTGTCGGGGTCGGGCGGTACCGACAGGTTTTTACCGGTTTTCTCCGGGGCTTGGTGGGTTTTCCTTCCCTCGGCCGTTTGGCCTCCGGTCTGCCCAATCGCAGCGTACCCACGGCGCCAAAGGTGGGGTCGTTGCCGCAAAAGGGCAGATAACGGCTTCGGGGCTGGCGTACACCCCGGTTGCACCGCTCTCACCGGTGCCCCCTTTCCCCCCCGTGCGACCTGATAACCCTTAAGGGGCGGCCGTCTTTGTGGTACTCCTCTCAAAGCTGCTCAGAAGGAGCAGCGAGTTGTGTGGCCCAAAGTAGACACGCACAGGAGTTGCAGGGCCCAGAAGGGGCTCCCGCCTTGCCAGATATTAGCCAATTGGGTCCAACCTTCTCCGAACGGAGAATGTTGGAACCACTCGTTGCCCAGGATGCACCACGTGGAGGTCATCTGACTCGCACCCCACCCCAACCTAACCTAACCTAAACTTTTTTTTTTTTTTTTTTTTTTTTACGTGTGGAAATCTGCAACCAGACCGTCTCGACCGGGTGTTGCACGACCCGGGAGGTGTGTGGGGATGGGCGATGGTCTGCCCGACCCACTAAAACCACACGGCACCCGTCAACCGCTGGGCGGGACCCCGAGCACTCATCGAGTCATTCACGGCCCGCCGCGGTGGTTCCTTCGAACCCTCCTGGCGTCTCTCCTCCCCCGAGTGCGAGGGAGGGGCGCCTTTCACCTTGAGGCTATGGCGCGGGGAGTGTGGGGAAGATGGTGACCCCCACCCCCGCGCTGGGCTACGATGGGTGCAACAGCCCATGCAGCCGCCTCCGACGACCCGTCCGTCTGCGTCGCGACGCGACTGACAGAGGGTCGTCCTCTCTCGCTCTCTCCGCCTCCTCTTTCCGCGAGATGACATCCTCGCAGAAGGAGGCGAAGGCGTCCCACGACCTTCTGCTCGTGACCATGGCATTGGCCACGGCCGTTAGCGTCAGGTCGGGTCCGATGACGGCGAGGAGCGCCTGGCGTTCGCTATCAAACGCCGGGCAGAACGCCAGCGTGTGGGTAGCCGAGTCAGCCCCAGCGCCGCACTCGTGGCACTCCATCGTGGGCTCCCGACCGATCTTGTGCAGGTAGCCACCGAAACATCCATGTCCGGTGAGGACCTGTGTGATACGGAAGGAGAGCCCACCCTCCTTGCGATCGACCCATCGCTCTAGGACAGGCCGAATCGCTCCGATGGTCAAGTGGCCGGCGGTTGGATGCTCCAATCGTTGCCGCCATTTGCGCAGCGCCATCTTTTGGGCATGTTCCCGCCATCGGGACACCTGCTCGGGCATTGCTCTACTGCCCAAGCTGCGGACCTCTGCACTCCGTTCATAAACAGAGGCCAAGACTTCTGCCTCTAGCTCCCAGGGGGGAGTTCCCGCTAGTACGCAGGCCGCCTCAAAAGACACGGTGCGGTAACCGTGTATCACCCTTAGTGCCATGGCCCGTTGGGGCCTTCTAAGAAGGATCTTGTTCTTGGCACTAAGGGCGTCCACCCACACCGGTGCTCCGTATAACGCCATGGAGCGTACGACGCCAGTATAAAGCCGGCGCGCGCCGGAGCTAGGGCCACCAAGATTTGGCAGCAGGTTCCCCAGCGCGTGAGCTGTTTTCACCAGCTTTGGTGACTGGCGTCGGAAATGCTCGTGGAAGAGCCATCTTCCGTCTAGATACAGCCCGAGGTACTTCATACACGGGCTGATATCTACGCGAACGCCGTTTATCCGGATATGAGCGTCCGGAGGCGGTCTCCTGCGAGGGCCGTGGAACAGCAGCGCCTCTGTTTTTTCCAGGGCGACCTTTAATCCCAACTGCTGGATTCGGCCGATCACATGGGATACCCCAACTGTGGCCAACCTGGCCGCCTCGGGGAACCCTTCGGCACGAGCAGTCACTAGCGTGTCGTCCGCGTAACATATTACGCGGAGACCACGCAACATTGCACCTCTCAAGGCCCAATCATAGCCGATGTTCCACAGGAGCGGACCCAGAACCGACCCCTGTGGAACTCCGCACGACACCGATCGGCTTTGCAGCCTGCCACCCTGATCCACGTACACTACTCTCCTACCACGCAGGTAGTTATGAATGATGCGCTGCAGGTATCCGGGTATGCCGTGGTATCTTAGCGCCTCGCCGATGACCTCAAAAGGCAGGCTGTTGAATGCATTGGCGATGTCGAGTGACACCGCCAGCACTACGTCTCCCTGAGCCACAGCCTCCTGAGAGTGCCCCTTCACACTCAGAATGGCATCCACCGTGGACCGCGCCTCCCGAAAGCCGTACTGGCAAGGTGCCAAGTCAGGGCCGATGTTGATCAGGTGGCAGTTGATGCGAAAAGCCAGGACGCGCTCGAATAGCTTCCCGGCTTCGTCCAAGAGGACGATAGGCCGGTAGGCTGATGGTGAGTTGAGGGGTCTGCCCTCTTTCCTGAGCAGTACGAGGCGTCCTGACTTCCACCTTGCGGGAAATTCGCCCGACACGAGGCACGCGTCCAGAAGTGCTCTGAAACGCTCCTCTATCACCTCCTCGGTTAGCACCCAGATCTTGCCTAGGATACCGTCAGGCCCTGGAGCCGTGTTTTTGGCCTTAAGCCGCAGGAAGGCCGCACCCAACTCGCCGGTGGTTATCGGCGGCACGTGGGTGTTTTCCCCGTCTGATGTTGCCGGGGCCATCCGCGGAGGCATAAACTCGCCCCTCTCTGGGAAAAGCGCACGGACAATGGAGTCGAGTAACGCCGGCTCGAGAGACTCAGTCAGAGGGGGGCCTATGTTGCGAAGTTTACCCCGAACTGAGCGGTACGGGCGCCCCCAAGGATCCCGATTGAGACTCTCAAGCATCTCCTCCCTTGCTTGGTCTTTGGCCTGGCATATGGCGACCTTTAAGGCCTCCTTGGCCTCTTTATACGCAGCGTGCAGTACCGCATCGTCTAAGACGTTTCGCCTACGCCGCCTAAGGTGGTTTGTGTAGGCTCTACGCGCAACAATGCAGTCTTCGCGTAGACTAGCCACCTCCTGCGACCACCAATAGACCTCACGTTTGTGAGGACGCCGCCTGACACGGGGCATGGCCGCGTCGCAGACCTCTGCCATGGACTCGGCGAACCAATTTGCCCTTTCATCCGCCTGTACCGACTGAGTGGGAGGGCGGGCAAACCACAACTGAGCGATGGCCGCCTCTATAGCCAGCTCCCGATCCAGCTTAGTGATCGCCCAACGCGGGAACGGCGACGGACCCGTGTTACGCGGTCGGCCAGTGCTAACACCGTTCGAGGGGGCGAGATCGAATCTGATGTAAAGATGATCCGACAATGTCTCGACCCCCTCAACAACCGTCCACCCGGACACACGACGAGCGACGACAGGAGAAGCGAAGGACAGGTCCACGATGGACCCGCCCTGCTGTCGCACGCACGTATTAGTGCTGCCCTGGTTTAGAAGGAGCAGGCCGGATGATATGGCCCACTCTTCTACAACTTCACCACGTTGACATGTGGCCGGGGAGCCCCAGGTCGTCGACTTGGCGTTAAAGTCGCCGAGGACGATTACTGGCAGGGGCGAGGCACGGTGAACCGCAGCGCCCAGTTGGCCAATAAACGTCTCGAATTCCGCCACGGTCTTATTTGGGGAGAAATATACCCCAATCAGGGCAAATCCTCCCCACTTGACGACGACAAAACCGGCTCCCCGTTCAACGAAAACGAAGGGAGGCACCGCGTCCGACGAACCTCCGACGATTGCCACGAGTTTCGTGGAGTCCACCACCCAATTGCTGCGATCAGGCACATAATACGGCTCTGCCGCAACCGCTATACCTATTGACCACGCTGCCATTGATTGCACAAAAAGGTCTTGTGCCCCAGCAGCGTGGTTAAGGTTCGTCTGGAGAAGGCGTAGTGGGGCCGTGCTAGACATTGCCAATCTCCATCGCATCAGCTTGAGGCGTCTGCTGTGCGCCTCCCTGGGAACCAGCGGCCGGTGTTTTGGCCGCTGTTCTCTTCCGCCTTGGGGACTGGCACCATTTACTACCGATGATATGTGACGCGGGCCGCTTCGCCTCCGCGCACATCGGGCAGTGTGGTGCCGAAGAGCACGATGCCGCAATATGGCCTGCTTTACCGCAGCGATAGCAGATATCGCTGCGGTCTATCATGGCCGTGCATCGGGCTTTGGTATGCCCCCTTTCGAGGCAGCGGTAGCATTTGAGCGGCCGCGCCTCCAGAGCCTCCACATGGGCAATGCTCCAATCGACGTAAATACGTCCCTCCTTCAGCAGGACTTTGGCCGCAGCAATTGGGCATGCCACATAAATTGTGTTCATGCCCCCAGCGCCGCGGCGCATCTGCCCGACCCTCACATGCTCAGGCGAGCATGATCCCACCTTTGCAACCTGTGCAACGACTTGCGCTGGAGTGATGGTGTCGTCCAGGTCGAATATGCGCAGGTCTGCGCATTTTACCGGCCTGGAGACTTTGGCGTCATCGCCTAGAGCGTCTCTGATCTGGCGGGCCAGTTGGTCAGCTTGCTCCTCCGTGGCCGTGCTCGGAAGATTGAGGATCCGAGCACCCGTAATTGCCGCTCTGAACCTTACGCCCTCGATCCCCAAGTCGGCAGGATTCACGGACTCCTTCGCCTTAAGGAGGACGTTGGCGTACGTCAAACCTCGTTCTTGCGCCTCCGGCTGCAGTGTAATAACCACTGCCGGCGAGCGAGGAGCCCTCAACTTGGGCTTGGGCTTCTTTTTGGCCTGCGGCTTGCCCTGCGATTTGGCCTGTTGTTTGGCCTGGGCCGCCTTCTTCCTGCGGGCCTTCCGGCCGTTGGTGACCGGAGTCCACTCTCCCTCAGCCGAGGTAGACGGAGCAGGTGCCGCAGGAGTTTTGGTGGCCCGTGGGGGATTACCCTTTTTGGGTTTTCCAGAAGACGGGCTCACCACCACCTTGCCCTTGTCCTTAGGCGTTGGCGTCGACTTGTCTTTTACGACCGACGCGAAGGTCGCCTTGGCCTTGTTTTTGGCGTCGGCCGCAAGCGGCGGACGCATACGAGGCTCTGGAGGAAGCCTTGCGGCGAGGGAGTCAAGCCTGGTGTTGACCATCAGGCCCACTTGCCGCATCACCTCTGCCATTAGGGTCTGATCCACCTCCGGCTGGGGCGGTTGTGCTGCCTTAGCCTTAGGTTTAGGCTTCGAACTAGGTTTTGCCTGCGGTTCCTTTTGCTGCGCCACGGGGGCGACCAGCGCTTTGAGGGCCGCAGGTGCGACCGGAAGCGGATCATTGGCCATCTCGTCGTCATATTCAGAATATGGTGTAACGACAGGTTGGAAACGCTGTTGGTGGAGGTACTCCACTGTAGCCTTCAACGTCTCCATTTCCTCCTTTAGGGTCGAGATCTCCGCACTTAGGCGAAAGTTCTCGACTTTCAGAGCCTCTGTCTCCTCCGTCACCGTACGGTGGCGTAAGAGGCTGACGTTCTCTTTGTAGGACGCGGCAATCCTCTTAAGGGCTTTGACATAAGTGCCCTTAAGGTGACCGGATGAACTGGCCACATGGACAAGCATCGCCACGTCGTCCTCAACCTGCTGAACCACAACTTCCGCACAGGCTTCAGCGTCCTTGTCTTGGTCGCCCGTTAGGGCAGCTCGTTTGGCCCTGGTGATTCTGCTCTCGTGGACCATTTGGGCGAACTCCTTTTCCGCCTGGAGCTCGAGAGCCTCACGCTCGGCCTCGTTGTGCCGCTCCTTTGCAGCAGCAAGGCCTGCGTACTGCCCTGTAGTGGGCGGTCTGCCTCTGCCTCGACGAGAGGTAGGCACTTTCGTCGCCGAACGTACTGAGCGGACCGAGTCGTTGTCCGACTCTGAAGACAGATCCGCTCGAGTTCTCTTGCGAGCACTCGTGACCGTGGTTATTGAGCAGTCGGACATAGCGTCCTCCTCCCCGGCCGACAGGAACACCAAGTTCTCCTCCTTCTTGTTTTTGTCGTCTCTTGCTCGACGACTGCGGCTGCGAGTTCTAGTTGCAGCCGCGTCGAGCCGCGTAAGCGAGACCGACAACACCTTTTTGGGCCTCTCGTCGTCCTTTTGGGACGAGCCCTCTCTGCCCGATCTACTGGGCCTTTTCTCAGATACACCCTTGTCCTTACCGGACCCACTCGCCATAACCTCGCCCTTCACGGGCCTTCGCCTTGAAACTCTTCCAGAAGCATCGTCACACCTTGGGGCCTGGTTGCCTACCCCAGAGGTGGAATCGGAGTTATCCGAAAATGAACGCACAACTTTGCCCCCCCCAGAGACGGTGGGGCAGCCTGGGTCCAGCGAACTGGGCCCAGGGAGGGATTCTCCCGCCTCCCGGCGGGTACCCTCCTGGGGTAATACTATTTTTGATTGTGCTTCCATTTTATGACATTAATGGGTGTCACCCAGACAATTTGGGGGTTGTCATCCCCCTGGCAATTTAAGGGCTGCCGGTCCCTGATGAGGCTGCAACAGTCACCCATGCGTCGCCCACACGCCAAGGGAACCCTATATACGCCGCAGAGGGCGGGAGGTGTCTGCGGGGTTTTTACAAGTTTTCCTTCTTGTCGCCCGAGTGGGCTGCCAGTCTGCCTGGACAGACACGTACCCGGCTACGCCGAGACCGGGGTCGTTGTGCAAGCCAGAACAGAACTGGCGACGACTGCGAGAACATCGCAACAAGGGTTGGCGTGAAGCCCGAGTTGAAAGCACCTTGCGCATGGAAGCGCTTGAAGGGCACCCAGAAGGGGCGCCGAGCTACCCAATTTCCCCCCGTGTAACGACGCCCAGAAGGGACGCCGTCAAGACTCCACTCAAAGCCACTCAGAAGGAGCAGCGAGTCGTACGGCCCAAAGTGGACACGCACATGGAGTTGCGGGGCCCAGAAGGGGCTCCCGCCTGTGTCGGGTTGTTAGCCGGCCAGTCTCACAGCAGCCTCCTCATTGGAGGAGGTGTTGAGGCTGCCCGTTGCCCAGGGTTTACCACGAGGAGGTCACCCAACACAAACCCCAACCTAACCTAACCTAACCTAACCTAACCTAACCTAACCTAACCTAACCTAACCTTTTTTTTTTTTTTTTTTTTTTTTTTTTTTTTTTTTTTGTTTTTTTTTTGTTTTTTTTTTTTTTTTTTTTTTTTTTTTTTTTTTTTTTTTTTTTTTTTTTTTTTTTTTTGTTTCCCAGGGGAACTCTTTATGAGTACCCGGGCCTTGAAGAGGCCCAAGGTTATGTGGAACTCGCCCGTCCGCCTTTCCACACCCACTGACAAGGAGAGAGGCTCCAAGTCAGTTGCCGGGACTAGGTCCCAGCGGGGAGGGCGAGACAGAGGGGAATATCCACTAAACCCCTGGGGGCCTACAATCCGAAGCTTAAGGCTTGGGGTGGCGGTCGCGGGACCTCTGCCACTCGGGCTGTACCACGCGAGGGCCGCCCCGTCGCCCGTGTGCCAACCTGTGACCGCAAGCGGTCACGCGCCGACACACGGGCGACCTACGCGCACGGCACAACACAAACAGCATGCCCGCCTCAATGGGCATGCAATCCTACAAAACAAACACGACAAAACATGACAACACACGACAAACACACAGCGGTCCTCCGACCCTAGGGCATTTGGGGGGGTATGGTCAAATACCCCGCCAAAGCCCTAACACCCACTTTGCAGATCGGCAGGAGACAGGTCTCCGCCCTCCCTACAAAGATAACACATAACAAAATCGCGCGGCCTTCCTCCAGCCCGCCAACCCTTCTTTGTTGACCAGGACCCGGCCCGGACCCAGACCCACAAACAAATCTGGCTCCGGCTCGGTTCCTATTCAGACACATTCACAATCACAAACAAACACTCACCAGTCCTTCATTGGGCTCCTTCCCACACGAAGACACAACACAACACAAAAACTGTCACTTCCGCAACTCTGAGTCCCTCATGCACACTACCGGAGGACGACACTCCCTACTACCCATGATATGTCCATGGGGGAGCGCCGCCTCAGCACACGCCAAACAACGGGGCGGCTTGGTGCATGCTTCCGCTCGGTGGCCGTCCATGCCACAGCGGAAGCAGCACCCCGCTCTGTCCCTCTCCGACTGACACATCAGCCTCGTATGACCCATTCCCATACACTTAAAACAGCGCAAGGGTCTGGGTCCTACTACCTCCACCTTGGCTGTGCTCCATCCCACCTGCAGCTTTCCCATGTCGGCAAGCCTCACCGCTGCCTTAATAGGGCACTGCACCCACACTGACGTTGGGCCACTGGGGGCCGACCGTATGGTCCCCACCCTCACCTTCTCCACCGTGCATCCTCCCTCTCTGGACACAGCGACAGCCACCTTGTCCGACGAGACAAGGCTGTCGAGTCCATTGAGGCGGATGTTCGCCCTCTTCTCTGGGCGGGTGACCGTCGCCACGTCCGACACCACGCCCTCCAACTTCAACGCCAGCTTGTCGGCAGCCTCACCGCTGTCAACACCCGGCACTTCAATAAGCATGGCCCCAGATAAGGCCGTCCTTATCCTGACTCCTGGGATTCCAAGCTCCTCCAATCCAATGGCCGCCTCGGCTCTCTCAATGGTGCCCGCATATGTCACCCCCTCGGCAACCGCCTCCGGCCTGAGCCGGAGGACAATCGCCGCGGAACTGGGCTGCCTTAGGGACCTCTTCCCTTTCGGCGCGCCCGATGACGTCGGCCCTACTTTAGGCGCCGGCAGCGCCCCAACATCTTTCTGGGCGGGGCCACTAGTCCCCGGCCTCCTCCGTCTGGCGACCCGCATGGCACGCACCTCAGCTGGGGGAGAGCTCTCAACCTCAGCACTCTGGACCTTAGGCCCTGCAGCCACCGATCCATATGTCCTACTTTTGGGCGTCGGGAGTCTGTCTTCCAGCCCGTCCATCCGTCTATGTACACCTTCAATCGACTGCTGCAGCGTCGCCAGCACAGCCAACACATCGGCGGAATCCGGCGCAGGGGGAGAGGCGGGCTTCGCCTCCGCAAGGCACCTAGTCTCCTCCGCAGCCTTCATAGTCCCTTCCGTTAGCTGGCTCTCCAGCTCCGCGATCCTCTTCAGCATGACCTTATTGGTCTCCGCCAGCTGCTCCATCTGTTTTTCTGCCTTTATGGCCCTATCCGTACATCTCTCAATCTGGTCCATGAGGTCCAAGTTACGGTCCGTCAAGCACCTGAGATCGCTCTCTAGGTCGTACACTCTTTGCAGCGTAGAAGGAGAGGCGGCCCTTTCCTCCGAAAGACGCCTTGCCTCCTCCTCTCTAGCCTCATTCGCCTCTTGGATCTCATCTTTGAGGTCCCTCAGCTGCGTATTCCTCTCTGCCAGCTGTGTCATGTAATGCAGCTTGTCTTCCCCCTCCGCTTTCCTCTCCGCTTCTTCATAGTTGATCTTCAACTCAGCCAGTTTGAGTTTCAGCTCCAAGTCCCTGACTGTCAGCTCCAACTCCTCCTTCTCCTGCTCCAACACCTCCTTATCCTTGGCCATGGCGGCCAACATGATACGATGCACCCCTTCATCAAATCTCATGTCCACGGACGCTTCCTTCAGCACCTTCCTCCTCTTCACCTCTGGCGTTTCTTTGCCCCCCCCAGAAACGGTGGGGCAGCCCGGGGCCAGAGAACCGGCCCCGGGGAGGGATTCTCCCGTCTCCCGACGGGTACCCTCCTGGGGTAGTTGTTTTTTAGAAGACGCCTTCATGAATTACAATTTATGGGTTGTTATCCCCAGCCTACAACAGCAAACAAAGACAACACAGAACACAAACTGCAGGTCCAGAAGGGACACTACCAAAACTCCCCTCAAAGCCGCTCAGAAGGAGCGGCGAGTAGTGCGGCCTGAAGTAGACACGCACACCGGAGCTGCAGGGCCCAGAAGGGGCTCCCGCCTAGCCAGATGTTAGCCGATTGGGCCCAACTTTCTCCGAACGGAGAATGTTGGGACCACTCGTTGCCCAGGATGCACCACGTGGAGGTCATCTGACTCGCACCCCTAAAGAGGGTCTCCCCCCTGAAAAGGAAGCCCATGCGAGAGCATGAACCCCCCTTTCCCCTCTGCAGTCGGTGGTGTCCCAGACAGGGGCGCCACCGAGTGCTGCCGCTACCCTACCTCAAGGGCTTTTACGCGGCGCCAATACCCCTCAGGCTATCCTCTCGGGCTTTTACATGGCCATAGGCTAGTCCAGGTCGTACACCTCTGACTCCACGGACTGCCTGCGCGCTTGAGACAGACGGATCGGACTATCCGACCCCTCGTCCGTCTCTACCTCCGGAGCATCCTCTCTGTCCGACCCCAGTACTCTCCCTGTACCTCTCAACGGAGAGGCATTGGGGTTAGAGGATGGGGAGGGCTGGTCCGAGAGCGGGGCATCTGCCTCCAGCATCTCGACCTCCTCCGTGGTCCGTCTCGGCGCGATCTGCGCTGTCGTGCGCGCTGGGGAGCTGTCCCGCACCCTCCTTCGAGGGGGGACGCACGCCCGACTCCCCATAATGTGGCCCGCAGGGGCCCCTCTGTCCACGCAGACCGCGCACCGCGGCACTGCGGAACACTCCGCTGCTTTGTGCCCCGGGAGGCCGCAGCGGAAGCAGTCAAGGCTGCGGTCCACACTGGAGGGGCAAAACACCCTGGTGTGACCCACGCCCATGCACTTAAAACAGCGCATAGGGCGTGAGTCGAGGAGCATTACTGGGACCCACAGCCAGCCCACCAGCAATCTCCTCGCCGCCACGACAATCTGGGCCGCCCTGACCGGGCAGCTCACCAGCACCGATGTAGTGCCGCCAGGGCCGGGTCGCATCGCTCCCACCCTGACCCTATCCGGCGGGCATCCCCCCTTCGTGGCCACCGCCTGCGCCACGTCCTCGGCGGTGACGGTATCGTCGAGGCCGGAGATGCGCACGTCCGCGCATCTCTCCGGCCTGGCGATCGTCGCCACATCGGCCACCACCTCTCGCATCCGAGCGGCCAGGCGGTCGGCGACATCCCCACTGTTTGCGCCCGAAATCTGAAGCAGCCGGGCGCCCGACATGGAGATCCGGGTCGTTAGCCCGGACGTGATACCAACGTCGGCCAAATTTATGGCCGCCTTCGCCCGCTGTATCACGGCGGCGTACGTGACGCCGCTCTCCACCGCCTCCGCCGTCAACTTCACGGAGATTGCCGTCGAGCGGGGGGGCTTCAACCGCCTCCTCGTGGGCTCCCTCCGAGCCACCGGGGCCGCCGGGGCGCCCTGGGGCAGGGGTGTTCGTCCGGTAGCAGATGCGCCACCAGAGCTTGCGACCGGGGCCGCTCTTGCTCTCCTCCGCCGACGGCGGGTCACGACCGACCACGGCTCCTCGCCCGCAGGCGCTGGGGCCCGGCCCACGGGCCGTTGGGGTGGGGGCACAAGCGGCGGTGCCCGTCTCGTGCTCGGCGCGGGAAGGGGCGGGAACTCCCTTCCAGGTCCTCGTGCGGCCGTTGGGGGACGCGCTCCTTCGGGCACGGCGGAACTCCTCGCCTCCAGCCCGTCTAGGCGCGCATTAAGCGCACCGAGGGAGCTGAGGAGCAAAGCTCTCAGCTCCGTAAACGCTCCCACCTCGGATTGGGCCTGAGGTGGGGGGACAGGTACGGCCTCCGCACGCGGGGGCGGCCTCCCGCTGAGACCCTGCTTGAGGGCCGCTAGCTCCGCCCGCAGCTCGCCCACCTCGCCCTGCAGCCTCTTGTTGGCGAGGGCTAGCTGTGCGACCTCCACGGATCTGCCGCACGCGCACGGCGCCGCCTCCTTCTGCGGTACCGGCGCTGTTGGGGCCTCCCTCCCTTCAGCCGTCTCGGCGGCGCGGGCCTCAGCCTCGACCTGGGTCAGGGAGAAGTCCGCGGCAGCATCACGAACACGCTGCGCCTCGCGGACCCCCCGCATCTTCTCCCGGAGCCCCTTCCTCTGGCTTCGGATGGCCTCAATGTTCGCCGCCGAACCACCGTGCGCCAGGGCCTTCTCCAATGACGCCTGAACGTCGCGGAGGAGCTCCTCATAGGTGGAGAGCTCCTCCGAGAGGTCATCGTCCAGCTCGCCGCCGAGCTCCTCCCACGCCGGTCTGGGCAAGGTGTCACGCCCAGACCTGCCACGTCCTCTCCGCCCCGTACCCATTTTGGGCCTGGACGACTCCTCGGACCCATCCGACGAGTCGCCCGCACTCCGCGACCTCTTCCGGGTGTCGCCACCCCCTCCTCGCAAACGCAGGACTCCTCCTGCCTCCCCCTCTCTCGCCTCGGTTACAAATTTGACACTCACCGACCCGGTAATCGGTGAGCGGCTGGCGCGAGCAGCGTAATATCGCGAGCGGTTCTCCATTACAAATTTCACACATGGCCCCTGGATACGGACCATGCGCCGGGCGTCAGCCGGATAACATGACAAAAACAAAGCTTCGTCGGACATCTCAAATTTTTTGTTGGCGGCTATTAAGGGGCCGCCAGCTCCTCTTTCCCCCCCCCCTGACGACGCCCAGAAGGGACGCCATCCAATCTCCCCTCAAAGCCGCTCAGAAGGAGCGGCGAGTAGTGCGGCCTAAAGTAGACACGCACACAGGAGTTGCAGGGCCCAGAAGGGGCTCCCGCCTAGCCAGATGTTGGCCGATTGGGCCCAACTTTCTCCGAACGGAGAATGTTGGAGCCACTCGTTGCCCAGGATGCACCACGTGGAGGTCATCTGACTCGCACCCCAACCTAACCTAACCTAACCTAACCTAACCTAACCTAACCTAACCTTACAACTTATACAATTTTAATTTTAACGTGTTAATTTATTAGTGTCCGTCCTAACTTATTTTGTCCATCTTTTTAATTGTCCGTCCTTAAATTATTATATTAAACATGACCACCAGGAGCCCAACACGTCTGTCAAAAGTTAACAGTAGGGAGGAGTCGGTAGTTTACCAATCCCCACCACCTAAACCGAAGCTGAAACCAGCAACGGCGAAGCTGGAATTGGAGCTGACGCATCTCCTCCCGGGAATGTCGTGCACCGACATCAAACAGAACGCCAAGAAGGCACAAGGCAGAGTGATGAAGGCCTTAGAGACGAGTGCCGGTCATCGGTCGGTGACGAAAGAGGACAAGGCCACCATCCAGAAGGAGACCAACGAACTGGTAGTGATGGTGGCAGAGTTAGTCGGAAGAATAGAAGAAGGAGAAAAAAGAAAAGAACCAAAGATTGGAATGGGAAGGACTGTCCACACACAGATCGTAAGGGACAGTACCGAATTCGAACAAGAAACCGGGAGGAGATTAGAAAGGATAGAGATATTACTAGCGGAGAACAAAGCAGTTACCGAGAGATGCGAAAGACTGCAGGAAGAAACGAACAAGAAAATCGCAGAAAAGATAGAAGAGAACAGAGAAAAGCCGCAGAAGGCAACATATGCAGCAGTAACCGCAGAAGGACGGTTGAAGACCACACCCCAAACACTCCACTCTCTCATCGTGGCGTCGACCGACGTCAACCTGACTAGTGACCAGGTTATGGAAACGGTCAGGAAGACGGCGGAAACCGACCCTGATGGAGAGTGGATAAAAGTACAAAAGGTTAGAAAAGCCAAAGACCAAAAGGTCATCATTGGGTGTGGTTCAGAAAAGGACGCAGAACTGCTTAAAAAAAGGCTAGAGAAAGAAAGCACACTAACAATAGAAAGAGCCAAAAATAAGAATCCGCTGGTGATAGTAAGATACGTAAGGGGGGACAATAAAAAAGAACAAGTAGAAGAGGCAATAAGAAGGAAGGCTGGGAAAACGAAATCCAAAGAAGGGAAAGAAGAAATAGAAGTAATATACGAAAAGAAGACAAGGAATCCTCACGTGGCACACATGGTGGTCAAGGTGCCCCCCGCTATTTGGCAGCAACTGACAGAGGCGGGGACTCTTCAACTGCAATGGGGAGTCTCCAGAGTGGAAGATCAGTCCCCGCTTATCCAGTGCTCCCGCTGCTTGGGCTACGGCCACATCAAGCGGGTCTGTCAGGAGCAGCTGGACAGTTGCAGCCACTGCGGGGGTAACCACCTGTACGCCGCGTGCAAGGAAAAGTCAAGTCCCCCCCGCTGCCTTAACTGCGAGAGAGCCGGCCTAGAGGATAAGTCCCACAATACGTTCAATGAAGTGTGCCCAATTAGAACTAAGTGGGACAGGCTGGCCAGGGCGAAGGTAGCGTACCGGTGCTAAGGGCATGGCGTCAGCTCAGAATAAAAAGGAATACGAGATCATACAAGCGAACCTCCAAAGAAGCAACAATGCAACCGCAGAATTGCTGGCCGAAGTAGCCAAAAGAAATACGTGTTTTGTACTCATTCAGGAGCCGTACGTAGGGAACAAAGGCGTCATGGGAGATGTGTCCGGAGCGCGGATCGTCCAGGCGGCATACGAGGTTGGGAAGAACAACAAAGCCGCCATTTTAGTTAACGACAAAAACATAAAAATCATCCAATTTCCCAACCTAACAACCACCAACCTGGTAGCGGCCAGGTTGGTAACTGCCGAATGGACGATCGGAGTAATCTCGTTTTACTTCGAGCCGGACATAGACATAGAGACCTACGTGCGACTCCTGAAGGAGATGGTTAGTGAGTTAGGGTGCGGATTGCTTGTTGTAGGAGGGGACGCAAACGCTTGGAGCGAGTGGTGGGGTAGCGATAGGAGCGACAATAGGGGAGTTGAATTGGTAGGAGTAATTGTAGAGTTGGGTTTGGAAATAATCAACGAAGGCAACACTCCGACTTTCGATACCTGGCGAGGAGGGAGGAGATTCAAGAGCTCAGTAGACGTGACGTGCTGCTCAGACGACATGGCCAAACTGGTGCAAGACTGGAGGGTAGACGAAGGAATGACGACCTCGGACCACAACGCGATTGTTTTTAAAATTAAATTGGAAGAAATAAAAGAAATAGAAGATACTAGAACGACGAGAAAGTACAAGACGAATAAGGTAGAATGGAGCAGTTTTAAAGACAGGTGTAAAATAGAGTTTGAGAAGAGAAAAATAAATTTAGAAGAAATAAACAAAATAGAAGAAGTAAGTGAACTAGAAGAAATAGTAAAGAAGTATATAGAAAGTATTGAGGAAACATGCAATCAAACATTAAAAAGGAAAAAGCCTAAACAAAAAATAAAAATCGCGTGGTGGACCGAGGAACTGGAAAAAATGAAGAAAGAAAAGAATAGAAGGAAAAGGAGAATCAGATGGGCAGCGCCAAACCGTTTGGCTTATGTCGTGGAGCAGTATGTAAAGAGCAAAGAAGAGTACCAACAAGAGATGGAGAAAGCCAGAATCGGAAGTTGGAAGGAGTTTTGTGAAAAACAGGAGAGGGAATCAATGTGGGAAGGCATCTACAGGGTTATAGGCAGGACAAAGAAGAGCTACGAAGACCTGCCGATGGTTAGGGACGGCAAAAACACCAGCCCCAAGGAGTCGGTACGCATATTGGCCGAGAGCTTTTACCCGGAGGACACCGAATTGGGGGAGAACGAAGAACACAGAGAAGTGAGAAGAAGGGCAGCCGAAGCGAATGAGGGTAGCAAAGATGACCTTTGGGACCCTCCATTCGTAGAGGCTGAACTTCTTCAAGCGGTGAATTCGTTCAACCCCAAAAAGGCCCCGGGTAGGGATGGCTTTACGGCTGATATATGCGCTGCAGCTATAAAAACCGACTCCTCATTATCCCTAGCCGTCTTCAACAAATGCCTGGAGCTCTCCCACTTCCCGAAACCCTGGAAAGAAGCCACGATTATATTGTTAAGAAAACCCAACAAAGAAAGTTACACGCAACCCAAATCTTACAGACCTATCGGGCTCCTGGCAATTTTAGGTAAAATTCTCGAAAAGTTGTTAATTAAAAGAGTAAGATGGTACGTGCTGCCCAAACTAAATTCACGCCAGTATGGCTTTGTGCCACAGCGCAGCACCGAGGACTCCCTCTATGATATGGTCCAGCGGATCAGACAAAATCTGAACGAGAAGAAGATTGTTGTTCTGATCTCGCTGGACATAGAGGGGGCCTTCGACAATGCGTGGTGGCCCCAAATCAAATGCCAACTTAAAAATAAGGAATGCCCGGTGAATCTGCGGAGGCTGGTAGGCAGCTACCTAGAGGACAGGAAAGTGACGGTGAAGTATGCGGGGGAAGAATACAGCAAAAGTACCAACAAGGGCTGCGTCCAAGGATCCATCGGCGGACCCTTGTTGTGGAACTTGATTCTGGACCCCCTGCTCAACGAACTCGCCGACACTAACGTGTATTGCCAAGCCTTCGCGGACGATATCGTGCTAATTTTCGAGGGCAGCACAGGAGGAGAAATCTCCAATAGGGCCAATGCCGTTCTCTCCCGTGTCAAGAAGTGGGGCGAGTCGAACAAATTGAACTTTGCGCCACATAAGACCAAGGCGATGGTCATTACCAAGAAACTAAAGTTCGACCCGCCCCGTCTTGAGATGGGAGATACGGACATTGAGATAGTAGAGGAGATAAAAATTCTAGGTGTCATTTTCGATAGTAAACTCTTATTTAATAAACATATACAGTATATCACCAAAAAGTCTATAGGTATTTATAAGGGAGTGTGCAAAGCGGCAAGGGCTACCTGGGGACTGCATCCAGAGATCATCAGGACGATCTACAAGGCGGTAATCGAACCCGTGATCTTGTACGCAGCAAGCGTCTGGTCCAAAGAAGCAAAGAAAGCAGTCTCCCGGAAAGCCCTTGACGTAGTGCTGAGGGGCTTTGCCCAAAAAATAATTAGGTGCAATAGGACGGTTTCCCTAAATGCTGCTTTAATACTGTCGGGGCTGCTTCCGCTGGATCTTCGGATCCAAGAAGCATCCCAGCTTTATGAGGCAAAGCGCGGGAAACCCCAGGCAGTATTGAGTGGCAGGAGGGTCGAGCAACGCACACCATTCACAGAAAACACCCACCCCAGTAGGATGCTAAATTCAAAATTTACCCTATTAGAAAACGCAGAGGATGATGGCGAGTTGGCAGAAGGCTTGGTTAAGATCTACACTGATGGTAGCAAGCTGGAGGGGAAAGTCGGAGCCGCCCTGACCTGTTGGAAGGGGAAGGCCGAGATGTGTACCCGAAAATTCAGACTGGAACCATATTGTACGGTCTTCCAAGCTGAGTTATACGCCATCCTCCAAGCGACCGAAATTATTATTGGCAAGAAATTCGAAGAAGCGGCCATCCTGAGTGATTCGAGGTCGGCTCTCCAGACGCTGATGAATCCAGACTCATCGCACCCAATCACAAAGGCGATACAGGGTAACCTAGAATTCCTGAGAGACAACCACCAACTAGTCTCTCTATACTGGATACGGGCCCACGTCGGAGTGGGAGGGAACGAGAGAGCGGATGAATTAGCGAAGGAAGCCGCCCTCAAATTAAAGACCAGAGCGGACTATGACTGCTGCCCCATCTCGTACGTTAAACGTCATTTACGGGCGGAAACGATCGAACAGTGGGACAGCAGGTATAGAACGGAAGCCACAGCCGCGACCACCAAGGTCTTTTTCCCTAACGGGGTGGAAGCATATCACACTGTGAGGAAGATGTCCATCGACCGGTTATCGTCGCAGGTCTTGACGGGTCATGGGGGATTCTGTGCATACCTGCACAGGTTTAAGTGCAGGGACAGCCCCTCATGTGCCTGCGACCCGGCGGCGGACGAGGACATCCTCCATTTACTACTTGACTGCCCAATTCACACGCACACTAGGTATACTTTGCAACAACAAATTGACACAAAACTAAGTAGAGACACCCTTAAGGAGATAATGAAGGTTAAAAAAGAAAGAAAATACTTTATGGAATTTGCCAAAAAAGTGGTCGAAATTGTAAATAAAAGAAATAAGGACAGTTAGTAAAAATAGTTTAGATTATAAGATGTAAGCAAGACCAAGATGTAAAATGTAATGGGTAAAAATAAAGTCAATAAAAGACTTAAAACTTAGAAAATGTAAACAGAACCGATATAAGAAATATATAATAAGAAATGTATCAATAGTAATATAATAAAAATGTAATAATATAAGAAGAAATGTAAAACTGTAAAATAAGAAGAATGTAGTAGTATAATAATATAAATGTAATAATATAAGAAAGAATGTAAAATTGTAAAATAAGAAAAATGTATTAGTAATAAGAATTATTGTAAAATAAAAGAAAAGAAAAGAAAATACATAGAAAAGAAAAAGAGAAAGAAAAGATAAAAGAAAATAATAAGAAATGTGTAAGCTCTTAAAGCTAAGATTATTAAACCCAAAAAAGAAAAAAAGAAATGATAAAAGACAAATAAAGTCCTGCATAAATAGCGGGGAGTAGCTGAAAAAAAAAAAAAAAAAAAAAAAAAAAACCTAACCTAACCTAACCTAACCTAACCTAACCTAACCTAACCTAACCTTTTTTTTTTTTTTTTTTTTTTTTTTTTTTTTTTTTTTTTTTTTTTTTTTTTACGCTGGGAAAACTCATCATGAGCTATCCACCCCCCGGGGGAGGGGGTGGGGTGTGTGAGACTCCTACTCACTAAAAACCCAGCGATGTCCTCTCGTCACCTCGGAACCAGCAAACCGGCGATCATCGCGTCGTCCTCATCTGAAGAGGACGCATCGAACGCCGGCATGGTGGAGCCTGACGAGGTCATGGGAACCCTTTCGGACACTTCCACAACCCCGTCGGTGACTGCTCGCCCTATAGATGGGCGAGCCCCTCCTCCGCCCCTGATTGGGGCGGGTGACCGCCCTCGTAAACGATGAGCGGACACACTTGACCCGTCAGTTGAGACGGGTCGCCGACGCGCCGGGACATGCGGGGCGTCGGCCCTCAGTGGGGACCTGTGCAATGCACGGTCGGAGCCCCCCCTAGGGCTCGGACCGCGCTGGTTTCCCACTGGATGGAGAAGGCGTTGATATTGCCGCCTTCTCCGTAGGAGGCGTCTGTGACGGCACGGATTTGCCAGGGGGTCATCCTCCCTGGCCCGTTCCGCCTCCTCCTTCAGCGTCATGACGTCGACGCAGAAGGAGTTGACCGCCTCCCACGACCCCTCGCTACCGAGCATGGACAGAACCACGGTCGGCAGGGAGAGGTCCGCGCCAATCACAGCGACCAATGCGGAGCGTTGGACATCGAACGCAGAACACACCATTAGGGTGTGCTGCGCCGTGTCCTCCGCTGCCCCGCAATGGTGGCACTGTGGGGTCGGCTCTCTTCCGATCCGGTGCAAATAACGTCCGAACGAACCATGTCCGGACAGAATTTGCACCAGATGGTATGTGAGCGACCCATGGCGCCGCTCCGCCCATGCTTGGAGGACGGGGCGTAGGGCCTCCAGGCTACGCGTTTGCGTAGCCGAGGCCCCTTCGCCCAGGTCCTCGGACCATAGGCGGAACATCTCATCTCTTGCTCCCTCGAGAGCAGAGCGCCTCTCTTGAGGGACCAGGCGATCGCCACTGGCCCTCTCCTCCGCTCGCTGCCGGTATGCTGCAGCGAGCACCTCCGCCACCAGCTCCCACGGGGGCGTCCCCGCGAGAGCGCACGCCACTTTCCGGGACACCGTTCGGTAGCCCCGGATCGCCCGCAGTGCCATTGCACGCTGGGCCCGCTGGAGAGAGGCGATGGCGTGTGGGCTCAAGCAGTCCGCCCACACCGGCGCCCCATACAACGCCATTGAGCGTACGATGCCGCCATAGAGTCGGCGGCACGCGACGCTCGGGCCCCCCACATTGGGCAAGAGACGCCCGAGGGCATCTGCTGCTACCAGCAGCCGGGGCTCGAGGAGACGGAAATGTTCCTCGAAACCCCACCGCCCATCAATCACCAGCCCCAGATACTTCATCTGGGGCTTCAGACCGACCCTCTCGCCCTCCACAACGATCGACGCACCCGCTGACGGCCGTCTCCGAGGCCCATGGAACACCATGGCCTCGGTCTTGTGGAGGGCCACCTCCAAGCCCAACGTCCGTATCCGCCGAACGATATGGCTGACGAACACGGACGCCAGGCGCTGGACATCCTCCAGCAACGTCCCCCGGACGGTGACGAGCGTGTCGTCTGCGTAGCAAAACGACCGCACCATCGGGGGGAGGCCACACCGGAGGACGTAGTCGTAACCGACGTTCCACAACAAGGGGCCGAGGACTGACCCCTGTGGAACGCCGCGGGACACCCTGTGACGGCCAATCTCGCCGCCACGTCCCACGTACGCTACGTCCCGGTCCCTCAAATAGTCCCCCACTATTCGGCGCAGATATGGAGGCATTTTGTGGTAGCGAAGCGCCTCCATGATGACGCCGAACGGGAGACTATTGAAGGCGTTGCCGATGTCCAGCGACACCGCCAACACCACCTCCCGCCTCTCGACGGACTCTGATACGAGTGTCCGGAGATCGGACAGGGCGTCGATCGTCGACCGCCCCGTCCGGAACCCGTATTGGGCCTCAGAGAGGTCGGGGCCCGTTCCCCCTCCCAGCTGCTGGACTATTCGGGAAGCGATAATCTTTTCGAAGACCTTCCCGATTTCGTCCAGCAGCACAATGGGGCGATATGCCGAGGGGTCGTCCGCCGGACGCCCCTCTTTGCGAAGTAGGCATAGCGCCCCCTCCTTCCAAACTTTTGGGAACTGTGCGAACTTCAAACTAGCGTCGCACAGCTCCCTTGCCCTGGCCCCGAGATGTTGTAGGGCCAGGTCTAACACCCGCTTCGGGACGCCGTCAGGTCCCGGTGCCGTCTTACGCCCCTTAAGACGAGCGACGGCATCCTTCCACTCCTCCTCATCAATAAGAGGAGGAGGATCGCTTTCTCCCTCCTCGTCCGGAGCTGGCGGGGCCATCCGAGGGGGAATAAAACCCTCCTCGGCCGGGGGAAACAGCCCCTCGACAACCGACCCCAGGAGGTCGGGATCCATTGTTTCCGTGAGGGGCGCGCCGCGCGCTCTGAGCTGGTTGCGCGCCAGCTTATACGGCCGCCCCCACGGATCCCGATCCAGACCCTGCAACTGCTCTTCTCTGGATACCTCCTTTGAGGAGGCAATCGCAGTCTGCAGGGTCTTTTTCGACTGCCTGTACAGCTCATACAGGCGGTCTTCTTCCTGGGTGTCCCTCACGCGGCGCCGGCGGGCCCTAGTGTAGGCCCGCCTTTGGACACTGCAGTCCTCCCTCATGACGGCAATGTCCTGGGACCACCAGTGAACTTCACGGCGGTCCCGCGGAGGCTGCGCCCGAGGCATGGAAGCCTCGCACACCTCCGTTAAAGCGCCGCGGAGACGGCGAGCTGACTCATCGACGTCCGGACCGGACATCGGACGCGAGAACCAGTCTTCAAAAATCGCCGTCTCATTCGCCAACTCCGGCTTGAGCCTGCTAAGTGCCCAGCGAGGAGGCCGGTCACAACTTGTGGGCTGTGGGGGCCTTTGGTGCAGGGTGGAGATCTCGAATCGGATGTATCGATGGTCCGAGAGAGTCTCCACGTCCTGCACCACCCTCCAGTCACTGATCGTGCGTGCGAGGGCTGGGGTGGCGAATGAGACGTCCACCACCGACCCTCCGTTGTGCCGCACGCACGTGTGGACTGCGCCCCTATTGAGGAGCGACAGCCCAGCAGCGGCTGCCCACTGCTCTACAGCCTGGCCCCTCTGGTCGGTCGCTGGACAACCCCAGACAACCGATTTGGCGTTCAGGTCTCCAAGAAGGAGAACCTGACGCGGGGCCGCCCTCCTGATGGCTGCGCCGACGACTCCGAGGAACGCCTTGAAGTCGGCGAGCGGTCTGTTTGGGGAGAAATAGGTCGAGAAGATGACCATATCCTCCCAAACGACCGCCGCGTACCCAGCACCTCGCTCATAAATTGAGGGGGGTGTATAACCTGGGGCTGCGCGCACCATCACGGCGACAGAGTCGCTTGTGTCCCCGACCCAGTTGGGCTGGTTGGGGATGAAGTACGGCTCTGACACCGCCGCCACGTCCACTGACCACTCTGCCAGGCTCTGGTGTAGCAGATCCTGAGCCCTGGTAGAGTGGTTCAGGTTCACCTGCAGAAAGTTGATATGGGGCCGTCTTAACATTGCTCGACCACCATATCAACCTCCTCAAGCCCCGTTTGGGGCACCGTCTGTGTGGCGGGGGCAGCCTGGCGAACAGGACGCGCCGGCAATTTGCCCTTGGCCAGGGGAGGCTTACAACTACGCCCCCCCATAACGTGGCCTGCCGGTCGTTTGGCAGTGGCACACACTGCACAGTGGGGCTTCGCGCTACATTCGTAGCCCCTGTGCCCTTCTTTACCGCACCGGTAGCAGAGGTTGCTCCGGTCGGTTTTTGAGGGGCAACTCGCTCTAGCGTGCCCCACCTGCATGCACCGGAAGCACCGGTCGGAACGGGCTTCCAGTGCTCTGACATTGGCCGCACTGAACCCTATCAGCAAGCGGCCAGCGTCCACAACCTTCTTGGCAGCGGCGACCGGACACGACACCACTGTCGAGCCAAAGCCGTCAGAGCCGTAGCGGATGGGGCGAACCTTCACGGCGTCCACACCACATCCACCCTTGGCCGCGATCTTAGCGGCCAAGTGCGCCTCCGTCACCGACTCGTCCAGACCGCCCACCCTCACTTCTGCTGTCTTGGTGGGCCGGATGACCGTGGCCATACCCTCAAGGGCCTCTCTCATCTTGCCGGCCAGCTGGTCGGCCTTCTCGGCAGAGGCCTCGCCCGAAATCTCTATGATCTTTGACCCGGTCATGGTGTTTCGACACCGACGGTTTGGGATATCCATCCCGTCGATGTCCACCGAGTCTCGGGCTTTGGCCAGCGCGTCGGCGTAGGTGACCCCCTTCTCAACCGCTTCGGGAGTAAGGGTCACTACGACTGCCGCCGACTTCGGCGCAACCAGCTTGGTTTTTCGACCGGTTTTGCGGGCCTTCCTCGCAGGAGCAGTGGCGGGCGGGGCTGAGGTATTATTAGGCCTCCGCCGAGGCGCCTTCTGCTGCTTGGCCGCCGCCGAGTAAGATTGGCGGGGCGGAGCCTGTTCTGGAGGGGCCGATGTTTTGGCCTTCCTCCGCCTTCGGCGCTTTTTGCGCGACTCCTGCGTCGTCCATTCCGGTTCTGCCTCAACCGGGGGAGGCGCTTTTTTAGCACCCCGGGAGGTGGACGGAGCGACCGCAGGAGGACCAGCTTTCTTCGCCTGCTTTGGCGGTAGATCCGGCTTTTTGGTAGCCGCCTTGCCCTTTTTAGCCGGCATGGTTGGATTGGCCGGCTTGGCTTTCCCCTTGGTAATGGGGGGCGTGGGCGCAGCTGCTGCTTTGCGGTCCGCCGCAAGCGGCGGTCGCATGCTCTTGGCTGGCAGCAGGCGATCCTCTAGACCCTCCAGGCGAGCATTCAGCATAGCCCCGAAAGTTCGGGCCAGCCTTGCTTCAAAAGCCTGGAGGGCGTCCGGCTCTTTGAAGGCGGCCTTGCTTTGGCTGCGGCCAGTCGTCTCCTGCACGACGACGGTCGGCGAGAGAGGCCTTGGAGGAGGGCAGTCCGTCTCCATAACATCCGCTGAGGGCAGAACCTCAGGGAGAGTAGGGGGAGGGGACCGGCACTTTCTTCTACCTTTGAGGTCTCTCACCTCTGCGGACAAGGCTGCAACACTCTTCGTGAGGTCCGCCAGCTGCTGCTGCAGCCTCACGTTTTCTGCCTTCAGGATGCGGGTGTCCTCTGTGATGTTATGTGAGGACACCTCGCGGAAGCAATCCATTATGGACTGCGCCGCTTTCTTCAAAGCCTTCTGGAAGGGGCCCTGGAGGTGTGAGGACTTTTTAGCCACCTCCACTATAACCGCACAGTCCGCCTTCACCACCTCCTCGATGTCGAGGGTGGTCTTTAGGTCCGGATCTGTGGGCATAGGGGCCTCATCTTCCGATCTACTTGCGTAGAACGCAGCCCTGGTCTCGTATGCGCGGCGCTCCATTTCCGCCACCTCCCGGTCGAGCGCGACCTGCTGCTCCTCGCGGATTGCAGCGGCATGCTCGCGCTTTGCCCGGGCGAGACCAACGTACTCGCCCGTGGTGGGGGGTTTCCCTCGACCACGTTGGGCTGGCTTCTTCGGATCGTCCTCAGACGAATCCGAGAGAGCCTCCGACTTTTTGCCCCCCTTAGATTTTTTGGGGGAGCGCTTCCTCTTCAACGAACCAGTGAGCGTGTCGACGCTGATGGTGCTGTCATCTGACACATCACTGCACTGGTCGTTTCTCTGTCCTCGCCTGGGATAAGGGGAGGTGCGGGCTAGGCCCTTGCTGCGAGTCGACACTGCCGGCGAGCTGGCACGACTCCCCTTTTTCTTCATGTACGAAGTTTTCGGACTTGCGACGGAGTCAACGGCCGATCTCATAGAAACCGCCGATGAATCGGACTCGACGTCGACGTCCCGTTCCAAAATCCTTGCTGCAGACGCGCTGCGCGATCGCGCGGCGGTTGGCGATGAACTGCCAGCAGCCCTGGACGATCTGAAGGTGAGCTTCAGACCACCCGTCTCCATTTCAACTCCGCCCTTCTCGGGCCTAGCCAGAAGGCTACCATCCACGTCCTTCCCTTTAGGGTCGGACACTCCACTACTACCCACGACGGACCTGGAATCAGGCTCCGCCGACTTCACCGAAACGTCTTTTAAAAATTTATTAGGCAACATTAACACTTATCCCACGAGTGGAGAGCAAATAAATGTCACCCTGCGCAGTGGCCTCATACGCAGGGAACCCTAACGACTGCCAAGGTCGGGATGTATTGGCAGGTTTTTACGAGTTTTCTCTCGGGTTTTATAGTGTGTCCTTCACGCGGCCGGCCGGTCAAGGCAAACCCTCGCTCCACCACGGAACCCGCGTACCCTACAACGCCATGAGTGGGGGTCGTTGCGGAGACCGCAGTGGTTTACGATGATCGGAGGCTGGCGTAGGCCCCCGTTGCACCGCTTTCGCGGTGTTCCCCTTTCCCCCCGTTGCGACCTAAGAACCCTTAAGGGGCGGCCGTCTTTGTGGTACTCCTCTCAAAGCTGCTCAGAAGGAGCAGCGAGTTGTGCGGCCCAAAGTAGACACGCACAGGAGTTGCAGGGCCCAGAAGGGGCTCCCGCCTTGCCAGATGTTAGCCGATTGGGCCCAACCTTCTCCGAACGGAGAATGTTGGAGCCACTCGTTGCCCAGGATGCACCACGTGGAGGTCATCTGACTCGCACCCCAACCTAACCTAACCTAACCTAACCTAACCTAACCTTTTTTTTTTTTTTTTTTTTTTTTTTTACCTGGGAAAATCTGCTACCAGACCGTCTCGACCGGGCTGTTGCAAGCGCCGGGAGGTGTGTGGGGATGGGCGATGGTCTGCCCGACCCACTAAAAACCCAGGGACATCCGTCGGCCGCTGGGCGGGATCCCGAGTACTCGAGGAGTCTTTCACGGCCCGCCGCGGTGGTCCATTAGGACACGCCTTGAGGATGAACCTCTACTGAGCACTACCCCCGGATGCGGAAGGTAGCCTCGACACCTGGAGACTGTCGCGGGGAGTGTGAGGAAGATGGTGACCCTCACCCCCGCGACGGCTAGGACGGGTGCAACTGCCCGTGTAGCCGTCTCCGCCGACCCGTACGCCGACGCCTGTTGGCATCCGCTAGAGGGTCAGCCTCCCTCTCGCGTTCGGCCTCCTCTTTGCGACGGATGACAGTGTCGCAAAAAGTGGCCACTGCGTCCCACGACCTCGTGGAGGAGACCATGGCGTTTGCCACAGCCTCAAGAGAGAGGTCGGTGCCTATCACAGCCCGCAGATCTTGGCGCGGCTGCTCCCACTCCTGGCACGTTGCCAGCGTGTGTTCCGCCGTATCAGTGGCGGCACCACACTGGTGACATGCGGCGCTCTGCTCACGTCCAATTCTGCACAGGAAGCTGCCAAAGCAGCCATGGCCGCTGAGAACCTGTGTCAGTTGGAACGTGAGCACGCCCTCCTTGCGGTCGACCCATCTATCCAAAACGGGCCGAACCGCTCCGATGGTCCAGTGGCCAGCACTTGGATTTTCCAAGCGCTGGTGCCATTGCAGCATAGCTGCGCTTTTGGCGTCTTGCCGCCATCTGGCCACCTCCTCAAGAGCTGCTCCGTCCCGGCTCCGTGCTTCCGCTCTCCGCCTGTATACGGTGGTTAGCACCTCGGCTTCCAGCTCCCAAGGGGGAGTTCCAGCAAGCACGCACGCCGCCTCGAACGAGACTGTGCGATAGCCTCTTATTGCCCTAATCGCCATAGCCCGCTGCGGACGACGCAGCAAGGCCTTGTTCTTGGCGTTTAGGGCATCGCTCCACACGGGCGCCCCATAGAGCGCCATCGACCTGACAACGTTTGTATATAGTCGTCGAGCGCTCACGCTGGGGCCACCCAAGTTCGGCAAAAGCCGACCTAACGCCGCAGCCGTCTTCATGAGCTTCGGTGATTGTCGGCGGAAATGCTCGGAGAAGTTCCACCGACTGTCGAGGTACAGACCCAAGTACTTCATGTACTGGCTGACCTCGACGCGAACACCGTCAATCAAAATGTGTGCCCCCGGAGGCGGCTTTCTGCGCGGGCCGTGAAAGCAAATAGCCTCGGTTTTTTCTACCGCGACTCTCAGACCCAGCATGCCTATGCGCCGGACAACATGGGTCGTACCAACCGAGGCCAGCCTGGCCGCGTCGGGGAACTCCTCTGCACGAGCCGTTACGAGGGTATCATCGGCGTAACAGACCAGGCTGAGACCCCGTAATAAAGAGCCCCTTAACGCCCAGTCATATCCAACGTTCCACAGAAGCGGGCCCAACACCGACCCCTGTGGAACACCGCACGTGACAGACCTGCTACGCAGCACACCATCCCTGTCTTGGTACACGACTTTTCGCCCTCTTAAGTAGTCGTAGATGATCTTACGCAGGTACAAGGGCACGCCGTGGTAGCGCAGCGCTTCGCTAATGCATTCAAAGGGGAGGCTGTTGAAGGCGTTGGCAATGTCTAGAGACACCGCCAATACAACCTCACCCTTTGCCACTGCCTCCTGAGCCGAGTCCTTTACACTCAATATGGCATCGACCGTGGACCTACCCTCCCGAAATCCATACTGGCATGAAGCCAGGTCCGGACCAATGGTTTTCAGGTGGTCCACGATGCGGTGCGCCAGGACCCGCTCGAACAGTTTCCCGGCTTCGTCCAAGAGGACAATGGGCCGGTACGCTGACGGCGAGTCTAATGGGCGCCCATCTTTGACAAGAAGGACCAGCCGGCCCGTCTTCCACTTAGTGGGAAACCTTCCGGTGGTAAGGCAAAGGTCCAAGACACCGCGAAACCTTTCCTCTATTTGCTCCTCAGCCAGCACCCAAGCACGACCGGGAATGCCATCTGGCCCAGGGGCCGTCTTCTTTGCCCGGAGACGCAGGAACGCTGCTCCCAGTTCCCCAGATGTTATTGGCGGAATCTGGGCAGCAGCTGGTTGTTCAGCCTGCGTCAAACGGCGGCACATATTGGGCGGCACGAAAGCACCGCGCTCCGGGAAAAGAGAGTCAACCACAGAGTCGAGAAGCGATGGCTCAAGGGTCTCGGTCAACGGGGGTCCTACGTTTCGGAGCTTGCCCCTGATCGAACGATAGGGGCGCCCCCATGGGTCCCTGTTGAGCTCCTCGAGCATCTCCTCATGAGCCGAGTCTTTAGCCTGACAGATGGCAATCTTCAGGGCTTCCTTGGCCTCCTTGTAGGCATTGCGAAGGACCTGTTCAGCAGCCTCATCACGCCTACGTCGCCTGCGCTGGTTGGTGTACTCCCGACGAGCGGCAATACACTCTACGCGAAGGGTGGCCAGATCTTGTGACCACCAGTATACTTCGCGTCTTGGAGGGCGCGGGCCAGCTCTAGGCATGGCCGCATTGCACACCTCCGTCATGGCCTCCGCAAGCCACTGCGCCCCTTCATCGACGTTGGTCGGTTGAGACGCAGGCTGGAACATGACTTGCACAATTGCGGCTTCGACGAGCAACTCCTTGTCCATCTTCGTCAAGGCCCATCGCGGGAATGGAGAGGACGCATTCGGCGCTCGACCCACTCTGGAACCCTGAGAGGGGGAGAGGTCGAACCTGATGTAACGGTGGTCCGACAAGGTTTCTACCCCCTCCAGGACAGTCCAACCGGACACTCGCTGGGCGACTGCAGGGGATGCGAACGATAGGTCCACGATCGACCCACCCTGCAGTCTAGCACAGGTGTTGACGTTGCCCCTATTAAGCAGGCATAGTCCAGAGGACACAGCCCACTCATCCACAGCGTCGCCGCGCTGGTCCGAGACCGGAGAGCCCCAGGACGTGGATTTGGCGTTAAAATCCCCGAGAACGACGACTGACGAAGTTGGTACTCGGTTGACAATTGTCCCTAGAAGGTCGATGAACGACTCGAACTCCGTCAGTGTCCTGTTCGGGGAAAAATAAACGCCCACCACAAACACTTCACCCCACTTTACAACGACGTAGCCCGCACCGCGCTCATAGAGCGAGATTGGAGGGGACGTCGAAGAACCACCGATTATTGCGACCGAGTCTTTTGTGTCCGCAACCCAGTTGGAACGGGTTGGTATATAATAAGGCTCGGCCGCCACCGCAATGTCTATGGACCACTCTGCCATGGACTGCACGAAGAGGTCCTGTGCGCCGGCAGCGTGGTTCAAGTTCGCCTGTAAGAGATGACGTGTAGGCGAACTAGACATTAGTGGTGTCCATTGCGTCTACGCGAGGCGTTTGCTGAATGCCTTCTGAAGGTTCAGCCTCGGCATTGGTTTTGCCGGCCGCCTTCTTCCTTCGCGGTGGGGAGCAAGATTTACTCCCCACGATGTGATTCGCAGGGCGCTTCGCTTCCGCACAAAGAGGACAGTGCGGTTTGGCGTGACAGGAGGATGCGATGTGTCCAGCCTTACCGCAGCGATAGCAAAGCTCGCTGCGGTCAATCTGGGCCACACACCGCGCCTGCGTGTGCCCTTTTTCAAGGCACCGGAAGCACTTCATAGGCCGTGCTTGTAGCGCCTCTACCGGGGCAAAGCCCCACCCAACCACGATACGGCCTGCGGCGATCACCACCTTAGCGGCAGGTATCGGGCACTGGACGAACAAGGTGTTCATACCACCAGGCCCTTTCCTAAGGCTACCGACCTTCACTGAATGGGCTGGACAGCCCCCCAAGCTCGCCACCGCATTAACTACATGCTCAGGCCGAACCATGTCCCCAAGCATCGTGACCCTAAGGTCTGCGAGCTTGACAGGACGGGCGACTCTAGCGACGTCGCCAACCGCATCTCTGAGCCTACTGGCCAGTTGGTCGGCCTGCTCATCGGTTGCAGTGCTCGGCAGGTGGAGAATACGACCACCTGTTGCTGACTCCCTGAAGTGGACATACTCGATGCCCAAATCAGCCGGCACTACGCTCTCCTGCGCCTTCAGCAGGATGTCGGCAAACGTTATGCCTCTCTCCGCTGCCTCCGGCTGAATATTTAGAACTACGGCTGCAGATCTTGGTGGCCGTAGTTTGGGTTTCCTCTTGCGGGCAGGAGCCTTCCGTTTGGCCTGCTTGCCCTGGGAGTTCGGCTGCGACCTGGTCGGTGCCTTACTCCTGGCCTTTCGCCTGGCCTTGCGGCCTCCGACCACTGGAGTCCACTCCTCCTCTGCTGTGAAATTCCTATCGGAATATGTCTTCGCCTTCGCCGTCTTAGGGGGGGCAGGTGCCGATGCGGCTATAGCAGCCTTGGCCCCCTTGCCGGGCTTGTTGCCTTCCTGAGGTGTTGTCTTAACAGCAGGAGGCTTCTCCACACGTCCCGATAAATGGGGAACGGTAGCCGGCGAGTTGTTGGTCGCCGACGCATATGTCATCTTGGCAGCATTGGCCTTATTTTTGGCGTCCGCCGCAAGCGGCGGGCGCAGACGCGGCACAGGAGGCAGCCTTGCCTCGATCGACTCGAGCCGCGTCGACAGCATAAAGCCAACCTGCCGCATGACCTCCCCCATAAGGGTTTGGTCGACTTCAGGAAGGGGTGGGGGCTGTTGGTCTGCCCTAACCTTCGCCTTAGGCTTAGGTTTCACCACCTTCGTTTTCTTGTCCGGATTAGGGACCGAGCGTGTGATCGCTGGTGGGTCCGGAACCACCTCCATATCCTCCTCCATGCCCGAGTAAGGTGTTACCACTGGGCGATAACACTTGCTGTGGAGGTGCTCCACCGTGGCATTTAATGTTGCCATGTGCTCCTTAAGGCTCGCCACCTCTGCACTTAGGCGTTGGTTTTCTGCCTTAAGGGCCTCGGTCTCCTCGCTGACCGTGCGGAGACGCAACAGGTCAATGTTGGACTTGTAGGAGGCAGCGACCTCCCGAAGGGCCTTTTGGTAGGTCCCTTTCAGGTGACCAGATGTAGCGGCCACGTGAAGCAGCAGGGCCACATCCTCCTCCACCTGCCGCACAACGACCTGTGCCTGTGCCTCCTTGTCCTTGTCAAGCCCGCTCACGAGCTCGACTCCGCTGGCTCTGGTCGCATACGTCTTGCGAGCCATCTCAGCGCATTCTTTTTCGGCCTGTAACTCGAGTGCACGGCGCTCAGCCTCTACAAACTCGTTCTTGGCCTTAGCCCATCCGACATACTGGCCCGTGGTTGGAGGACGACCACGACCCCTACGACCAGACGGACCGGACATTACCTTGGGCGCCGAGCGAACTGAGTCGTTGTCAGACTCAGAAGACAAGTCCGCTCGGGGCCTCTTTGTGCCTGTCAGGGTCGACGATGAGGAATCGGACAGCTGATCGTCCTCTTCCCCTGCCGACAAAAAGACAGTGGCATCCACCTTAGTGCCATCTCGACGGCGGCTGCGACTGCGACTGCGATTTGCAGAACGCATGCTCTCTAAGTCGAGCCGCGTCAGGGAGACACTTAGACCCCTACGACAAGGCCCAGCCTCCACCTTGCCCATTGAGGGCTTTTCACTGTCATTATGGGACAATTCACCTCTGCCCGATATACTGGGCCTCTTTTCAACAACCTCGTCCTGACCGGACTTCGCGCCAGAAACGCCACATACATCCACGTCCTTCCCTTTGGGGTCGGACACTCCACCACTACCCACGACGGACCTGGTATCAGGCTCCGCCGACTTCTCCGAAACGTCTTTTAAAGATTTATTATTCAACTTAGACATAAATCCCACGAGTAAAGAGCAAATAACGGTCACCCCGTGCAGTGGCCTTATACACGGGGAACCCTACATACTGTCAAGGACGGGGAATATTGACAGGTTTTAACGAGGTTTCTCTCGGGTTTTATAGTGTGTCCTTCACGCGGCCGGCCGGTTAAGGCAAGCCCTCGCTCCACCACGGAACCCGCGTACCCCGCAACGCCGCGAGCGGGGGTCGTTGCAGAGACCGCAGTGGTTTACGACGATCGGGGGCTGGCGTAGGCCCCCGTTGCACCGCTCTCGCGGTGTTCCCCTTTCCCCCCGTTGCGACCTGAGAACCCTTAAGGGGCGGCCGTCTTTGTGGTACTCCTCTCAAAGCTGCTCAGAAGGAGCAGCGAGTCGTGAGGCCCAAAGTAGGCACGTACAGGAGTCCGCCTTGCCAGATGTTAGCCGATTGGGTTCAACTTTCTCCGAACGGAGACTGTTGGAACCACTCGTTGCCCAGGATGCACCACGTGGAGGTCATCTGACTCGCACCCCAACCTAACCTAACCTAACCTAACCTTTTTTTTTTTTTTTTTTTTTTTTTTTCCCCAGGGGAAACTTGCGACCAAGTTCCCGTAGGCTGGGACGACCTACGGGATATGTGGGGTTGGCCTTATTCGAGGCCGACCCACTAAAACCCCTGGGTTGTTCCTCCATCCGTCGATATTGAGGGGGGGAGCCCCGGGCAATCGAGCTGGCGATTCTACCGCAGCGACCCCCTCCGACGGGCGTCCTAGGACGACTTCTTCTCGATCATCGAGCTGGGGAAGGCCCGGAACAATGGAGCCGACCCCAGAGCCAGGCGTGCGTGCCTATGTGCGGGTGGTGTCCAGCCACGCCGCAGGCTCGCTTAGGGGGGAAGGAGTTGGGCGAACCCACGTCGCCGTCTTCCCGTTCTCCTTCGGCGGATTGCTCCCGAGAGAGGATCTTCCTCCCGTTCGCGCTCCGCCGCCTCCTTGTGGGACATGACCGTCTCGCAGAATGCAAGAGCGGCTTCCCACGACCTTTTAGCGGCCAGCATAGCCTTGACTAATGCTGGCAAAGAAAGGTCGTGACCCACAACAGCGCACAACTCAGCGCGCTCTAGAGCCCACGCAGGGCACTCCGACAGTGTGTGCATCGCTGTGTCGTTTGCCGCGCCACATTGATGACACACTGTCGTCTCCTCTCTCCCGGCTACGCGGCACAGATATCTCCCAAAGCAGCCATGCCCCGAGAGAACCTGCACCAGCCGGAAGGAGAGCGACCCGAACTTGCGGCCGACCCATTCTTTGAGAACGGGCCGCACCGCGCCGATGGTCAGAACACCGGCTGTTGGCTGCTCCAGCCTTTCTCTCCACTTGCGAAGCGTCACCCTCTGTGCACGCTCGCGCCACCGGCGAAGTTCCTCCGGCATCGCCCGGCCGCCTTGCCTTCGAGCATATGAAGACCGATCATATACTTCGGCCAGGACGCACGCGTCCAAATCCCAGGGTGGGGTACCTGCCAACACGCATGCCGCCTCATAGGACACTGTGCGGTATGCTCGAACAGCTCTGACCGCTATGGCCCGTTGCGGTTTCCGCAATAGGGCCCTGTTCGTAGCAGTCAGAGAGTCGACCCACACAGGCGCGCCGTACAGGGCCATCGACCGCACCACCCCGACGTAGAGGTTCCGTACGCTAGCGGACGGGCCTCCAAGGTTCGGCAACAAATTACCGAGGGCTGCCGCCGCCCTCACTAGCTTTGGAGCTTGGCGCTTAAAGTGTTCATCAAAGCGCCACCTTCCGTCGAGCACCAGCCCAAGGTACTTCATCGCCGCCCCTACTTCAACGCGAACGCCCGAGATGGTGATGTGAGCGTCATCGGGCGGCTTCTTCCGGGCCCCGTGGAAGTACAGGGCCTCGGTTTTATGTAGTGCCACTTTTAAGCCGAGGCTCTCAATTCGTCTAACCACATGTGTCACGCCGACCGTGCCCAAACGGGCTGCCGACTGGAATGAGTTGGCGCGGGCAGTGACCAGTGTGTCGTCCGCATAGCAGACGACATTAAGCCCCCTCAACAGCGCACCCCGCAGCACCCAGTCGTATCCTATGTTCCACAGGAGCGGCCCTAGGACCGACCCCTGTGGAACACCGCACGTCACCGCTCTACTCTCAACGGCTCCACCCCTCACTTGAAACGTAACTTTTCTGCCACGTAAGTAGCTACGAATAATACGTTGAAGGTAGAGCGGCACGCAGTGGTGGCGAAGAGCCTCCTCGATGCATGCGAAGGGGAGAGAGTTGAATGCATTTGCAATGTCCAAGGACACTGCTAGCACCACCTCTCCCCTTTCGATCGCCTCCTCAGATTGCACCTTCACGTGCCTTATAGCGTCTATGGTGGACCGAGCCTCCCTAAAGCCGTATTGGCAGTCGGAAAGGTCCGGACCCACGTCGGACAGATGGCGCGAGATGCGTGAGGCGAGGACACGCTCGAAGAGCTTCCCCGCCTCGTCCAGCAGTACGATCGGCCGGTATGCCGATGGGTCGTCCGCCGGCCGACCTTCCTTCCTGAGCAACACCAATCGCCCGTCCTTCCAGAGGGAGGGAAACCGCCCAGTTTGTAGGCACAGATCAAGTACCTGTCTGAAGCGGTCCTCGAAAAGCTCCTCTGTCAGGACCCATACTTTGCCCGGAATGCCGTCAGGGCCGGGGGCAGTGTTCTTACGGCGTAGCCGGAGGTACGCCGCGCCTAGCTCGCTTGTGGCAATGGCCGGGATCAGGGCATCGCCAGCCGTCTGTCCGAATTGCCTGGGCGGGGCCATGGGAGGTGGGACGTGTTCAGGCCGGTCTGGGAAAAGACTGGCGATCACGCTCCGCAACACAGGAGGCTCTAGGGACTCCGTGACTGGGGGGCCTAGACTGCGGAGTTTCCCCCGAGCCGTACGATACGGGCGCCCCCAAGGATCGGCATTTAGCCCGTTAAGCATCTCCTGCCTAGCAGCGATCTTAGCGTTGCAGATTGCGAGCTGCAGTTCTTTCTTGGCGGCCTTATAGGCTACCTTGAGCACGCCTTCCAGTTCGCGGTCCCGCCTACGTTTTCTGCGCTGCCGCGTATAGGCTCGCTGCGCCGCAATACTAGCCACGCGGAGGTCCGTCAGTTCCTCGCTCCACCAGTAAACTGCCTTTCTGTGCGGAGGACGCCTCACGCGCGGCATTGCTGCGTCGCATGCTCTTGAGAGAGCCCCTTTAAGCCACTCGGCTTCAACTTCTGGATCGTCCGTCACAGGTTGGGAAAACCAGTCCTGCACGGACGCCGCCTCCATCAGCAGTTCCCTGTCAAGTTTTTTAAGCGACCAGCGCGGAAAGGAGGATGTTGTACTGCTGAGGGGGCGACTGGCACTCCTTGAGGCTCTAACCTCGAACTTCACGTACCGGTGGTCGGAGAGAGTTTCCACGTCCACCAGTACCTTCCAACCGGAGACTCGTGCGGCGACAGAGGGCGTGGCGAAAGAAACATCCACAATGGAGCCGCCTTGTTCTCGCACGCAGGTGTTTATGGACCCCCGGTTGAGGATCGACAGCCCAACCTCCACAGCCCAGTCCACGACTAGGTCTCCCCGTGGGTCGGTTCTGGGAGAACCCCATGCAGCAGCCTTTGCATTAAGGTCTCCCATCAGCACCACTGGTAGCGGCGCAGAGCGCCTGACTACAGCCCCGAGTGTGGCCATGTAGGTCTCGAAGTCGGACAGCGGCTTGTTGGGCGAGAAATAGACGCCGATTATAACGACGTCTCCCCATTTTATTGAGATATAGCCCGGACCTGACTCCTTCACCACGAATGATGGCGACGTCGGCTTTTGTGCCGAAAAGATCGCCACCGACTTCCTTGTGTCAACCGCCCAGTTAGGTCTGGGTGGGACACTATATGGCTCGGAAGCCACTCCTATGTCGACTGACCACTCCGCCATGGACTGCAAGAAAAGGTCCTGCGCCCCGGCGGCGTGGTTCAAGTTCGCCAGGAGAAAGCATGTGGAAGGCGTGCTATCCATTAATTGGACCCACGATAGCTTCCTCCGGCGCCTGCTGAGCGCTTGCCTGGTCGGGCTTTGTTGACCTGCCCTTCCTGACTCTTTTCTTCCGATTCTTCGGAGGGACGCATGACCGGCTTCCCATACTGTGGCCCGAGGGCCGACCTGCCTCCGCACAGATGGGGCATCTGGCCCTGTCTGTACAAAACGCCGCAATGTGGCCAGCGTTACCGCAGCGATAGCAGAGCTCGCTGCGGTCAATCTCAGCCGTGCAGTTTACGCGCACATGGCCATCCTCCATGCAACGGAAGCAGCGCTTGGGCTTGGTATCTATCGCGCGTGCCAGCGCCGTACCATACCCGATCTCCAGCCTGCCGGTTTCAAGGACGATCTTGGCTGATGCGACCGGGCACCGCACCCAGATGGTGCCCATACCGCCAGCTCCCTCCCTGATTTGCCCGGTCTTGATTGACTCCGGGGGGCAACCGGTCCTCTCTACTATGGCGGAGACGACATCGGCCTCCTTGACCGAGTCGTCCAGCCCGTATACCCTGAGGTCGGCGGTCTTCGTGGGCCTAGCCACTATAAAGACCTCCGCCATGTTGGCTCGGAGACTTTCCGCCAGTTTGTCGGCATTCTGGGCTCCGGCCGCCCCCGATAACTCGAGTATGCGCGAGCCGGTCGCCGAAAGCCGGAACCTGGGAGCTGGGATCTTTAGCTCAGCCAGCTTGACCGTCTCCCTGGCCTGCAGGATAGCCTGAGCGTAGGTCATTCCCTGACTCACTGCCTCTGGCCGAAGAGTCAGGACTACCGCCGCAGATGTTGGTGCGCGGAGCTGATTTTTGATCCTACGCTCTTTGGATTGCGCCTTTGTAGGGGGGGCCGCAGATGATCGTGCGGCTGCTCCCTTCTTCGCAGGAGGGGGCGCCATAAGCGCTGCCCTCCTTTTCTTCTTCTTGCGCTTGGGCACCTTGGTCCAACCCTCCTCATCGGGCTGGGGTTGCGCCTGCGCTGTCGCCTCCGCGTGGGCACTCAACGCGACTGTCGGCTTTTGACCGGATGCTTTCGAAGCTTTGACCGGGCCTGGCACTGGATCGGATTGTACACCCGCTGCCTTATTCCCTCTCCTGGCTGTCTTGGGGGGTGCCTTGTCCTTCTTCTTAGGGATCTCCGAGGGTCCCGCTCTAGCCTTGGCGCGACCTGGGCCTTCTTTTTGCGGAGCAATCGGTTTCCGTTCTCGAGCCGTGGAAGGCTGCGGGGGCTCCGCCTGTGTTCTTCTTGGCCTTGTTCCAGACGAAGGAAGGGCAGGCAAGGCCTCTTCTACCCTGTCAGCCGCAAGCGACGGATGGACCCTTGGAAGCGATGGTAGGCGATTCTCCAGCGACTCCAAGCGGGTATTTATCATCGCGCCTAGGGAGACCATCACCGATCGTGTGATCTCTTCCGTCACAGCTCGAATGGTGTCGGGCTCCTGTGGTCTCATCGATGAGGGAGGGGCACTCTCCCTGACGGACGACTCCTCGATTGATTTGCGAAGAGCCTCCATCTCCACTCTCATCTTGTCCATCTCCTCTCTCATGGACCGGTTTTCTTCCGTGAGCCTCTTAATCTCATCCGTGGTCGTCCGAGACGCCACGTTGTGAAGAAGCCTCTGAAGGGAGTCGGAAGCGAGGTTAAGCCTCTTTTGAAAAACTCCACTCAGGTTGCCGGATTTTGCGCTGACGTGCCGAATCGCGTCAATACAGAGGTTGCCCAACTCTGTAGCTCGACCGATTGAAGGGCAGTCCGGCGTGGCTTCGTACGGAAGTTTCGTGTGAAGCGCCATGTCAATATGAGCAGCGAGACGCCGGCGCTTCTCTTCTTCAATAAGGGGGGGAGGACGAATATTCCGCCCCTCAAAATCATCTGCGGAGGCATGCATCTCCGCGTCCTCCGTCTGCTTCTTTTGAAGTATTCGCTCCTTTGACTTGGCAGCCTTAGCAGCATTTGCCGCCTCCTCCTTCAGGCGGTCTACCTCCTCGAGCTGCTTCAACTGCTCCATCGCCCTTGCCAGGCCTGACTCGTCATCATCGAGGCAGACATCGAGGCTCTGACCTCTGCCTTTGCGACCTGGCACCGGCGTCCTTAGGGACTCGGCGGCATCCGAGAAGTGGTCGGAGTCGGGTTCGGAGCCGGAACTTCCCTCGGATGGTACTGGGGTCGGGGTTTTGCGGCACCTCTTCCCGCTCTTGCGCGATGCCGTAGAGGTGTCGCTAAGCACCTCAGGCTCCTTTTCCTTCTCCTTTCCTTTTCCCTTAATGGGAACCTTTGTCTTGGCGCTGATGACACTAGCGCCGCTACGGGTCCGTGACGCAGCCTTTTTGGGTGCATCCGCTACCGCAGCCGCCACCTTCCTCGCTGCTCTCAGGACCCTTACGGGCCTGCTCGCAGCAACATCCAGCAGTTCTTTGCCCCCCCCAGAAACGGTGGGGCAGCCCGAGACCGATGCGCCGGACGAAACGCCCGGCTTACCAGCCCCGGAGAGGGATTCTCCCGCCTTGCGGGTACCCTCCTGGGGTAATACTTTTTTGAGACTTGCCTTCATGTTTGTGACAGTTCCGAGGTTGTCTTCCCTCTTTTCTACTTCCTTGCTAAGCAAGGCAGCCTTCGCAGCGCTAGAAGCTACCGCGTGCCCTGCACATATCTCCTTGTCCCCACTGGACAACTCGACCACAGGCATTCGCCCGTGCATCATTACTAGCGGAGCTATGTCTCCCCCAGATACTGGAGACATGCCCGAGGACGGCGAGTCGGACGGCACGTCCGGCTTGTCGGCCTCGGGGAGGGGTTCTCCCACCGTTAGGCGGGTACCCTCCTGGGGTATTCCTTTTTGTAGAGCCGCTTTCATGATATTTAGCAACACTTAAAGGGTTGCAATTCCCTTGACAAATTAGGCGTTGTCATCCGCCAGGACTGTGCGGAAGAACGGTCGCCCCGAGACGAAGTCCCCACGACCGAGGAACCCTATATACTGCAGAGGGCGGGAGGTATCCGCAGGATTGGACCAGTTTACTCTGGGGTTTTAAAGAGTTTTCCTTCTCGCGGTCCCAGACCACCCCGGGTCTCCCCGACGCCGCGTACTCGTAATCGCCAAGGACGAGGTCGTTGCAAGCGACGAAGAGACTTACGGCTGCAGAAAGCCGGCGAAAACTTCCTACCCCTACGCGCATGAAGCGCCGTGCGCACAGAGGCGCTTGAAGGGCACCCGGAAGGGGCGCCGACTTACCCTATTCCCCCCTGTGTGACGACGCCCAGAAGGGACGCCGTCATAACTCCACTCAAAGCTGCTCAGAAGGAGCAGCGAGTCGTACGGTCCAGAGTAGACACGCACATGGAGGTGCAGGGCCCAGAAGGGGCTCCCGCCTGTGTCGGGTTGTTAGCCGGCCAGTCTCACAGCAGCCTCCTCATTGGAGGAGGATGTTGAGGCTGCCCGTTGCCCAGGGTTTACCACGAGGAGGTCACCCAACACAAACCCCAACCTAACCTAACCTAACCTAACCTAACCTAACCTTTTTTTTTTTTTTTTTTTTTTTTTTTTTTTTTTTTTTTTTTTTTTGACGAATGAGGAAATCCTATTACGGATACCAACGGGTTGGGGAAAACCCGTTGGTTATGTGGCGACTCTCCTCCCGACCCCTCCCGCCCTGTCCAGCCCCGAAGAGCTCGGCAGGGCGGGGGGGGAAAGGAGGCATACCCACTAAAACCTCACCGGTGCTCCCTCATCGCACAAGCGGCGCGGTATTGCTTCCCCGTGAGGGATTTGCTTAAGCCGCGCCTAGCGAATGGCCTTTCGGACCCCGTCGCGTTTTAGGGGGGGATGTCGGATGCACCTAACACCCCCTCCAGACGTTGCCCGTTATGCACGCCAAGGTCAGCATTCCCCCTGACAATGGCTGCCGGGCAGGGCGGTGTTTTACCGCCGCCCTCCGTCTACGCATGGTGGCACTGGTGTGTCACCCTGTGGGAGTACACTCCCCATCTCCGCCACGGTGGCCCACCTGGAACCTCTCGAAGGAGAGGTATTAGGTGGCGGACCGTGGGGAGCACATGCCTGCCTCAAGGGAGGCTGTCAGCTGACAGCCATCCCGAGGTCGTGGGCCTCCTCTTCTCCCTCTTGTCGGGGGTCACTCTCGGCAGTCCTGGTTACCAGGCCTTGGGCCCTGGTGGCGGGGGGACTGCAGCCCCTGCCGCCCATCACATGCCCATGGGGCTTGCCAGCGTCGGCACAGACGTCACAGCGAGGCACTTTGGCTGTGCACTCCACCATCTTGTGCCCAGCGCGACCACAGCGGAAACAAAGTCCACTGCGATCGGTTTGCGCCGGACATCTTGGCCTGGCATGACCCACACCCATGCATCGGAAGCACCGAAGCGGGCGGGGCTCAAGGGCCACCACCGAGGCAAAGCTCCAACCAAGGAACAGCCTGCCATCGGTAACCAGCGATTTTGCCGCGCGAATGGGGCAACGCAGAATCACCGAACCAGCATAGTTGGGGCCGTCTCTAATCGCCCCCACCCTCACGCTCTCAACGGAGCACCCCGTCTTCAGCGCCACTGCCGCGGCGACTTTCTCGGGCGTGGCATATTCGTCCAATCCAGAGATGCGCAGCTCCGCGCTCTTCTCTGGACGAACGATCGTTGCCACCTCCCCCAACTCCTGCTCGAGCCTTATGGCGAGCTGGTCGGCCTTCGCGCCGCTCTCTGCTCCCGGGACCTCGAACAATCGAGCACCCGTAGCAGATACCCTCGTCCGCACGCCTGCCTCTATGCCAAGTTCGGCGATCGGAATGGCCTGAATGGCCCTGGCGATCACCTGGCTATAGGTAACCCCGTTGGAGATGGCCTCCGGCTTCAGCTGCAGCACGATGGCAGCAGATGTGGGCGGTTTTAACCTCCCTCCTCCTCCTCCTCGTTTCCTCTTTCGGCTCGGCGTCGCTCGCGGCACCTGCGGTGCAGAGCGGTCACGCACCGTTGCAGGGCGAGCTGCCGAATTCCGTGGTGGGAGAGGTCCCACTGGAGGGGCGCCTGTCGCTGCGGGCACTCCCTGTCCCCTCTTCCTCCTGCCTCGCTTACCCTGGGGCACGTCCACCCACGGCTCGGGCAGGGCCGTTGGCGGTATGGAAGCCCTATTAGGACCCGGATGGGACGAAGGTCCGCGAGGGGTCGGTTCTCCGGCTGAGGCGATGGGCAGGTCAACCGGAGTAATTGTCCTGCGCCATCGACGTGGTGACTCCATTATGGGAGGGAAATCCTCTAGGCTTGGGCGGCTTTCCGACACAAAACCCGGGCGTGTCTCGTGCGCAGCCAACCTAGCCTCCAAGCCGTCGAGTCTTGTGCCAATGGCACCGACAGAGGCGACCAGGGTACCCTTCAGCTCGGCGCAGATAGCCCGCATCTGCTGTTCCGGCAATGCTGGGGGAGGAGACCTCGTGCGAGAGCCCCTGACCTCTGCCAGCTCTTTTTTGAGCGCCTGCACCTCGGCGCTCAATCTCCCCACTTCGTCTCGAAGACGAGTATTTGCCACCTCGGTGCAACGCGTCTCCGCCGAAGCCGACCTGGATGCCAGGTTCGACAGGCACCTGCTCAACGTCTTGGTTGACTCGTTTAGCGCCCTCCGCATCCGCCCCTGGAGGTTTCCCGACTTGTGGGACACCTCCGATATTATGCGAGCACATGCGTCTCCGAGCATCTGCACCTCCAGTGCTGTCATGGGGTCATCGGGTCCAGACTCCCACAACACCTCTTTAGGAGGGTGTACCGCCTCCTTAGCCACTCTGGCTGCAGACTCTTCAGTGCCCGGGACGAGGTCCAAAGAAGTTTCCTCGGACTCCTCCCCAGGCAAAGGAAAGAGTCGCAGGCTTAACGGCCCGGCTGACCTCCCTTTAGGGACAGCTTTCGAACCACGGCCCTTGCTGGTTCCAGTTCCATCCTTAGCGGCTTCCTTTAGGGCAACCACCTCCACCCCTGCCACCGCTTTGGGAGAGCAGTACTGTCGATAGTACTGCTCTAATAGCTCCTCATACTCGGCCTCCTCTACCGGCAGGAAAAGCCGATCTTCCATTTCGGCCCGCTTCTTCCGCGCCTGCTGCTCGGACAGCACCTCGCAGCGATTGCGGATAGCTCGGCCCCTCGCTCCAGACGAAACCTTGGCTCCGGAAGGCCTCGGTTCCACCTCCGACAAGATATCGCCGCCATCACATTCGATGTCCGCAACGTCGTATCGCCGTTTCCGGCCGTCGACAGCTGCGTCCATACCTGTCTCCTCCCCGAATTCATCATCAGAATCCGGCACCTCCACCGCCTCTAACACCCTACTGCGCAGAACTTTGCCCCCCCCAGATACGAGGGGCATGCCCGGGGCCAACGAGACGGACGACTTAGCGCCCGACTTGCTAGTCCCGGGGAGGGGTTCTCCCACCTGTCGGTGGGTACCCTCCTGGGGTATTACGTTCTTAGGTCTGCTCGACATTATGGGTTAGGCAATTTCCGGGTTGCCATTCCCCCCCTCACTATGGCACTTTAGGGGCTGCCCTTCCCCGGACCAACAGGTCACCCACGCGCCGTCCACACGCCGAGGGCGCCCTACATACTGTCGGGGGCGGGAGGTACCGACAGGTTTTTAGCCGGTGCTCTCCGGGGTTTTAGTGAGTTTTCCTTCTCTTGGCCGTTTGGCCTCCGGTCTGCCCAAACGCAGCGTACCCACAGCGCCAACGGTGGGGTCGTTGCCGCAAGAGGGCAGATACCGACTTCGGGGCTGGCGTAAACCCCGGTTGCACTGCTCTCACCAGTGCCCCCTTCCCCCCCATGCGACCTGAGAACCTTTAGGAGGCGGCCGTCTTTTTGGTACGACGCCCAGACGGGGCGCCGTCTATAACTCCTCTCACTGGTCTGAGGGACTAGTGAGTTATGTGACCCAGAGTGGGCCACATATGGGAGCTGCGAGGCCCAGAGGGGACCCCGCCTAGTCAGATGTCAGCCGGCTGTGTCCAAGCGTCTACTACACGCAGAGCGGGAGACTGTTGGAAACAGCCGTTGCCCAGGGTGCACCAACGTGGAGGTCACCTGACTCGCACCCCAAGAGGGTCTCCCCCCTGAAAAGGAAGCCCATGCAAGAGCATGGACCCCCCTTTCCCCTCTGCAGTCGGTGGTGTCCCAGACTGGGACGCCACCGAGTGCTGCCGCTACCCTACCACAAGGGCTTTTACGCGGCGCCAATACCCCTCAGGCTATCCTCTCGGGCTTTTATATGGCCATAGGCTAGTCCAGGTCGGACTGCCTGCGCGCTTGAGACGGACGGATCGGACTATCCGACCCCTCGTCCGTCTCTACCTCCGGAGCATCCTCTCTGTCCGACCCCAGTACTCTCCCTGTACCTCTCAACGGAGAGGCATTGGGGTTAGAGGATGGGGCGGGCTGGTCCGAGAGCGGGGCCTCTGCCTCCAGCATCTCGACCTCCTCCGTGGTCCGTCTTGGCGCGATCTGCGCTGTCGTGCGCGCTGGGGAGCTGTCCCGCACCCTTCTTCGAGGGGGGACGCACGCCCGACTCCCCATAATGTGGCCCGCAGGGGCCCCTCCGTCCACGCAGACCGCGCACCGCGGCACTGCGGAACACTCCGCTGCTTTGTGCCCCGGGAGGCCGCAGCGGAAGCAGTCAAGGCTGCGGTCCACATTTGAGGGGCAAAACACCCTCGTGTGACCCACGCCCATGCACTTGAAACAGCGCATAGGGCGTGAGTCGAGGAGCATTACTGGGACCCACAGCCAGCCCACCAGCAATCTCCTCGCCGCCACAACAACCTGGGCCGCCCTGACCGGGCAGCTCACCAGCACCGATGTTGAGCCGCCGGGGCCGGGTCGCAGCGCTCCAACCCTGACCCTATCCAGCGGGCATCCCCCTTTCGTGGCCACCGCTTGCGCCACGTCTTCGGCGGTGACAGTCTCGTCAAGGCCGGAGATGCGCACGTCCGCGCATCTCTCCGGCCTGGCGATCGTCGCAACGTCGGCCACCACCTCTCGCAGCCGAGCGGCCAGGCGGTCGGCGACATCCCCGCTGTTGGCGCCCGAGATCTGAAGCAACCGGGCGCCCGACATAGAGATCCGGGTCGTTAGCCCGGACGTGATGCCAACGTCGGCCAATTTTATGGCCGCCTTCGCCCGTTGGATCACGGCGGCGTACGTAACGCCGCTCTCCACCGCCTCCGCCGTCAACTTTATAGAGACAGCCGTCGAGCGGGGGGGCTTCAACCGCCTCCTCGTGGGCTCCCTCCGAGCCGCCGGGGCCGCCGGGGCCCTCTGGGGCAGGGGTGTTCCTCCGGTGGCAGGTGGTGCGCCACCAGAGCTCGCGACCGGGGCCGCTCTCGGTCTCCTTCGTCGACGGCGGGCCACCACTGACCACGGCTCCTCGCC
Organism: Eudonia mercurella; assembly: GCA_963082485.1. Taxonomy (NCBI): domain Eukaryota; kingdom Metazoa; phylum Arthropoda; class Insecta; order Lepidoptera; family Crambidae; genus Eudonia; species Eudonia mercurella. The sequence goes on from CAUJAO010000211.1 coordinate 158,211, forward strand.
CACAGGCGCCGGGACCCGGCCCACGGGCCGTTGGTGTGGGGGCACAAGTGGCGGCGCCCGTCTCGTGCTCGGCGCAGGAAGGGGCGGGAACTCCCTTCCAGGTCCTCGTGCGGCCAAACGCGCTCCCTCGGGCACGGCGGAACACCTCGCCTCTAGCCCGTCTAGGCGCGCATTAAGCGCACCAAGGGAGCCGAGGAGCAAATCCCTCAGCTCCGTGAGCGCTCCCACCTCGGATTGGGCCTGAGGTGGGGGGACAGGTACGGCCTCCGCACGCGGGGGCGGCCTCCCGCAGAGACCCTGCTTAAGGGCCGCTAGCTCCGCCCGCAGCTCGCCCACCTCGCCCTGCAGCCTCTCGTTGGCGAGGGCCAGCTGCGCTACCTCCGCAGACTTGCCGCACGCGCACGGCGCCGCCTCCTGCGGTACCGGCGCTGTTGGGGCCTCTCTCCCTTCGGCCTTCTCGGCGGCGCAGGCCTCAGCCTCAAATTGCGTCAGGGAGAAATCCGCGGCGGCATCCCGCTCACGCTGCGCCTCCCGAAGCCCCCGCATCTTATCCCGGAGCCGCTTCCTCGTGCTTCGGATGCCCTCTATGGTCGCCGCCGAAGCACCGTGCGCCAGAGCCTTCTCCAACGACGCCTGAACGTCGCGGAGGAGCTCCTCATAGGTGGAGAGCTCCTCCGAGAGGTCCGCGTCCAGCTCGCTGCCGAGCTCCTCCCACGCCGGTCTGGGCAAGGTGTCACGCCCAGACCTGCCACGTCCTCTCCGCCCCGTACCCATTTTGGGCCTGGACGACTCCTCGGACCCATCCGACGAGTCGCCAGCACTCCGCGACCTCTTCCGGGTGTCGCCGCCCCCTCCTCGCAAACGCAGGACTCCACCTGCCTCCCCCTCTCTCGCCTCGGTAACAAATTTAACACTCACCGACCCGGTAATCGGTGAGCGGCTGGCGCGAGCAGCGTCGTATCGCGAGCGTTTCTCCATAACAAATTTCACACATGGCCCCTGGATACGGACCATGCGCCGGGCGTCAGCCGGATCGCAAGACAAAACAAACTCCTCTTTCGACATTTCAATTTTATTGTAGCGGCTATTAAGGGGCCGCCAGCTCCTCTTCCCCCCCCCCCTGACGACGTCCAGAAGGGACGCCGTCCAATCTCCCCTCAAAGCCGCTCAGAAGGAGCGGCGAGTAGTGCGGCCTAAAGTAGACACGCACACAGGAGTTGCAGGGCCCAGAAGGGGCTCCCGCCTAGCCAGATGTTGGCCGATTGGGCCCAACCTTCTCCGAACGGAGAATGTTGGAACCACTCGTTGCCCAGGGTGCACCACGAGGAGGTCATCTGACTCGCACCCCAACCTAACCTAACCTAACCTAACCTAACCTAACCTAACCTAACCTTTTTTTTTTTTTTTTTTTTTTTTTACCTGGGAAAATCTGCTCACAGACCGTCTCGACCGGGCTGTTGCAAGCGCCGGGAGGTGTGTGGGGATGGGCGATGGTCTGCCCGACCCACTAAAAACCCAGGGACATCCGTCGGCCGCTGGGCGGGACCCCGAGTACTCGGAGAGTCGTTCACGGCCCGCCGCGGTGGTCCATTAGGACACTCCTTGAGGATGAACCTCTACTGAGCACTACCCCCCGGATGCGGAAAGGTAGCCTCGACACCTGGAGACTGTCGCGGGGAGTGTGAGGAAGATGGTACCCTCACCCCCGCGTTGGCTAAGACGGGTGCAACTGCCCGTAAAGCCGTCTCCGCCGACCCGTACGCCGACGCCTGTTAGCGTTAGCTAAGGGGTCAGCCTCCCTCTCGCGTTCGGCCTCCTCTTTGCGACGGATGACAGTGTCGCAAAAAGTGGCCACCGCGTCCCACGACCTCGTGGAGGAGACCATGGCGTTTGCCACGGCCTCAAGAGAGAGGTCGGTGCCAATCACAGCCCGCAGATCTTGGCGCGGCTGCTCCCACTCCTGGCACGTTGCCAGCGTGTGTTCCGCCGTGTCAGTGGCGGCACCACACTGGTGACATGCGGCGCTTTGCTCACGTCCAATTCTGCACAGGAAGCTGCCAAAGCAGCCATGACCGCTGAGAACCTGTGTCAGTTGGAACGTGAGCACGCCCTCCTTGCGGTCGACCCATCTATCCAAAACGGGCCGAACCGCTCCGATGGTCCAGTGGCCAGCACTTGGATTTTCCAAGCGCTGGTGCCATTGCAGCATAGCCGCGCTTTTGGCCTCTTGCCGCCATCTGGCCACCTCCTCGGGAGCCGCTCCGTCTCGGCTCCGTGCTTCCGTCCTCCGTCTGTAGACGGTGGTTAGCACCTCGGCTTCCAGCTCCCAAGGGGGAGTTCCGGCAAGCACACAAGCCGCCTCGAACGAGACCGTGCGATAGCCTCTTATTGCCCTAATCGCCATGGCCCTCTGTGGTCGACGCAGCAAGGCCTTGTTTTTGGCGTTTAGGGCATCACTCCACACGGGCGCCCCATAGAGCGCCATCGACCTGACTACGTTGGTATAGAGTCGTCTAGCGCTCACGCTGGGGCCACCCAAGTTCGGCAAGAGCCGACCTAACGCCGCAGCCGTCTTCAGAAGCTTCGGCGATTGTCGGCGGAAATGTTCGGAGAAATTCCACCGACTGTCGAGGTACAGCCCCAAGTACTTCATGTACTGGCTGACCTCGACGCGAACACCGTCAATTGTGATGTGTGCCCCTGGAGGCGGCTTTCTGCGAGCGCCGTGGAAACATATTGCCTCGGTTTTCTCCACCGCGACCCTCAGGCCCAGCATGCCTATACGCCGGACTACGTGGGTCGTACCGACCGAGGCCAACCTAGCCGCGTCGTAGAACTCCTGCGCGCGCGCCGTTACAAGGGTATCATCCGCATAGCAAACCAGGCTGAGGCCCCGTAATAGGGAGCCCCTTAGCGCCCAGTCATACCCTACGTTCCACAGAAGCGGGCCCAACACCGACCCCTGCGGAACACCACACGTAACGATTCTGCTACGCAGCCTTCCTTCCCTGTCTTGATAGACGACTTTCCTACCCCTTAGATAGTCGCGAATTATACTGCGCAGGTACTGGGGCACACCATGGAACAGCAAGGCCTCATCGATGCATTCAAAGGGGAGGCTGTTGAAGGCGTTGGCAATGTCCAAGGACACCGCCAATACAACCTCACCCTTAGAAACGGCCTCCTGAGCCGATTCCTTCACGCTCAATATGGCGTCGACCGTGGACCTACCCTCCCGAAATCCATACTGGCATGAAGCCAGGTCCGGACCAATGGTTTTCAGGTGGTCCACGATGCGGTGCGCCAGGACTCGCTCGAACAGTTTTCCCGGCTTCGTCCAGGAGGACAATGGGCCGGTACGCTGATGGCGAGTCTAATGGACGCCCATCTTTAAGAAGGAGGACCAGCCGGCCCGTTTTCCATTTAGTGGGAAATCGTCCGGTGGTGAGACAAAGGTCCAAGAGACAACGGAACCTCTCCTCCATCTGCTCCTCAGCCAGTACCCAAGCACGACCGGGAATTCCATCTGGCCCAGGGGCCGTCTTCTTCGCCCGGAGACGCAGGAACGCTGCTCCCAGTTCCCCAGATGTTATTGGCGGAATCTGGGTAGCAGCTGGTTGTTCAGCCTGCGTCAAGCGGCGGCTCATATTAGGCGGCACGAAAGAACCGCGTTCCGGAAAAAGAGAGCCAACCACAGACTCGAGAAGCGATGGCTCAAGGGTCTCAGTCAACGGGGGTCCGATGTTTCGGAGCTTGCCCCTGATCGAACGATAGGGGCGCCCCCATGGGTCCCTGTTGAGCTCCTCGAGCATCTCCTCATGAGCCGAGTCCTTAGCCTGACAGATGGCAATCTTCAGGGCTTCCTTGGCCTCCTTGTAGGCATTGCGGAGAACTTGCTCGGCAGCCTCGTCACGCCTACGGCGCCTGCGCTGGTTGGTGTACTCCCGACGAGCGGCAATACACTCTACGCGAAGGGTGGCCAGATCTTGTGACCACCAGTATACTTCGCGTCTTGGAGGGCGCGGGCCAGCTCTAGGCATGGCCGCATTGCACACCTCCGTCATGGCCTCCGCAAGCCACTGCGCCCCTTCATCGACATTGGTCGGTTGAGACGCAGGCTGGAACATGACTTGCACAATTGCGGCTTCGACGAGCAACTCCTTGTCCATCTTGGTCAGGGCCCATCGCGGGAATGGAGAGGACGCATTTGGCGCCCAACCCACTCTGGAACCCTGAGAGGGGGAGAGGTCGAACCTGATATAACGGTGGTCCGACAAGGTCTCTACCCCCTCCAGGACAGTCCAACCGGACACTCGCTGGGCGACTGCAGGGGATGCGAACGATAGATCCACGATCGACCCACCCTGCAGTCTGGCACAGGTGTTAACACTACCCCTGTTTAGTAGGCATAGTCCAGAGGACACTGCCCACTCGTCCACCGCGTCGCCACGCTGATCAGAGACCGGAGAGCCCCAGGATGTGGATTTGGCGTTAAAATCCCCGAGAACGACGACTGACGAAGTTGGGACACGGTTGACTATTGTCCCTAGAAGGTCGATGAACGACTCGAACTCCGCCAGTGTCCTGTTCGGGGAAAAGTAAACGCCCACCACAAACACTTCGCCCCACTTCGCAACGACGTAGCCGGCACCACGCTCATAGAGCGAGATTGGAGGGGACGTCGAAGAACCACCGATTATTGCGACCGAGTCCTTTGTGTCCGCAACCCAGTTGGAACGGGTTGGTATGTAGTAGGGCTCGGCCGCCACCGCAATGTCTATGGACCACTCTGCCATGGATTGCACGAAGAGATCCTGTGCACCGGCAGCGTGGTTCAGGTTCGCCTGTAGGAGATGACGTGTAGGCGAACTAGACATTAGCGGTGTCCATTGCGTCTACGCAAGGCGTTTGCTGTATGCCTTCTGAAGGTCGAGTCTCGGCATTGGTTTTGCCGGCCGCCTTCTTCCTTCGCGGTGGGGAGCAAGATTTACTCCCCACAATGTGGTTCGCAGGGCGCTTCGCCTCCGCACAAAGGGGACAGTGCGGTTTGGCGTGGCAGGACGATGCGATGTGTCCAGCCTTACCGCAGCGATAGCAAAGCTCGCTGCGGTCGATCTGGGCCACACATCGCGCCTGCGTGTGCCCTTTCTCGAGGCACCGGAAACACTTCATAGGCCGTGCTTGTAGCGCCTCTACCGGGGCAAAGCCCCACCCAACCACGATACGGCCTGCGGCAATCACCACCTTAGCGGCAGGTATCGGGCACTGGACGAACAAAGTGTTCATACCACCAGGACCTTTCCTAAGACTGCCAACTTTGATGGAATCGGCTGGACAGCCCCCTAAGCTCGCAACAGCATTCACCACATGCTCAGGCCGAACCATGTCACCAAGCATTGTGACCCTGAGGTCTGCGAGCTTGACCGGACGAGCGACTCTAGCGACGTCGCCAACCGCATCTCTGAGCCTACTGGCCAGTTGGTCGGCCTGCTCATCGGTCGCAGTACTCGGCAGGTGGAGAATGCGCCCACCAGTCGCCGACTCCCTGAAATGAACATACTCGATGCCCAAATCAGCCGGCACTACGCTCTCCTGCGCCTTGAGCAGGATGTCGGCAAACGTAATGCCTCTCTCCGCCGCCTCCGGCTGGATGTTCAAGACTACGGCCGCAGATCTTGGTGGCCGTAGTTTGGGCTTACTCTTGCGGGCAGGAGCCTGCCGTTTGGCCTGCTTGCCCTGGGAGTTCGGCTGCGGCTTATTCGGCGCCTTACTCCTAGCCTTACGTCTGGCCTTGCGGCCTCCAACCACAGTAGTCCACTCCTCCTCGGCCGTGTAGTTCCTTACGGAATTCGGCTTCGCCTTAGCCGTCTTGGGAGGGGCAAGTGCCGATGCGGCCTTGGCAGCCTTGACCCCCTTACCGGGCTTGTTGCCTTCCTGAGGCGCTGCCTTTGCAGCGGGAGGCTTCTCCGCACGTCCCGATGAACGGGGAACAATAGCCGGTGACTTGTTAGTCACCGACGAGTACGTCGCCTTGGCAGCATTGGCCTTATTTTTGGCGTCCGCCGCAAGCGGTGGGCGCAGACGCGGCTCAGGAGGCAGCCTTGCCTCGATCGACTCAAGCCGCGTCGACAGCATAAAGCCAACTTGCCGCATGACCTCACCCATGAGAGTTTGGTCAACTTCGGGAAGGGGTGGGGGCTGTTGTTCGGCCTTAACCTTTGCCTTAGGCTTAGGTTTCACCACCTTCGGTTTCTTGTCCGGGTTAGGGACCGAGCGTATGATCGCTGGTGGGTCCGGAACCACCTCCATGTCTTCCTCCATACCCGAGTATGGCGTTACCACAGGACGGTAACACTTACTGTGGAGGTGCTCCACCGTGGCATTTAGTGTTGCCATATGCTCCTTAAGGCTCGCCACCTCCGCACTTAGGCGTTGGTTTTCTGCCTTAAGGGCTTCGGTCTCCTCGCTGACCGTGCGGAGACGCAACAGGTCAACGTTGGACTTGTAGGAGGCAGCGACATCCCGAAGGGCCTTTTGGTAGGTCCCTTTCAGGTGACCAGATGTAGCGGCCACGTGGAGCAGCAGGGCCACATCATCCTCCACCTGCCGCACCACGACCTGTGCTTGTGCCTCCTTGTCCTTGTCGGGTCCGCTCACGAGCTCGACTCCACTTGCCCTGGTCGCGTACGTCTTGCGAGCCATTTCGGCGCATTCTTTCTCGGCTTGTAGCTCGAGTTCACGGCGCTGAGCCTCAACGAAATCGTTTTTAGCCTTGGCCCATCCAACGTATTGGCCCGTAGTCGGAGGACGACCACGACCCCTACGCCCAGACAGACCGGACATCACCTTGGGCGCCGAGCGAACTGAGTCGTTGTCAGACTCAGAAGACAAGTCCGCTCGGGGCCTCTTTGTACCTATCAGAGTCGACGATGAGGAATCGGACAGCTGTTCGTCCTCTTCCCCTGCCGACAAAAAGACAGTCGCATCCACCTTCGAATTGCCTCCTCGACGACGGCTGCGACTGCGACTGCGATTGGCAGAACGCATGCTCTCCAAGTCGAGCCGCGTCAGGGAGACGCTTAGAGCCTTGCTTCTACGGCTAGGCCCATCTTCCACCTTGCCCATTGAGGGCTTTTCATTGTCCTTTTGGGACAGACCACCTCTGCCCGATCTGCTGGGCCTCGTCTCCACTCTCTCGTCCTTGCCGGACTTAGCGCTTGAAACGCCACGATCTTCCACGTCCTTCTCGTTGGAGTCGGACACACCACCACTACCCACGACGGATCTAGTACAAGACTCCGCCGACTTCTCCGAAACGTCTTTTAAAAAATTATTGCTCAACTTTGACATAAATCCCACGAGTAGAGCACAAATAAAAGTCACCCCGTGCAGTGGCCTCATACACGGGGAACCCTACATACTGTCAAGGGCGGGTGATGTTGACAGGTTTTAACGAGGTTTCTCTCGGGTTTTATAGTGTGTCCTTCACGCGGCCGGCCGGTTAAGGCAAGCCCTCGCTCCACCACGGAACCCGCGTACCCCACAACGCCGTGAGTGGGGGTCGTTGCAGAGACCGCAGTAGTTTACGATGATCGGGGGCTGGCGTAGGCCCCCGTTGCACCGCTTTCGCGGTGTTCCCCTTTCCCCCCGTTGCGACCTGAGAACCCTTAAGGGGCGGCCGTCTTTGTGGTACTCCTCTCAAAGCTGCTCTGAAGGAGCAGCGAGTCGTGAGGCCCAAAGTAGGCACGCACAGGAGTCCGCCTTGCCAGATGTTAGCCGATTGGGTTCAACTTTCTCCGAACGGAGACTGTTGGAACCACTCGTTGCCCAGGATGCACCACGTGGAGGTCATCTGACTTGCACCCCAACCTAACCTTTTTTTTTTTTTTTTTTTTTTTTTTACGTGTGGAAATCTGCAAACAGACCGTCTCGACCGGGTGTTGCACGACCCGGGAGGTGTGTGGGGATGGGCGATGGTCTGCCCGACCCACTAAAACCACACGGCACCCGTCAACCGCTGGGCGGGACCCCGAGCACTCGTAGAGTCATTCACGGCCCGCCGCGGTGGTTCCTTCGAACCCTCCTGGCGTCTCACCTCCCCCGAGTGCGAGGGAGGGACGCCCAACACCTTGAGGCTATGGCGCGGGGAGTGTGAGGAAGATGGTGACCCCCACCCCCGCGCTGGGCTACGATGGGTGCAACAGCCCATGTAGCCGCCTCCTCCGACCACCTCTTCTGCGCCTTGTGACGCTTGATGAGGGGTCGTCTTCTCTCTCACGCTCGGCCTCTTCTTTGCGACTGATGACATTTTCGCAGAAGGTGGCCATCGCGTCCCACGACCTTTTATTGGAGACCATAGCATTTGTTATGGCCTCAAGTGAGAGGTCGGGCCCAACAACTGCCCTCAGATCTTGGCGGGGCTGTTCAAATTCCGAGCATGTTACCAGCGTGTGAAGTGCCGTGTCGTCGGCAGCACCACACTGGTGACATACTGCGGTGGGTTCTCTTCCAATCCTGCACAGGTAATGGCCGAAACAACCGTGGCTGGTCAGTATTTGTGTTAGGCGGAAAGAGAGCCTCCCCTCCTTGCGATCGACCCATCGCGCCAATATGGGCCGAATCGCTCCGATGGTCCAGTGGCCAGCACTTGGGTGCTCAAGCCGTCGCTCCCAGCGGCGCATTGCCGTTTCTTGGGCGTTGGACCTCCAACCTGCAATTTCTTCGGGCGCTGCCCGCTCGCCTCGCTGCTTCATTGCGGCAACGTTCCCATATACCTTCGCCAGGACTCTGGCCTCTAAGTCCCACGGGAGAGTGCCTGCGAGTACACAGGCCGCCTCGTAGGATACCGTGCGGTATCCGCGTATTGCCCTAAGTGCCATGACCCGTTGGGGTCTTCGGAGTAAGGCCATATTTTGAGCACTTAGGGCATCCACCCACACGGGAGCCCCGTAGAGGGCCATGGAGCGTACTACCCCCGAGTATAAACGCCGTGCACTGGTATTTGGATCACCGACATTAGGCAGCAAGCTGCCAAGAGCGGCCGCTGCTTTGACCAGCTTGGAAGACTGGATCTGGAAATGATCACGAAAGTTCCACCTACCATCTAGGTGAAGCCCGAGGTATTTGATCGTCGGTGTGATCGCGATCACAACGCCGCCAATGCAAAGATGTAGGTCCACTGGCGGCCGCCTACGGGCTCCATAGAAGAATAGGGCCTCAGTCTTTTCTATGGCGACTTTTAGACCGAGCCTCTCAATTCTCCCCACCATGTGGGTGACACCCACTGTGGCCAATCTGGCCGTCGCTTCAAAGTCGGCACCACGAGCGGTGACCAACGTGTCGTCGGCGTAGCATGTGATGCTAATACCACGGAGCTGGGCACCTCTGAGGGCCCAGTCGTAACCGATGTTCCACAGGAGCGGCCCGAGGACCGACCCCTGTGGGACACCGCACGACACTCCTCTGCTGCGAAGATGTCCATCGCGGCCGACATACACCACCTTTCTACCGCGCAGGTAGTCGTGTAGGATGCGTCGCAGGTAATTGGGAAGCCGATGGTACCTAATTGCCTCATCAATTACTTCAAATGGCAGGCTGTTGAAGGCATTGGCGATGTCAAGTGACACCGCCAAAGCCACCTTGCCCTGCGACACTGCCTGCTGCGTCTCCTCTTTGACGCTTAGAATGGCGTCAATGGTGGAATGCGCGACCCTGAACCCATACTGACACGGGGATAAGTCAGGACCGTGCGCACCAAGATGGTCGTTGATGCGGGACGCCAAAATGCGTTCAAAGAGTTTACCGGCCTCATCGAGAAGCACGATGGGCCGATATGCCGACGGGGAGTCCGATGACCGTCCTTCCTTCTTAAGGAGGACTAGCCTTCCTGTCTTCCATTTCGATGGAAAGTGACCGGACCGAAGACACGAGTCTAGTAGACCCCGAAACCTTTCCTCGAACAGCTCCTCCACAATAACCCAGGCACGCCCCGGGATTCCATCCGGACCGGGGGCTGTCTTTTTAGCCCTGAGCCGCACAAAGGCTGCACCCAACTCACCAGTAGTGACTGGTGGCACTTGGGCATCAGCTACAGGCTCAGCTGCTAGCGAGGCCATATGCGGCGGAACAAACGCCGGTCTTGTTGGAAACAACGCTGCAACGACAGACTCCAGGAGTGGAGGTTCGAGGGATTCAACCACTGGAGGGCCGACATTTCGTAGTTTCCCACGAACAGAACGGTATGGGCGCCCCCAGGGATCCCGGTTTAGCCCCTCAAGCAGCTCCTCTCTTGCGCGATCCTTAGATTGGCAGATTGCCACCTTGAGTGCCTCTTTTGCTTCCTTATAGGCCTCGTGAAGCGGGCCGTCGTCCGCGACGTTACGCCTGCGGCGCCTACGGTGGTTGGTGTAGGCCCTGCGGGCTATGATGCACTCCTCCCGGAGGCCCGCGATCTCCTGGTTCCACCAGTAGACCCCGCGTCTCGGTGGTAGACGTCTTACACGTGGCATAGCTGCGTCACAGACCTCAGTCATTGCGTCAGCCAGCCATTGCGTGCCCTCCTCTACCGATGTGTCCTGTGTGGTAAGTGGTGGTGAGAACCAGGACTGCGCAATTGCAGCCTCTACCAGCAGATCACGGTTCATGCGATTCAGCGCCCATCGCGGAAACGGCGAGCCAGATGTTCTTGGCACGTCGGAACTATAACCTCCTTGAGAGCGGGAGATATCAAACCTGATATATCTGTGGTCCGAAAGAGTCTCTACTCCTTCCAGGACCTTCCATCCCGCGACACGTTGAGCGACTGCCGGTGACGCAAAGGACAGATCCACAATGGATCCGCCCTGCAGCCGGACACAAGTGTTTACTCTGCCCCGGTTGAGCAGAGATAGGCCAGATGAAATGGCCCACTCTTCAACCGCATCGCCGCGCTGGTCTGCGACAGGGGACCCCCAAGCGATTGACTTCGCATTGAAGTCTCCTAGAACTACAACTGGTAATGGGGCCGCACGATTTACCGCGGCACCCAGAAGACCTAGGAAGACCTCGAACTCTGCCAATGTTTTATTGGGAGAGAAGTAGACTCCTACAAGCGCCACTTCGCCCCATTTCACAACGACAAATCCCGCACCTCTTTCGATAAACGAAATCGGCGGGGATGTGCCATCCGAGCCACCTACAATTACCACGGACTTATCCGACGCCGCAACCCAGTTGTAATGGTTGGGAATATAATAAGGCTCAGCAGCCACCGCAACACTAATGGACCACTCTGCCATTGACTGCACGAATAAGTCCTGTGCGCCGGCAGAGTGGTTCAAGTTCGCCTGAAGAAGATGGTAGTTAGGCGAACAGTAGTATAAAATTGGGAAGTCTGGCGCACGCTTCCCTGGGAATGGATCTAGAGTCCCAGAGTACTGGAGTTCACAGATACAAGAGTACCTGAGTACTCGAGTTTCAGGATAAGCGAAACGCCAGAACAAGAGCGCCTCTTGGGAGGCGCTGTCTCTGGGCGTTTCGCTCACTGAAACTCGAGTACTCAGGTACTCTTGTATCTGTGAACTCCAGTACTCTGGGGACTCTAGATCCATACCCAGGAGAAGCGCGCGCCAGACTTCCCAATTTTATATATTACTTATTGTATTATACTGTAGTCAAAACGTGGTAAAATTGGAGTACCAATGAACTACTCATGTTAGTACGAGTATGTGAGGTAAGTAAATAGTTTTGTTGCTAATTAATAATAGTATTTTTAGATTTAGGAGTACCTAACTGAGTAAGTACTTACTCGTTAATCTGAGAATCTGAGATCCATCCCCCCCCAGGAGAATTGCCTGCCGGACTTCCTATTTTATATTATAATTCAGCTCATAAGCATGATAATAAGTCATAAGTGTTTGAACTTATTTTCTAATATAATATCTCTTTACCATAATACTTTCTCAAAACCATTTGTGAATATGCATTTGTCATAAAAAATCTTATCGTATTTTCCTGTACGTTTAAAAAACGTTTTAAATATTGGAGTACAAATGAACTACTCATGTAAGTATGTGAGGTAAAGTGGTCTTGTTGCTAAATAGGTACTGATAGTGAATCTGAGAACTTTATTATTCAGGTAGGACATTACAGTCTCTGTTTATATTATTGTCTTGCATAATTATGCGAGACTATAGTAAATTGAGAATATTTTTTATATAATTATTCAAGTGTTACACAAGATTTTCAAACAATATAATGATAGTGTTTGTGGGTAGGTATTAAAGAGAAATTCTTACAAGGATATTACCAATTTCACTTTATTTCATTGAAGAATAATATACAAATCGTTTACTTACTATCAATACTATTTAACAAAATATCATTATTATTATTACATAGAGGTACATCATTATTATTATTACATAGGTTACATAGTTATTCGAATATTAAATTATTGGTACAGCGTATCTTGTATATCTTTTAACACTTTTCTAACGTCACAATACACATTATCAAATATGCTTTGAGCAACATATTGAGCACTGATTTCAGGCTCACATTGGTTTTGTTCTTTTAGAGTTTGTGCGTCGTACACTTCAATTTTGATGATTTTTGTTGCTTTCTTGGATGGTTTCTTCATGCTCGTGTAGAAACCAACTTTGGTTTGTCTCCTTGTATGTCTTATGGGACCGACAACATCCTCGCCTTGGTTTTCTGACTCAGGGCTGCGACTTAAGTCAAATGGTTTGGCGGAGATGAATGGAAAAAGATCTTCAGTGTCCTGAAATAAAAACATTATACATTATGACCAATACTCCGGGTGAGTACACTTATTGAGTACAATTATTTTTTACCGTTTTACTCTGGACTGAATATAATATAATACTTACCGACATTGCTTATATCCTCGAAGGTACACGTCCACTCGCTACCAGATTTAAACAAAAGTAATGTTTTTTTTTACAAAATTTTAACAGAATTAAAATGATATTGGGTACAAACCATATCTCTTATTCTAAGAGTATTAAAGTTTAGAATTGAATGTTTTACGAAGGGTGTTACTTATGACCTTTTCTCATTTAGACATCCATCTAATGTGATTCATTTTAAAGTAGCGTGCAGCAGTAGCTATGCACTGTGATACCTGTGTTTTGTTTGTGTGTGAGCGATATCAATAATTGAGAATACGAATTTGGCTATAACGCTTAGCTTGCTATTGCTATGATCTGTATGATAAAAACTAACACATGTAAAGTTACTGAAACCTATAAATATACCCCCTTCACCATAACGACGTAACAGTCTTGTTGGTGTGCTTAGAGGCTTTTATTGAAATCACTTAGCAAGTGTTGTTTAAAAAAGAAAAGAATCATCAACAAAGATGTAAGTACTCATACTTATTCACTTATATTTGATATTTAGACACCGTAGTAAGTAGTTTGAGTACTCAAGTATACAAATTGTCACTTTTATTCATTATTACAACGGATAAGCGGTGTTATATTATTTACTACGTGTTATAGGTTGTGTACTCAGGTACACACATTGTTACTTCTATTCATATAACAAACGAACGCATTTTTGCTAACTACTTACTTGTTATAGTTTCGAGTACCCGAGTACAAAATACTTACGATTTTATTCATTACTACCATGCAAAAGACGTACTGCTAATTTGTTGTGGTTTGAGTACTCTGGGAAAAAACTAAAACTTTTAACCATTAAGTATTACAACAAAGAAAAGATGTAAGTAATGTGATTTATTATTTCAGGTCTAAGAGCAACTTATTCTCAGACGACGCATACGATTCCTCGAGTTCATCGAGTTCGTCCAGTTCCTCGTCTTCTTCATCGTCAAGTGTACAGACGGATAAGCGCGTGACGCTGCCGCCGGCGCCGCCGGTTACCGCACCGAGTGAACTTATCAATATGGCAGAGCCTGGCCCGTCTACGGCGCCTGTAATTGAGACAAAGGCAAAGGCGGCGAAGAGGAAACATGATGAAGATGCTAAGAAAAAATCTAAAAGGTAATCATTATTAATAATTGTTACCGTAATTATATGCTATAATATACTTTTATTTGCCTATTATTATAGCATTAGTTTAACGTTTTTGTTATTGTTGTTCCAGATCTAAGGAAGAGGCTAAGCTGTCAGATTATAAAATACCTAAAAAGAAGTTGGCGGCTACAACTGATGAAATCCATACAGTAAAAGCTGATAAAAATAAAGGGTAAGTTACTAAAGTATCGACCATATTAGAGTTGATTCTAGTACCATGTGGTGTGTGTGTGTGTGAGTGTGAGTGTGTGTGTGTGTATGTGAACATTATTTTTATTTATCAATTATTTAACAAATGTATTTTATACTTCCAGCACAAAAGCTACAGTAAAGAAAGTATTAAAGGACAAAAGAGGGAAAAAACGAACGACTGCAAATGATATCCTGGGTGATGATAGTGATGGCGTCGTTGAAGATACGTACGGTACTGATGACTTAAATTCGTATATTTACCGTCGCGTTGCCAACGGCTATACAAAACAATACAAAAATGATCTACAGGGTAGTCATTATATCGACCTTAAAATTTATATGTGTAAAGAACTGGAAAACGTTAAACCAAAACAGAGGTGGCGCAAATCAATATTAACTTTAAAAACTAAAAGCGATGACAACACTAAAGCTTGGCATCACTTGGTTGACTTTTTAAAGGACATTAAGTCACAATTTAAAGACGTGCCGGTATCTTTTGTGAGCACATCAAATCACCCTTGAATTGATTAGCTTACTTATTTTCGTCTATCGTAATCCAATTCTAATAGTACTTAGGTATAGTATTATGTTCCATTATGTCTTTGTATACAGACAAATTAAATACTTCTTAATTATGTTATTAGTCGTAATTTCTATGTAATTAAACTCATATTCAAATATTTACTTTTTGTTTTTTCAGAGAGGGTTCCAAGTAATAGTATTACATGCGACAAATGTAATATTAAGCTAGACAAAACTAGTTACAAGTATCACTTAAGGACAAATTTACATAAGAAAAATTGTATTTTAAAAACTGAGTTAGAAAATGTAGACATAATCGCCACTGCCTTTAGGAATAGAATCATTACATACAAAGTAAACCCACTTCAAAATTGTATTTATTTGATACCGGAAGAGTTTCTGTGTGATATAGATCAAGTTGTAAAAAAATTAATTAGTTCAGCATTAGAGAAACACAAATGTATTAAAATTAATTTCGAAATGTTTGCCAATTTTGTTTTGCCCAAATCAGATTGGCAACAGATAAAATCATTTAATTCTAAGTATGAATCAGTATTTTGTAATACAGATCTTAATGAAATGTATTCAAATGTTAGCAGTACTTTAAAGGAAAAATTATCTGAATTTGAACATTCTGAATCCGGCTGGTCGTTTGAATCTGTAAGTCATCTTGAGGTAAACATAAACAAGTATTCGCCTTTAAGAGGCGGTAGTTACTTAGAATTACCTAAAGCTATAAAAAATACAAAGAGTTGTCTTAATATAAGAAATAATGACAACTTTTGTTTTGCGTGGAGCATAGTTGCTGCATTATATCCTAGTAAAAAAAGTGTAAATAGAACAAGTTCTTATCCTTATTATTCATCAGTACTAAAGACAAGGGGTATGGCTTTCCCGCCGACTCCATGTGATATAAAATTATTTGAGAAAAATAATCCATGTTTAAGTATTACTGTGTACGGTATTGATAAGAAACATACCATAACCGGACCTTTATATATTACAAATGAAAGAAAAAGCAACCACGTTAATTTGTTGTATATTGAAAAAAACAAATGTGGTCACTATTGCTTGATAAAAGATCTTGAACGGCTTGTGCGTAGACAGATGACTCGTCATCATGGACAAACTCACTTCTGTGAAAGCTGTTTACAGTTTTTTCCGTCTGAGGCTAAACTTGATGCTCATAACTGTTCAAAAACTCTAGCTGTATTGCCCGAAGTTAATACTAAACTATTTTTCAAGAACTTCGAAAGACAACAAAAACATAAGTTTGTTATATATGCGGATTTTGAAAGTTTGTTATGTAATCATTCTGAAAGCATTACTGGTAATACTGAAACTTACAAAATACATAGACCTTCATGCTTTGCTTATTACGTGTGTTGTGCATATGATCCTAGCTTAAACAAATTTGTTTCTTATAGAGGTCCAGACTGTGTTGAAGTATTTATAAGACGTTTAATTGAAGATTCATTATTTATTGATGAGATACTCCGTAGTCATAGAGTCATGAAACCTCTTACTAAGCAAGAAGAGAACGAATATCGTAATGCATCCCATTGTTATATTTGCCGGGAATCGTTCACAGTCAACGACAAAGTACATGATCATGATCACATTACATCAGAATTTCGCGGAGCTGCTCATTCAAAGTGTAACATATTGTTTCGAACTAAGCCCTTTATTCCAGTAATATTTCATAATCTTACAAACTATGATTCGCACTTATTTATTAAAGAATTAGTTAAATATGCCGGTGATATTAAAATTATTCCAAAGACTAAAGAAAAATACTTAACAATTACGAAATACTTTGAATTGTCTAATTCCCGGTCCTTGCAAATAAAATTTATAGACTCATTTCAATTCCTTAGTTCCAGTTTAGATATGTTGAGTAAAAGTCTTGAGGAACAAGACTTTTGTCACTTATCAAATGAATTTAAAAATAAGGTGCAGTTTCATTTAGTTAAACAAAAAGGTGTGTATCCCTATGATTATGTTGATTCATGGTCTAAATTCAGTGTGAACCAAATTCCATCAAAAAAATATTTTTTTAATAGTTTAACATCTGAGCACATAAGTGACGAAGAGTATTTGAGAGCGAAAAAAGTTTGGGATGTGTTCAATGTTCGTTCTCTTGGAGAGTACACAGACCTATACCTCAAAAGTGACGTATTGTTATTGTGTGATATATTTGAAAAATTTAGGAACAGTTGTTTATATTACTATAAGCTTGATCCTGTTTTCTATGTAACGTCGCCTGGCTTAAGCTGGGATGCAATGCTTTTGCACACTGGTGTAAAGTTAGATCTAATAAGCGACATCGATATTTATCAAATGTTAGAAAAGGGTATTCGCGGAGGTTTAGCACAATGTTCTATGAGACACGCTCAAGCTAATAACAAATACCTTTCAGAATATGACTGTTCTAAACCGTCTACCTTTCTAATATATCTCGATTGTAATAATTTATACGGTTATGCAATGATGCAAAAAATGCCAATATCAGATTTTAGGTTTTTATCTAATGAAGAATTATTTAAATTTAATGTTCTCAATATATCAGATGATTCAGAATATGGGTACATCTTAGAAGTAGACTTGTTTTATCCAGATCATTTACATACAACTCATAGCGACCTACCCTTTGCTCCAGAAAAATTTGTTCCACCGGGTGGAAGAACAAAGAAATTAATCGCTAGTCTTTATAATAAATTCAATTACATTATACACTACGTGTATCTAAAAGAATGTTTGAAGCATGGTTTGGTTTTGAGTAAAATACATCGCATTATTAAATTCCGCCAAGAAAGATATTTGGAAAAATATATTCAGTTAAATACTCGCTTACGTCAAGCTTCTAAATCTACATTTGAAAAAGACTTTTTTAAATTATTAAATAATGCTATATTCGGGAAGACGATCGAAAATAGAAGAAAACAAGTAGATGTAAAACTGATAACTACATGGAGAGATATTAATAACAAAACCAATAAAAAGAATGGGGCTGAAAAATTTATTGCAAAACCCAACTTACACAGTATTAGTATATTTTCAAAAAAATTTGTGGCTATTCAGCTTAAGCAAGAAAAGGTCACATTAGATAGACCAATATACATTGGTTTTTCTGTCTTAGAATACGCCAAACAACATTTATATCGATTTCATTACGATTTTATGAAAATTCAATATAATAGAAATGCGAAATTATGCTACACCGATACAGACAGTCTTCTTTATTTGATAACAACGAAAGACTTTTATAAGGATATGCAAACAAACTTGTCAGAGTTCGATACAAGCAATTTTGAGGAATATAACATGTATAATATTCCGAGACAAAATACTAAAATTCCCGGCCTATTCAAAGATGAAATGGGGGGTGATGTTATAAAGGAGTTTATAGGATTAAGAGCTAAACTATACTGCATACAGAGCGAAAAATGTCAAATAAAAAAAGCTAAGGGTGTTTCTAAATGTGTTACGAAACGTATCACTCCAACCCAGTATCGAAACACATTAAATGATAACCTAAATATTAAATTTAAAATGAGTGTTATAAGATCAATGAAACATGTTATATACACTCAGAAAATTAAAAAACTTGTTCTTAATCGAAATGATGACAAGAGACAAATAATGTCGAATCAGAGTTCTACGCTACCTTGGGGTCATTGTGATACATTGTTTTGATACTTACGTGAATAATCTTGTTCTATTTGGCACTTCTCCACGAGTAAATACATAATAATAATATACCGATTCATTTACTTGCAGTATTCAATCAGATTAGAATTACTATTGATTTGAGATGATATCAGTTACGATAGTTGTCGGTTTATCAGGTAACCAACAGATGTGTCAGATGTATCAGAGGTAACCGGTGTTTATGTAAACATAGCGTACCATAATATAATATTATAAGTCGAATCAAAAAGTATGATGTTGCTGCTTCTTCAGTATCGCACAGGAAATCTTTTTAAGTGTTTAATGTTAATAAGGTACTTGATTAGGACTTCAATTCTGATTGGCTGTATTGTATTAAATAGTATTGTAATAAAATAAACATATTTGAAGAGGTTTTTGTTTTATTATATACTTACCTAAAACATTTCAAGAGTATAAATAGACTAAGCATTCACTGACTTTCTTAAACATCAACATGAATTGGATTAAGCAACCACTAGCATTAGAAGTAAGTAACATCAATATTGATTTAAAGTCTGAATCATTTGCAAGGCATAGTGTTCTTTTACCGAATAACATTCGCTGCGTAATATGCGGACCGTCAGACTGTGGAAAAACCAATGTTATGCTCAGTTTACTGTTGCACCCTAATGGATTAAAATTTAAAAATATATATCTTTATTCAAAGACTTCGTTTCAACCAAAGTATCGACTTTTGTCTCATATATTAGCAAGAATACCTGAAGTTAATTATTTTGTTTTTAAAGAGGATAAAGAAGTTCTTCATCCTAATAAAGCATTGCCACAATCTGTAATGATATTTGATGATGTTATTTGCGAAAATCAAACTAATATACGTAATTATTTTTGTATGGGACGCCATAAACAAATAGACTGTTTTTATTTAACACAGACTTACTCAAAAATTCCAAAACAACTGATACGTGATAATGCAAATTTGCTAGTTGTATTTAAACAAGATGATACAAATTTAAAACATGTTTATGATGAACATGTAAATAGCGATATCTCATGGTCGCAGTTCAAAGTTATGTGTTCGACTATTTGGAAGAAACCCCATACATTTTTAGTCATTAATAAAGACAGTGCAATAAAGAATGGAAGATATAGAAAAGGGTTTGACGTCTTCATAAGTTTGAATTAGCATGCTCTTTAAATAAATCTTATTGTTATACCTATTATCATTCTTAATTTACTTTTAATGAAAAACAGAAGTATATTTAGTTGAAAGATGGAGCAAAGTATTAAAGAAGAACTAATAAAATCAGTTGATTCAATAAAATCTAAAATACGAGCTATGCGAGACGTGGAAGATGAAACTGACATTGCTATGGCAAAAATTTTAAAACCCGTTTCCAAGCCATTAACGGCTTTCATTAAACAAAACAATTATTCTAAACAAGACTGTGAATTTTCTATCATGAATAAAAACGGAAATGATGGTTCCGAAACATCATCAAACTATGAAGACACTGAATACTACAATAGTAATCTTTCTGATACCAGTAACTTTGATTGCAAAGAAGAAAAAAAGAGTCTTACTCAGTATATCAAGCAAGCCGCTGCTAAGCGCGCTTCTTTGCAAAAGGATGACCTAGTTAGTATCTATGACACAATAGGTGTTAATATACCATTTGGTATTAGAAACGAAAATAAAGAATTGTATATGGGGAAATCTACTGTCAAAATGTCTAAGACAGATAACGCTTTGAGTAATGATCCTATTTATTATGTCACACTAGATGATAAAGCATATGAACTCACTCCAGGCATAAGAGAGTTATTGCTAAAGAAGAAACCTGACTTAGGACTTGTTTCGGATAAAGATAAACTTGTATATAAAGATATGTTATCAATCAGTAACGCCCATAAAAGGGATTTTGATCCAAATGGACAAATCAAAGGTGATAAGAGTCTCAAATACCGCGAAATAATAAAACCTCTTATTGAAGCTAGTTGTTCATCGACTAATTTTAAAAGCCCTACAACAAGTATTGCAAAACAAGGTGGCAGTCTGCCGAAATTGAAAAAATATAAATCGAATACTGATTTGATTTACTGGGACGATCCCAACGAATTAATTGAACGGTTAAAGATATTAGTTGCTTCTAAAGATGCGGGAAACAGTAATCATGACAATGAAATTCTTGCTATCATTGAAGAATTAAAAGAGGCTGACATCATAAAGGCATAAAAGAAGATACTTAACGATTTCATTATCAGTATTATTCGATTACAGTAAGAAAGACGATAAATTAAATTGGTTGCGTAATAAAAAAATGAGCAAAGTAGATGTTGTGAATGAGATACACAGAAATGCTAGATTAAACTTTCCGAGAAGACATGTTATAATGAAAGATATAGATGATTTGTGGCAAGCCGATTTAATCGACATGCAAAACATTTATAAGAAGAACTCAAACTTCAAATACATTCTCATAATAATTGACACGTTTTCAAAATACGCTTGGGCTTCTCCATTAAAACGTAAGACGAAAAATGATGTAAGTGATGCTTTTAAAACATTACTTGTAAAAGGACGAATACCTAAAAGCTTACAAACTGATTTGGGGAAAGAGTTTTATAATAATAAATTTAAAGATCTCATGAATTCCTTTTTCATTAATCATTATTCAACATACTCAACAAAAAAGGCTTCCATCGTGGAAAGACTTATTAGAACTGTTAAATCTAAATTATACAAGGCATTCAGTTTAAAGGGTAACTATGTGTGGATTGATAATACACTGAATGACATAATTAAACACTACAATAATACATACCATCGAACTATAGGTTGTAAACCCGTTGAAATTAATCATTACAATAAAAAATCCGTACTAGAGAGATACGCACGAATACATAAGATTGACTGCAATACAAATAAAGAAAAAAAATTGGGAGTTGGTGATTATGTACGTGTAAGTAAGTATAAAGGAGCCTTTGAAAAGGGCTACACACCTAATTGGTCTGCAGAAATCTTCAAAATTAATAAGGTACAAAAAACTTCACCATTAACCTACATTTTAGAAGATTCAAGACTTCAACCAATTCTTGGTGCATTTTATGGTCATGAACTGCAGAAGACAATGCATTCTCATTTATATCTCGTGGAAAAGGTTTTAAGAAAGAAAAATAATAAAGTTTTAGTAAAATGGTGGGGACTACCATCCAGTGAAAATAGTTGGATTTATCACTCTGACATTGTGTAAAGTTATATTAAAATAAAAAACATAGTATTGCGGTCTTAGTTTTAAAAAGAGCATGAAAGGATGCAGTCTTCTTAATTGGTTAATAAATCATTTACCATTTGAACTTCACTTTCCTGGTTATAATTACTGTGGTCCTGGAACAAGATTACAAAAAAGACTTATTCGAGGAGACAGAGGTATAAATCTTTTGGACGAATATTGCAAAGAACACGACATTGCATATAACAGGTGCTTATCTTTAGATAGTCGTCATAAAGCTGATTTAAAGTTGATGAAAATGGCAAAGATACGGGCAACAGCACCCGATTCAAGTTTTGGTGAGAAATTAGCTGCACATTTTGTCAACAAAGCAATGCTGGCTAAAGTGAGTACTGGTGCAGGGTTGAAGAACACTACCAAAAACAAAAATCTTGTTTCCAGAGCTGGTTTTAAGAAGCATTTAAAGCACATTATATCCCACACAAAGAAACGTCTTTCAAATATCAAACCAACCTGCAAGAAAGCAGCTATTGATTTAGCAATTGCCGCTGCTCGAGAAATTGCACCAAGTTCTTCTATTAAACTTCCCAGAGTAATTCCTGTACCAAAGACTGGTGGATTTTTACCGCTTATACCCATATTTGCTGGACTATCTGCTGTTGGCAGTTTGGCTGGAGGAGCTTCGGGCATTGTCAAGGTTATTGAAGAAGTTAAAAATGCTAAAAAACGACTTTCAGAACTTAAAAGGCACAATGAAAAAATTGAATCTGTATGCATTGGAAAAGGTTTACAACTGAAGCAACATAAAAATGGTTTAAGAATTTGTTTATCCAAGAAAACGAATAAAAAAAACTAAATCGTAGGCTACCCAAACGACCTCTTACTAACATTGATATTCTAAAGCATGCTCGAGATATCCCATACTTTAGAGGTGTATTTATGAGAGATCAGTTACCACAATGTCCCCAACCAATAGAATGTGGTATTATTAATTTAGACAGTTCTCAAAATGCAGGTTCTCATTGGGTAGCCTATGTGAAGGTTAGAGACTACGTTGAATACTTTGATAGCTACGGTAATTTAAAACCTCCTACAGAATTTATACAATACGCAGGGTCTCGTATAAATTACAACTATGACAATCACCAAAAGAATCATCCCTACAATTGTGGTCATCTGTGTCTTAAATTTCTCAATAACTTCTGGAAAACATATTACGATTTTGTAAGATGACAATCTAATGTATTGATCCAAATAAATGGCATGAATCAAATCACCAAGTGAACATTCTTCTATTGTCTGTGATAAGGATCGAATGTTATCTTGTGTGGGAGGATCTTACATAATTGTATTACTGTCACATAAATACGTGAATTAGTGCTTAAAACTCCATTGGACCATCAGTACTTGAACTTACCATAGAACATTATAGCTTTACCAGTGACTAAAAAAAGTATTTACAACACATTTACATACTTCCGTAGACCAAAATGATTGTTTTTGATAAAAATGTGAATACAAAATTGCAAAAACTCAATAGTTCTTCTAATTCTAAAGTGAGCAGACGTATTAAAAAAATTAAGCAAATAACAAAATCTAATAAGAAATTTCTTCAAGCACTTGGATTTAAAATATGAATATCCTACAGATTTCTGATGTACCGCAATTTGATAACACAATTGAGAGTTATGAAATACATACGTACAGTCCCTATAGTAATAGCTTCAGAGAAAACGATGAAATTCGGATACCTATACAACAACAAGACTTATATGTACTCCCGTCCGCTAGTTCTATTTACATCGAAGGGTATGCTACGCCGATCGGGAAAGACCAAAAACCGATCAAGAAAGATTTGGCTTTTACTAACAACCCTTTTATGTTCTTGTTTCAAGACATCAGATATGAACTGAATGGCATTGAAATAGATCGTACAAAGAATAGTGGAATAACAACAACTTTAAAATCATGTATATCCATGAATAAAGGTGATAATAGAGTAGCCGCTTTATGGGGTTGGAAATTAGACGGTTTTAAAGGTGATGGACACTTTAGCGTTGTAGTACCTTTGAATAAGATATTAGGCTTTGCAGAAGATTATAACAAAATTATTATGAACTGTAAGCATGAACTGATTTTAAACAGAAGTAATTCAGTTTTAAACAGCTTTAATATCGTGGATACTGATATTACACATGTTGAAGTGAACCTACAAAAGGTACAGTGGCGCGTACCTCATATTAAAGTATCCGATCGTGAAAGGTTAATATTATTGCGGCAGTTGGAAAAAGATAAACCTATTCAAATAGCGTTCAGAAACTGGGACTTATATGAATATCCTCTTTTACCAAAAACCACAAAACACTCATGGTCTGTTAAGACTACTTCTCAAGTAGAAAAACCACGGTATGTTATCTTAGGATTACAAACTAACAGAAAACACAGTAAAATAAATAACAGTACCATATTTGATCACTGTAATGTTTCTAACGTTAGATTGTTTTTAAATTCGCAATATTATCCCTATGAGGCTATGAATTTAAATTTCAAACAAAACCGATATAGTATTTTATATGACATGTACATCAGATTTCGTCAGTCGTATTATAACACACCAGCTGACCCGTTGTTCGATCTGATCAGTTTTAAAGGGACTGCTCCGTTGTTTGTAATTGATTGTACAAGACAAAACGAAAATTTAAAATCTGGACCCGTTGATGTACGACTAGAAATTGAATGCTTGGAAGATATTCCAGATAATACAACAGCCTATTGTTTAATAATAAACGATAGATTAATTGAATATAAACCGCTGAGTAATATAGTTCGCAAACTATCATGAACGCCATTGTAGATATTCAAGGCTTCAAATCCGATGACAACAAATTTATTTTAAAAGAATTGGCAATTTTATGTAATAATCGTATGCAAGTATTTTTAGTAAGACCTCCCTTTCCATTTTATGACTTATCTAAAACAGAAAGAAAGCAAGTATGCTGGATAGAGAGGAACAGAAATATATTTTGGAAAGAAGGATTTATACCGTATCATAGTTTTAAAGATTACACAGATATAGCAAGAATTTTAAAAGACAAATGCATATTCACGAAAGGTTTTGAGAAAGTATTATGGTTAAGAGATTTATTAGAAAATAAGTTTATTTATAATTTAGAAGATAAGGGTTGCCCAAGTATTATTAGTTTATATGATAAATATAATAGATCATCGGAGGTATTGACTTGTATGTATCATTCAAATGTATGCGCTTTAAAAAATGTAAAATGTCTAAATATGTGGTGTATGGATAATAAAGTTTTTTGAGAAACATTTGTTTTTTTATTTTAAGATTTTTCTATTAAATCCATCAATGTTCAAACACCTAAGACTTATCAGGCTTATGAGCTCTTCAAGGTATGTAATAGATAAATCTTGTATAATGACTGTACATCATATACTTACAACTAATTATTATAGTATAAAATAGGAAGTCCGGCGCGCAATTCTCCTGAAGGATGGGTCTCTGATTCTCAGATTAACGAGTACTCAGGTGCTTATAAACCTAAGAATACTATTATTAATTAGCAACAAAACCATTTACCTCACATACTCGTACTAACATGAGTAGTTCATTGGTACTCCATTTTTTACCACGTTGACTACAGTAAAATACAATAAGTAATATATAAAATTGGGAAGTCTGGCGCGCGCTTCTCCTGGGTATGGATCTAGAGTCCCCAGAGTACTGGAGTTCACAGATACAAGAGTACCTGAGTACTCGAGTTTCAGTGAGCGAAACGCCCAGAGACAGCGCCTCCCAAGAGGCGCTCTTGTTCTGGCGTTTAGCTTATCCTAAAACTCGAGTACTCAGGTACTCTTGTATCTGTGAACTCCAGTACTCTGGGACTCTAGATCCATTCCCAGGGAAGCGTGCGCCAGACTTCCCAATTTTATACTACTGCGAACTACACATTGTTGGTATCCATGGCATCAGCTTGAGGCGTCTGCTGTGCGCCTCCCTGGGAACTAACGGCCGGTGTATTGGCCGCTGTTCTCTTCCGCCTTGGGGGCTGGCACCATTTGCTACCGATAATATGTGACGCGGGCCGTTTCGCCTCCGCGCACATCGGGCAGTGTGATGCCAAAGAGCACGATGCCGCAATATGGCCTGCTTTACCGCAGCGATAGCAGATATCGCTGCGGTCTATCATGGCCGTGCATCGGGCTTTGGTGTGTCCCCTTTCGAGGCAGCGGTAGCATTTGAGCGGTCGCGCCTCTAGAGCCTCCACATGGGCAATGCTCCAGTCAACGTAGATACGTTTCTCCTTTAGCAGGATTTTGGCCGCAGCGACTGGGCATGACACATAAATTGTGTTCATGCCACCAGCACCACGGCGCATCTTCCCGACCCTTACATGCTCCGGCGAGCAGGACCCCACCTTTGCCACCTGTGCAACGACTTGCTCTGGAGAGATGGTGTCGTCTAGGTCGAATATGCGCAGGTCAGCGCATTTCACTGGCCTGGAGACTTTAACATCGTCGTCGCCTAAAGCGTTCCTGATCTGGCGGGCCAGTTGGTCGGCTTGCTCCTCCGTGGCCGTGCTCGGAAGATTGAGGATCCGAGCACCCGTGATCGCCGCTCTGAACCGTACGCCCTCGATCCCCAAGTCGGCAGGATTTACGGACTCCTTCGCCTTAAGGAGGACGTTGGCGTACGTCAGACCTCGTTCTTGCGCCTCCGGCTGCAGTGTAATGACCACTGCCGGCGAGCGAGGGGCCCTCAGCTTGGGCTTGGGCTTCTTTTTGGCCTGCGGTTTGGCCTGCGATTTGGCCTGCTGTTTGGCCTGGGCCACCTTCTTTCTGCGGGCCTTCCGGCCGTTGGTGACCGGGGTCCACTCTCCCTCGGCCGAGGTAGACGGGGCAGGTGCCGCAGGAGATTTTGTGGCCCGTGGAGGATTACCCTTTTTGGGTTTTCCTAAAGACGGACTCACCACCACCTTGTCCTTGTCCTTAGGCGTTCCCTCTTTCGCCGCGTTAGCGGCAGAGGGCTTCGCCTTGCCAGTCTTGGCTGGGACCGCTGCGACGGGTGCGGATTTGGTAACCGACGCAAACGTAGCCTTCGCCTTGTTTTTTGCATCAGCCGCTAGCGGCGGACGCAACCGTGGCTCAGGGGGGAGCCTCGCCTCGATAGATTCCAGCCGAGTTGTCAAGAGGAACCCCACTTGGCGCATCACCTCGGCCATGATCGACTGGTCGACCTCTGGTGGAGGAGGGGGCGGCTGTTTAGCCCTAGCCTTTTTCGGCTTAGGTTTGGCTACCGTCGGGTCCTTGCGTAGGGCCTTAGAGAGATCCCGGGGCTCTGACACAATGGGGGCCGGAGGAGCCATTTCCTCCTCGTCTACCTCTGAGTAGGGCGTGACTACGGGCGCGTATCGCTGCGCATGCAGGTACTCGACCGTGGCATTGAGCGTGGCCATTTGCTCCTTGAGGCTTTCGATCTCGGAGCTCAGGCGACGATTTTCCGCCCGCAACGCTTCCGTCTCGTCAGACACCGTATGCATACGCAACAGGCTGACGTTAGCCTTGTAGGAGGCTGCGATATCCTTTAGGGTCTTGATGTAGGTGCCCTTTAAATGCTTAGAGGTCAAAGCCACCTTCTCCAGCAGCTGGATGTCGGCAGCCGCCTGCTCCGCTATGGCCTCCGCAGTCGTCGCTTGGTCATTGTTGACCCCGACTTCGGTTACTCTCTTGGCCCTCTCAACGCACTGAGTGCGGTTGAACTCGGCCAGCTCCTGTTCAGCCTGGAGCTCCATCGCCTTGCGTTCCGCCTCGGCCAGCCGTTCTTTTGCCGCTGCGAGGCCCACGTATTCGCCAGTTGTGGGCGGTCTACCACGCCCGCGGCGAGCCGTCGACGTCTTGGACGCCGAAACTTTCGAAGCCGAGCAGATTGAGTCATGGTCCGACTCAGAAGAGGACAAATCCGCCCGGGTTCTCTTACGACCGCTTTCGGTCGTCACCGTGACTACCGAGGAATCAGACATGGCGTCCTCGTCCTCGGCCGACAGATAAACTGTCTCCAACTTCTCTATAGGAGCCGCCTTGGCCCCGCGTTGGCTGCGGCTGCGCGTACGAACGCCAACCTCATCCAGTCGCGACAGCGACACACTCAACACCTTGCCCCTCCCGGGCCTTCCATCCTTCGCTCCCGAACCAACAACGTCCTTGCCCGATCTGCTGGGCCTGGTGTTACTAACACCATCCACCACGGACTCTTTCCGGCTGTCCTTAGCCCCACCACCCACGACGGACCTGGAATCAGGCTCCGCCGACTTCTCCGAAACGTCAGGAAAATTTATGAAACACTTAGACATTAATCCCACGAGTGGAGAGCAAATAAATGTCACCCTGCGCAGTGGCCTCATACGCAGGGAACCCTAACGACTGCCAAGGTCGGGTGGTATTGGCAGGTTTTTACGAGTTTTCTCTCGGGTTTTATAGTGTGTCCTTCACGCGGCCGGCCGGTCAAGGCAAGCCCTCGCTCCACCACGGAACCCGCGTACCCTACAACGCCATGAGTGGGGGTCGTTGCGGAGACCGCAGTGGTTTACGATGATCGGAGGCTGGCGTAGGCCCCCGTTGCACCGCTTTCGCGGTGTTCCCCTTTCCCCCCGTTGCGACCTAAGAACCCTTAAGGGGCGGCCGTCTTTGTGTACTCCTCTCAAAGCTGCTCAGAAGGAGCAGCGAGTAGTGCGACCCAAAGTAGGCACGCACATAGGAGTTGCAGGGCCCAGAAGGGGCTCCCGCCTTGCCAGATGTTAGCCGATTGGGCCCAACCTTCTCCGAACGGAGAATGTTGGAGCCACTCGTTGCCCAGGATGCACCACGTGGAGGTCATCTGACTCGCACCCCACCCCAACCTAACCTAACCTAACCTTTTTTTTTTTTTTTTTTTTTTTTTTTTGATGACGTTGAGGAAATCCTATTACGGATACCAACGGGTCGGGGAAGACCCGTTGGTTATGTGGCGACTCTCCTCCCGACCCCTCCCGCCCTGTCCAGCCCGAATGGCTCGGCAGGGCGGGAAGGGAAGGGAGGCATACCCACTAAAACCTCACCGGTGCTCCCTCATCGCCTAGCGGCGCGGTACTGCTTCCCCGGTCGGGATTTGCTCTCACCGCGCCTGGCGAATGGTCTCTCAGACCCCCTCGCGTTTTAGGGGGGGATGCCGAAGCACATGACACCCCCCTTCAGACGTTGCCCGTTAAGCACGCCACGGTCACAATTCCCCCTGACAGTGGCGGCCGGGCAGAGCGGAGCTTTAGCGCCGCTCTCCGTCTACGC
Organism: Eudonia mercurella; assembly: GCA_963082485.1. Taxonomy (NCBI): domain Eukaryota; kingdom Metazoa; phylum Arthropoda; class Insecta; order Lepidoptera; family Crambidae; genus Eudonia; species Eudonia mercurella. The sequence goes on from CAUJAO010000211.1 coordinate 187,204, forward strand.
ATGGTGACACTGCACCCTGTGGGAGTGCACTCCCCACCTCTCTCACGGTGGCCCACCTGGATCCTCTCAACGGAGAGGTATGAGGTGGCGGACCGTGGAGAGCACATGCCGGCCTCAAGGGAGGCTGTCAGCTGACAGCCATCCCGAGGTCGTGGGCCTCCTCATCTCCCGCCTGTTGGGGGGGGTCCGTCGCAGCAATCCTGGTTCCCAGGGCTTCGGCCCTGGTGGCGGGGGGACTGCAGCCCCTGCCACCCATCACATGCCCGTGGGGCTTGCCGGCGTCGGCACACACTACGCAGTGAGGCACCTTAGCAGTGCACTCCGCCATCATGTGTCCAGCTCGACCACAGCGGAAGCAAAGTCCACTGCGGTCGGTTTGTGCCGGACACCTAGGCCTCGCATGGCCCACACCCAGGCATCGGAAACACCGAAGTGGGCGGGGCTCAAGGGCCACCACCGAGGCAAAGCTCCAGCCCAGGAATATCTTGCCATCGGAGACCAGCGTCCTTGCCGCTCTCATGGGGCAGCGCACGATCGCCGAACCAGCATAATTGGGGCCCAGTCTGATGGCCCCCACCCTCACGCTCTCGACGGAGCATCCCGACTTGAGCGCCACTGCTGCGGCGACTTTCTCGGGCGTGGCGTATTCGTCCAGTCCAGAGATGCGCAGCTCCGCGCTCTTCTCCGGACGGACGATTGTTGCCACGTCCCCCAACTCCTGCTCAAGCCTGAAGGCGAGCTTGTCGGCCTTCGCGCCGCTCTCTGTCCCCGGGACCTCGAACAATCGAGCACCCGTGGCCGAAACCCTGCTCCGTACGCCCTCCTCAATGCCGAGCTCGGTGAGAGGAATGGCCTGTATGGCCTTCGCGATCACCTCGGCATAGGTCACCCCGTTATTAACGGCCTCCGGCCTTAACTGCAGCACGACGGCTGCAGATGTTGGCGGTTTGAGCCTCCCTCTTCCTCCTCGCCTTCTCTTTCCACGGCTCGGCGTCGCTCGCGGCACCTGCGGTGCAGAGCGGGCACGCACCGTTGCAGGGCGAGCTGCCGTGGGCCGTGGTGGCTGAGGTACCACTGTAGGGGTGCCGGTTGCTGCAGGCACTCCCTGTCCCCTCTTCCTCCTGCCTCGCTTTCCCCGGGGCACTTCCATCCACGGCTCGGCCAAAGCCGTTGGCGGTAAGGGCGCCCTACCAGGACCCAGTTGGGACGAAGGTCCGCGAGGGGTCGGTTCTCCGGCTTGGTCGATGGGCAGGTCAACAGGAGTTATTGTCCTGCGCCACCGACGTGGGGTCTCCATTAGGGGAGGGAAGTCCTCCAGGCTTGGACGGCCCTCGGACACGAAACCAGGGCGCGTTTCTTGGGCGGCCAGCCTTGCCTCCAAGCCATCGAGTCGCGTGCCCATGGCACCGACAGAGGCGACTAGGGCTTCCTTCAGCTCGGCGCAGAAGGCCCGCATCTGCTGCTCCGGCCATGCTGGGGGGGGAGATCTAGAGCGCGAGCCCCTGACCTCCGCCAGCTCCTTTTTGAGCGCCTGCACCTCGGCGCTCAGCCGTTCGACCTCGCCACGAAGACGGGTATTCGCCGCCTCGGTGCAGTGTGTTTCGGCCGACGCTGACCTGGAAGCCAGGTTTGCGAGGCACCTACTCAAGGTCTTTGACGACTCGTTGAGGGCCCTCTGCATCGTCCCTTTGAGGTTCCCAGACTTGTGGGACACCTCAGTTATAATTCGGGCGCAGGCGTCTCCAAGCGTCTGCACCTCCATTGCAGTCAAGGGGTCATCGGGACCAGACGCCCACCAGACATGTTTGGGGGAGAGCGCCAACTGCTTAGCCACCTTGGCTTTGGGCGTTTTGGTGCCCGCAGACTCCTCCCCGGGTTGAGAAAACGGCAGGGTCAACGACCCGGCCGACCTCCCTTTAGGGACAGTTTTGGAACCGCGGCCCTTGCTGGTTCCAACTGCTGGTTCCTCACTAGCGGCAGAGGCCTCCACACCTCCCACCGCTTGAGGAGAGCAATATTGCACGTAATATGCCTCCAACAACTCCTCGAACTCGGCCTCATCCACTGGTAGGCCAAGCCGCTCCTCTATCCCAGACCGTTTCTTCCGCGCCTGCTGCTCGGTCGACACCTCACCGCGATTGCGGGCAGAACGGCCCCTCGACACTGTCGACACCTTGGTTCCGGAAGGCCTCAGTTCCGACTCCGACAGGTGTTCGTCGGCCTCAATCCCTTCGGTTTCCGCAGCGTCGTGTCGCCGTTTCCGGCCGTCGACAGCTGCATCAACCATGATCCCTTCCTCCTCGGATTCCACATCCGAATCCGGCACCGCCAGTGCTTCCAGCACACGACTACGCAAAACTCTGCCCCCCCCAGATACGAGGGGCATGCCCGGAGCCAGCGAAACAGACGACTTGGCGCCCGCCTTGCTCGCCCCGGGGAGGGGTTCTCCTACCTTTCGGCAGGTACCCTCCTGGGGTAACACGTTCGAAGGTTTGCTCATCATGAAGGTTTTGGCAATTTCCGGGTTGCCATACCCCTCCCTCATTGGCACTTTAGGGGCTGCCCTTCCCCGGACCAACGACATCACCCACGCGCCGTCCACACGCCGAGGGTGCCCTATATACTGTCGGGGGCGGGAGGTACCGACAGGTTTTTAGCCGGTGCTCTCCGGGGTTTTAGTGAGTTTTCCTTCTCTTGGCCGTTTGGCCTCCGGTCTGCCCAAACGCAGCGTACCCACAGCGCCAACGGTGGGGTCGTTGCCGCAAGAGGGCAGATACCGACTTCGGGGCTGGCGTAAACCCCGGTTGCACTGCTCTCACCAGTGCCCCCTTCCCCCCCATGCGACCTGAGAACCTTTAGGAGGCGGCCGTCTTTTTGGTACGACGCCCAGACGGGGCGCCGTCTATAACTCCTCTCACTGGTCTGAGGGACTAGTGAGTTATGTGACCCAGAGTGGGCCACATATGGGAGCTGCGAGGCCCAGAGGGGACCCCGCCTAGTCAGATGTCAGCCGGCTGTGTCCAAGCGTCTACTACACGCAGAGCGGGAGACTGTTGGAAACAGCCGTTGCCCAGGGTGCACCAACGTGGAGGTCACCTGACTCGCACCCCAACCTAACCTAACCTAACCTAACCTAACCTAACCTAACCTTTTTTTTTTTTTTTTTTTTTTTTTTTTTTTTTTTTTTTTTGCCCGGGGGGAACTTGCTTTCAAGTCATCCCACGGGGAGCAATGTGCTATAGGCTCAACCCGCGTTCGGGGTATGTGGGGTTGGGCGATGGTCTGCCCGACCCACTAAAACCCCCGGGGATCTACAGACAGTCTGATATGTGGTTGACGCGGTTTCTGTCATGGATAGTGGGCCGCGCCAACCTCAGAAGCGCTAGCCACGCACCGACACTTGCGTACTTAGCCGCTGCGCCCTTAGGCATCCTCATCTGTTTCAGGCAGTGCTTGTTTGGCAAACCGCCCATCCTTTGTCCGGTATGGCTTTCGCCATCCCGGGCGGACATGACCGGCGGCGAGGTCCTTCTCGTATTCCGCCAACTCACGCTCACTCTCTATCCTGTCCCGCTCCACCATTTCTGCGACATCCTCCGCGGACAGGACCCGCCGCCCGGTACGTCTCCCTGCAGGAGACGCATTGGGGTGCGAGGCCCCGGGGTCGGAGGAAGGCAGCGGTTGCTGCAGGGCTGGCGGTTGCGGCTCGAGCTCCGGCTCAATCGCTTCCACAATCTCCATGGCCGTCTCAGGCTCACATGCCCGTGAGGGCTCTGTCGTCTCTTTCGTGGCCTTATCCGACGCGTGCGCTTGCGTCGGCGTGGGCTCCACCGTCTCCATAGGCGACACCGGCGTAAGCGCCTGAGTGAGCTCCCTCGAGGTAGCCTTATTTCGGCCAATTGGTTTGGCTCTAGTGGCAGGGGGACTACAGCCCCTGCTGCCTGTCACGTGACCGAATGGCCTTTTTGCCTCAGCGCAAACAACACAATTTGGCTCTTTTGAGCAATCCCTCATCTGGTGTCCTGGTTGCCCGCACCGGAAGCAAAGATCGCTCCGGTCCACGGTGGAGGGACACCTTTGCCTCGCATGGCCCACACCCATGCACCTGAAGCAGCGCATTGGGCGGGGCTTTAGGGCAGCGACTCTCGCTACTCCCCAGGTAAGGGATAGCCTGCCCGCGTTTGCCAATGACTTGGCCGCTTTTATAGGGCAGTTTACGAGCGCCGAGCTTGATCCGCCCGGGCCCTCCCTAATAGCGCCCACTTTTACTCGCTCTGTTGAGCATCCTCCCTGTTCGGCCACTGCCGTGACCAAGTCGGATATGATGACCGAATCATCCAGGCCTGAGAGGCGGATGTCCGCACACTTCTCAGGCCGGGTGATCACTGCCACGTCCGCTAACACCTCCTCAAGCCGTTTGGCGAGTAGGTCAGCGGATCCCGCACTGTTGGTCCCCGGTACTTCCAGGAGCCTAGATCCGTTTTGGGCTGTCCGCGATCGAAGGCCAGACCGGATGCCCAACTCCTCCAGCGAAATAACTTCTTTAGCCCTCCTGATAGCTTGCGAGTAGGTCATGCCGCTCGCAATGGCCTCCGGCTTTAACTGCACAACTACGGCTGTCGACTTCGGTCTATGCAGTTCCACCTTCCTCGTGTTAGGCACAGTCTGTGCCCGTGGATGTTGGCCAGTTGCGAGTATCGCAGCGGGGGCCGCCCTCCAGGTCGTCTTCCTGCCTTTCCTCTTCCGGCGCGACACGGTGGTACAATCCTCGGTATCCGATGGTAGTACCGGGTTCCGAGGTGTCGCAGCGGAGGGGCCAGCGATAGGGGCCGCATTTACGCGGGCAGACAGGGTCGCCGATGTGCGTTTCGGCGTGGGTCTGTTAGACAAAGAGAGAGGAGGGAACTCCTCCATTCTCCCACGCTCGGCCGCTAAGAGCGGACGTGTCCTTTCAGACCCGGGCAGTCTGGCCTCAATGCCATCGAGACGCATGTTGAGTGCCGCGATGGTTGAATTTAAAGAGCGGTGTAGGTCACCGCTCACGTCACAGTCCTGTCTTGGGGTGAAGGAGCCAGACTCCCTTCGGGGAGGGGACCTTCTCACCTCTCTTCTTAGGGCCTCCACTTCAGCCCTAAGCGACTGCACCTCGCTTTGTAACCTATTGTTGGCATAGGTCAGCCTTTCGGTTTCGTCATTGGCACACCGTGACGAAAGGTTAGTCAGCGCGCGACGCAAGTTGTTGGCTGCGTCATTCAGCGTACGCTGATAGGTCCCCTTGAGGTTCCCAGATTTTCTGGACACCTCTTGGATGGCCTGGGCGCACCGCATCCCTAGCTCTTGCACGTCAAATGCGGATGGTCCGCCTGACTCTGGCTCCCACGGGATTAACATCCGGGTGGCAGCCTCCAACTCAGCCTCATCGATTGGAACCGGTTTAGCTTTAGCCTTTTTAACAGGCTTAGTCACGTCAGGGTTGACACGGGGTACAGCGCTAGATTTTGGAGGCTGCATCAACCGAACCTCTTTACGGAGGCTGTGTATATCGGTGCCGATAACGGCAGCCGATTCCTCGTCCCGCTTGCGGAAACTTTCGCGAAGTTCCTCGCGTGTCCTCTTGCCGAGCTCCAATTCGGCGTCAATCTCCGCCTGGAACTCCTCATCTTCCTGTTGTTCAAGCATCCTTCTGGAATGCGACCGTCCAATTGACGTTCCCCGGGCCCCACGACCTCGGTTCGACGTCGACATTTTTGATGCGGTTGAAACCGCCGACTCGTTACCTGACAGGTCATCCGAGTCCAACACTCCTGCATGTGACCTCTTCCGGCTGTCACCAGCCCCACCAACCACGACAGATCTGCGAGCAGACTCTGCCGACTCCCCCAAATCATCGGAAAAATTGTTAGAAATCATTAACCTTAGCCCACGAGTAGAGAACAACTAAATGTCACCCTGCGCAGTGGCCTCATACGCAGGGAACCCTAAATACTGTCAAGGGCGGGGTATGTTGACAGGTTTTTACGAGTTTTCTCTCGGGTTTTATAGTGTGTCCTTCACGCAGCCGGCCGGTTAAGGCAAGCCCTCGCTCCACCACGGAACCCGCGTACCCCACAACGCCGCGAGTGGGGGTCGTTGCAGAGACCGCAGTGGTTTACGATGATCGGAGGCTGGCGTAGGCCTCCGTTGCACCGCTTTCGCGGTGTTCCCCTTTCCCCCCGTTGCGACCTGATAACCCTTAAGGGGCGGCCGTCTTTGTAATACTCCTCTCAAAGCTGCTCAGAAGGAGCAGCGAGTAGTGCGGCCCAAAATAGGCACGCACATAGGAGTTGCAGGACCCAGAAGGGGCTCCCGCCTTGCCAGATGTTAGCCGATTGGGCCCAACTTTCTCCGAACGGAGAATGTTGGAGCCACTCGTTGCCCAGGATGCACCACGAGGAGGTCATCTGACTCGCACCCCAACCTAACCTAACCTAACCTAACCTAACCTAACCTTTTTTTTTTTTTTTTTTTTTTTTTTTTTGGTAACCCGGGGGAAACTTGCGTCCAAGTCGTCCCACGGGGAGCAATGTGCGAAAGGCTCAACCCGTTGTCGGGGTATGTGGGGTTGGGCGATGGTCTGCCCGACCCACTAAAACCCCCGGGAAATCAGTCGTCCTGATATGTGGACTGGGCGTTACCTGATAATTAGTTCAATCCGCCCAGGCCTCAGTGTGCGTTGCAGCATCCGCCCGACTAATTTCGCCCTCTTTGGGCTTCCTCGACCAGCCTTGCAGCTACTTCTTCCGCGGCATAGGGGCAAATCTGCCGTCCTTACGCCGCGGGCGGCTCCACGTGGGAGATCGGGCACGCCCCTCTGGGCAGTCCTCCTCTCCCTGCTGGGCGCCAGGCTCGGTGCCTCTCCGTTGAGAGGTGTCCGAGTCGGCGTCCGTAGGGGACTCAGAGCGAGGGGCGGTGACAGCCGAGAAGGTCAGCGCCAAACCCGACGACTGCCTCGGCTGTATCACCTCCGCCATTTCCGCTTCCGGCGTGGGCCCTTGTGCGGGCACCCTCTCGGCGGTCCTGTTACCAGGGTCTTTGGCCCTGGTGGTAGGGGGACAGCAGGCCCTACCACCCATCACGTGGCCGTGAGGCAACTTCGCTTGCGCGCACACCGCACAATTGGGCTGCTTGGAGCAGCTCTCCGCCTTATGACCTGGCGCACCACACCGGTAACAGACACCGGTTCGGTCTACGGCCGAGGGACACCGAGGCCTGGTGTGGCCCACGCCCATGCATCGGAAACAACGCAATGGGCGGGGCCCCAGGGCAGACATTGTGGCGATGCTCCAGCGCACCGGGAGCTTCTCCGCCACCACCAGTTTCCTGGCCACCGCAACAGGGCAGCTCACAATTGTAGCCCCAACGCTGTTGGGGCTGATGCGAATTTTACCCACCTTCAGCTTTTCAGCTGGGCAACCCGCGAGTTTGGCCATCGCCTCCGCGACGTCCACCGGTCTGGCAGCCTCGTTGAGGCCCGAGACGCGTATGTCAGCCCTCTTCTCCGGCCGTGTGACAGTTGCGTAGTCCAAAACTGCCGAGTATAGGACCTCTGCAAGATGGTCGGCCTTTTCCCCGCTCTTATCGCCAGGAACCTCTAAGATTCTGGCCCCAGTTGCAGATGTACGGCACCTGACTCCAGTCATGATGCCGATATCTTCTAACTGGGCTACCTCCCCTTGTGCCCTTTGCAGAACCTTCGCATATGTGTACCCCGACTCTATGGCCTCAGGGCGCAACTGCACCACTACGGCTGAAGATCGGGGGACACGGATCCTCACTTTCCTCTTTTGAGGTAGAGTTCTGGCTGACGGGGCCAGATCTGTCGTCAGATGGGGGCGGGCTGGTGGAGCCCCTTCAGGCGGCCCTTGGCGCTTGCCTCGTCTCTTTCTTTTTCCTCCACGCACCGCATCGGTCCAGGTCTCAGGAAGAGGCGCTGGGGGAACCGACCGACTGGTAGACGATCGGGGTGGAGTGACGCGGAGGGCGCCATCAGTCATTTGAGGATCAGCCACAGACGCCGTTGAACGGCGTACCGGCGTAGTATCCACGCCATGGGAGGGAAGAGGAGGGTACTCAACTCTTTTGCCACGAGCCGGCACCGCCCGTCGGCGAGCCTGGGCCTGGTCAGGTCTGGGTCTTTCTAGTCCGTCGAGTCGGGCGTGGATCGCCCCAACGGAGTCACTCCAGGAGCGTTTCAGCTCCTCGATGGCGCTCATCAACAGCTCATCCCGAGAGTTGATGGGTGGGACCGCTGTATACGGAGAGGATCTCCTGCCGACATTTTTAAGAGCGGCAACTTCCGCTTTCAGTGCAGCCAGTTCCTTATGCAGCCGATCATTATCGGCCTGCAGTTTGGTGGTCTCAGACGTGGTTATCCTGGACGCCAGATTGGACAACACACGCTGGATAGTCTTCGACGCGTTGTTCAGCGTCGTATGGCAACTGCCCGATATGTTGCCTGACTTTTCCGACACGTCTCGAATAGCCCTCGCGCAGAGGATGCCCACTTGGTGAACATCGACCGCGCAGGGACCACCAAAGGACGACTCCCAGGGAATGTTCAGCCGGGTCGCCTGCTCAATTTCCGCCTTAGTTGGGCCAACAATGTGATCCAGGTTGGGCGGCACATGTCTGCGTTGAGTTTCGGATGGCGAAGCTGGAGAGCCAGGAGACATCTCCGTGCCCGCCATCTCCATTTCCCTCAACCTCAAATTGCGCTCGCGCAAGGCCTTGCCAACCGGGCTAGACCGGGCTTCCTCTTCGCACTGCAAATCGAAGGCGTTGAGGTTCTGCCAGTTCAGCTCCCTCTGAGCTGCCGCAAGACCAATAGAGGTCCCTGCCATCATACCGCGGCCACGTCGCGAGGTCGAAATTTTCGACGCTGAAGACATGACCGAGCCTGCTTCGGACATATCGTCGTCCGAGTCAACTATCGTACGCGATCTCTTGCGAGAATCGCCCGCCGCACTCTGCAATACGACTGACGCTTCGTCCGAGTCCGAATGGTCAGCCGCCAAGTCACCTACATCCACAGTCACGCTGCGTAGATCCTTGCCCCCCCCAGAGACGGTGGGGCGGCCTGAAACCGATCCGCCAGGCTTTGCCGGCGAAACGGTCTCAGAGAGGGATTCTCCCGTTGAACGGGTACCCTCCTGGGGTAGTTGCTGATTAGGTCTACTCATCATGATTAGGTAATTTCAGGGTTACCATCCCCTGGTTGGGGCTGTCAAAAAGGTCACCCCGGGAAAAGCCCCCATACCCGGGGAACCCTACATACTACGGAGGACGGGCGGTATCCGTAGGTTTTTAGCCGGTGTTCTCCGGGGTTTGATGGGTTTTCCTTCCCGCGGCCGTTTGGCCTCCGGTCTGCCCAATCGCAGCGTACCCACGGCGCCAACGGTGGGGTCGTTGCCGCAAAAGGGCAGATTACGGCTTCGGGGTTGGCGTACACCCCGGTTGCACCGCTCTCACCGGTGCCCCCTTTCCCCCCGTGCGACCTGAGAACCTTTAAGAGGCGGCCGTCTTTTTGGTACGACGCCCAGAAGGGACGCCGTCAGTAACTCCTCTCACTGCTCAGAAGGAGCAAGTGAGTTATGCGACCCAGAGTGGGTCACGTATGGGAGCTGCGAGGTCCAGAAGGGACCCCGCCTAGTCAGATGTCAGCCGGCTGGGTCCAAGCGTCTACTACACGCCAGAGCGGGAGACTGTTGGAACCAGCCGTTGCCCAGGGTGCACCAACGTGGAGGTCACCTGACTCGCACCCCAACCTAACCTAACCTAACCTAACCTAACCTAACCTAACCTAACCTTTCCTAACCTAACCTAACCTAACCTAACCTTTTTTTTTTTTTTTTTGATACGGAGTGGAAAATCTGCAAACAGACGCATCAGCGGGTTAAAGGGGACCCGCTGGCTGTCCGAGGATGGCCAAGACTCTGTTCCAGGGCTTTGGCCCTAGAAAAAGCGAGTCGAGGCCGACTCGGTAAAAACCACTCCGATGTCCTTTCGTCACCTTGGGACCAGCAAACCGGCGATCATCGCGTCGTCCTCATCTGAGGAGGACGCATCGAACGCCGGCATGGTGGGGCCTGACGAGGTCATGGGAACCCTTTCGGACACTTCCACAACCCCGTCGGTGACTGCTCGCCCTATATGTGGGCGAGCCCCTCCTCCGCCCCTGATTGGGGCGGGTGACCGCCCTCGAAAACGATGGGCGGACACACTTGACCCGTCAGTTGAGACGGGTCGCCGACGCGCCGGGACATGCGGGGCGTCGGCCCTCGGTGGGGACCTGTGCAATGCACGGTCGGAGCCTCCCCTAGGGCTCGGACCGCGCTGGTTTCCCACCGGAAGGAGAAGGCGTTGATATTGTCGCCTTCTCCGCAGGAGGCGTCTGCGGCGGCACGGAATCGCCAGGGGGTCATCCTCCCTGGCCCGCTCCGCCTCCTCCTTCAGCGTCATGACGTCGACGCAGAAGGAGTTGACCGCCTCCCAGGACCTCTCGCTACCTAGCATGGACAGAACCACGGTCGGCAGGGAGAGGTCCGCGCCAATCACAGCGACCAATGCGGAGCGCTGGGAATCGAACTCCGGACACACCGCCAGGGTGTGCTGAGCCGTATCCTCTATCGCCCCGCAATGGTGGCACTGTGTGGTCGGCTCTCTACCGATCCGATGCAGATACCGGCCGAACGAACCGTGTCCGGACAATATCTGCACCAGATGATACGTGAGCGACCCATGGCGCCGCTCCGCCCATGCTTGGAGGACGGGGCGTAGGGCCTCAAGGCTACGCGTTTGCGTAGCCGAGGCCCCATCGCTCAGGTCCTCAGACCAAAGGCGGAACATTTCCTCTCGTGCTCCTTCGAGAGCAGCGCGCCTCTCTGGAGGAGCCAGGCGATTACCACTGGCCCTCTCCTGCGCTCGCTGCCGGTACGCTGCAGCGAGCACCTCTGCCACCAGCTCCCACGGGGGCGTCCCCGCGAGAGCACACGCCACTTTCCGGGACACCGTTTGGTAGCCCCGGATCGCCCGCAGCGCCATTGCGCGCTGGGCCCGCTGGAGAGAGGCAGTCGCGTGTGGGCTTAAACTGTCAGCCCACACCGGCGCCCCATACAGTGCCATGGAGCGCACGATGCCGCCGTATAGTCGGCGGCAGCTGGCGCTCGGGCCTCCCACATTGGGCAGAAGACGGCCCAGCGCGTCCGCCGCTCTTAGCAGCCGAGGCTCGAGGAGCTTAAAATGCTCCTCGAAGCCCCACCGCCCGTCGATCACAAGCCCCAAATATTTCATCTGGGGCCTGAGACCGACCCTCACGCCCTCCACAGAGATCGACGCACCCGATGACGGCCGTCTCCGAGGCCCATGGAACACCATGGCCTCGGTCTTGTGGAGGGCCACCTCTAAGCCCAGCGTCCGTATCCGCCGCACGATGTGGCTGCCGAACACGGACGCCAAGCGCTGGACATCCTCCAGTCGCGTCCCCCGGACGGTGACGAGCGTGTCGTCTGCGTAGCAGAACGACCGCACCATCGGGGGGAGGCCACACCGGAGGACGTAGTCATAGCCGACGTTCCACAAAAGGGGGCCGAGGACTGACCCCTGTGGAACGCCGCGGGACACCCTGTGACGGCCAAGCTCGCCGCCACGCCCCACGTATGCTACGTCCCGGTCCCTCAAGTAGTCTCCCACTATTCGGCGCAGATATGGAGGCATCTGATGGTAGTGAAGCGCCTCCATAATGACGCCGAAAGGAAGACTATTAAAGGCATTGGCGATGTCCAAGGACACCGCCAAAACCATTTCCCCTCTCTCGATGGACTCCCCGACCAGAGCCCGTAGGTCGGACAGGGCGTCGATCGTCGACCGCCCCGTCCGGAAGCCGTATTGGGCCTCGGAGAGGTCGGGGCCCGTTCCCCCTCCCAGCTGCTGGACTATTCGGGAGGCGATGACTTTCTCAAACACCTTCCCGATTTCGTCCAGCAGCACAATAGGGCGATATGCCGAGGGGTCGTCAGCCGGACGCCCCTCCTTGCGCAACAGACATAGCGCCCCCTCCTTCCAGGTTTTGGGAAACTGTGCGAAACGAAGACTGGCGTCGCACAGTTCCCTGGCCCTGGCCCCGAGATGTTTAAGGGCCAGGTCCAACACCCGCTTTGGGACGCCGTCAGGTCCCGGTGCCGTCTTACGCCCTTTAAGACGGGCGACGGCGTCAACCCACTCGTCGTCCTCAATGAGAGGGGGAGCACTTTCATCCCCCTCGTCAGGAGACGGCGGGGCCATGCGAGGGGGAACAAAACCCTCCTCGGCCTGGGGAAACAGCCCCTCGACGACCGACCCCAGGAGGTCGGGATCCATTGTTTCCGTGAGGGGCGCGCCGCGCGCTCTGAGCTGGTTGCGCGCCAGCTTATATGGCCGCCCCCACGGATCCCGATCCAGACCCTGCAACTGCTCCTCTCTAGATGCCTCTTTCGAGGAGGCGATCGCAGTGTGCAGGGTCTTCTTCGACTGTCGGTACAGCTCGTACAGTCGGTCCTCCTCCGGTCGGTCCCTCACGCGGCGCCGGCGGGCTCTGGTGTAGGCCCGTCTATGGACGCTACACTCCTCCCTTTTGGCGGCGATGTCCTGGGACCACCAATGGACTTCGCGGCGGTCCCGCGGAGGCTGCGCCCGAGGCATAGAGGCCTCGCACACCTCCGTCAAAGCGCCGCGGAGACGGCGGGCTGACTCATCGATGTCCGGACCAGACATCGGACTTGAGAGCCAGCCCTCGAAAATCGCCGTCTCCTCTGCCAGCTCCGGTTTGAGCCGACTGAGTGCCCAACGAGGAGGCCGTCCTCGACTCGTGAGCGGTGCAGCCCGCTGATGCGAGGTGGAGCTCTCAAACCGGATGTAGCGGTGGTCCGAGAGACTCTCCACACTCTGCACTACCCTCCAGCCGCTAATTGTGCGAGCGAGGGCTGGGGTGGCGAACGATACGTCCACCACCGAGCCGCCGTTGTGCCGCACGCATGTGTGGACTGCGCCCCTGTTCAGGAGCGACAGCCCAGCGGCAGCTGCCCACAATTCAACTGCCTGGCCCCGCGCGTCGGTCGCTGGATTGCCCCAGACAACCGACTTGGCGTTCAGGTCTCCGAGTACGAGAACCTGACGCGGGGCCGCCCTCCTCATAGCTACGCCGACGACGTCAAGGAAGGACTTGAAATCAGCGAGCGGCCTGTTTGGGGAGAAATAGGTCGAGAAGATGACCATGTCCTCCCAAATGACCGCCGCGTACCCAGCACCCCGCTCATAAATTGAGGGGGGTGTGTAACCTGGGGCCGCGCGCACCACCACAGCTGCAGAGTCGCGTGTGTCCCCGACCCAGTTGGGCTGGTTGGGGACAAAGTACGGCTCTGACACCGCTGCCACGTCCACTGACCACTCCGCCAGGCTCTGGTGTAGCAAGTCCTGAGCCCTGGCGGTGTTGTTCAGATTTACCTGCAAGAAGTTGATATGCGGTCGTCCTGACATTACTCGACCGTCATATCAACCTCCTTTTGCCCCGTTTGGGGCGCCGTCTGCGTGGAAGGGGCAGCCTGGCGGGCAGAGCGCGCCGGCAACTTTCCCTTAGCCGAAGGGGGCTTACAGCTTCGCCCCCCCATGACATGATTTGCCGGCCGACGCGCGGCGGCACATACGACACAGTGGGGCTTTGCGCTACACTCGTAGCCCTTGTGTCCCGCCTTGCCGCACCGGAAGCAGAGGTCGCTCCGGTCGGTGTTCGAGGAGCAGCAAGCCCTCGCATGCCCCACCTGCATGCATCGGAAGCACCGGGCAGAACGGGCTTCCAACACATGGACGCTGGCCGCACTGAAGCATATTAGTAGGCGACCAGCGTCAGCAACCTTTTTGGCTGCGGCCACCGGGCACGACACAACTGTCGTACCCAAACCGCCAGGGCCGTCCCGGATGGGACGCACCTTGACCTCTGCGACGCCACATCCGCCCTTAGCCGCAATAGTTGTGGCGAGGTGCGTCTCCGTCACGGACTCGTCCAGCCCGCTCACTCTGACCTCCGCGGACTTCGTGGGCCGGACGACCGTGGCCATATCCGCAAGGGCTTCTCTCATCCTTTCCGCCAAGCGGTCCGCCTTCTCATTGGATCCAGCGCCAGAGATCTCAATGATTTTGGACCCAGCGACGGTATTGCGGCACCGACGGTTGGGGATATCCATCCCGTCGATGTCGACCAGGTCTCGGGCCCGAATCAGCGCGTCGGCATACGTGACCCCCTTTTCGACCGCTTCGGGAGTGAGGGTCACCAACACAGCTGCCGATCTTGGCACAACAAGCTTGGCCTTTTGGCCAGTTGCGCGAACCTTCCTAGCAGGAGCAGCGGACGGGGCTGAGATGTTATTGTGCTCCCGGCGAGGCGCTCTCTTCTGCTTGACTGCCGCCGAATAAGCCTGACGGGGCGGGGCCTGCTCCGGAAGGGCGGATGTTTTGCCCTTCCTCTTCCTCTTGCGACGCTTTTTGCGAGTCTCCTGCGTCGACCATCCCGAGTCTGCCTCAGTCGGGACCTCAACCGGGGGAGGCGCTTTTGCAGCTGCACCCCGGGAGGTGGATGGGACGACCGCTGGAGGTCCAGCCTTCTTGGCCCGCTTCGGCGGGGCATCGGGCTTTTTGCCCGCCGCCTTGCCTTTGGCCGGCTTCGTCTGCCCTTTCGGAGCAGGGGGCGTCGAAGCTGCTGCGGCTTTACGGTCCGCCGCGAGTGGCGGTCGCAGCTTCTTTGCCGGAAGCAGGCGATCCTCCAGGCCCTCCAGGCGAGCATTCAACATGTTCCCGAATGTTCGGGCCAGCCTCGCTTCAAATGCCTGGAGGGGGTCCGGCTCCTCGAAGGCGGCCTTCCTTTTGCCGCGGCCAGCCGTTTCCCGCACGATGACAGTTGGGGAGAGGGGCCTTGTAGGAGGGCAGTCCATCTCCATGGACAAGGGAACCTCGGGGAGCATAGGGGGAGGGGATCTGGATTTCCTCCCACTCTTGAGGTCCTTGACCTCAGCAGACAGAACTGCTACACTCCTAGTGAGGTCTGCCAGCTGCTGCTGCAGCCTCACATTCTCCGCCTTCAGAGTGCGAGTGTCCTCCGAGATGGATTTGGAGGACACTTCGCGGAAACAATCTAATATTGATTGGGCTGACTTTTTAAGCGCCTTCTGGAAGGGGCCCTGAAGGTGCGACGACTTCTTCGCAACCTCCACTATGACCGCACAGTCCGCCTTCACCACCTCCTCGATGTCGAGGGCGGTCTTTAGGTCCGGATCTGTGGGTAGGGCCTCATCTTCCGTCCGACTGGCATAGAAAGACGCTCTTGTCTCAATGGCGCGGCGCTCCATGTCGGCCACCTCCCGGTCCAACGCGATCTGCTGCTCCTCACGTTTTGCAGCGTTGAGCTCGCGTTTGGCCTGGGCAAGGCCAACATACTCCCCAGTGGTGGGAGGTCTCCCGCGACCGCGCGGAACCGTCTTTTTAGTCGGACCGTTGTCCGACGAGTCCGAATTGGACTCTCTGCTCTTGTCCCCCTTGGATGTTTTGGGGGGACGCTTTCTCTTTAGGGGACCAGTGAGGGTATCAGTGCTGATGCAGCTGTCATCTGACATCTCGCTGCACTGGTCCTGTTCCCTTCGTTCTCGCATTGGGTAAGGGGAGGAGCGGGATTCGCTTCTGCCGCTGCGAACCGACAATGCCGGTGAGCTGGCACGACTCCCCTTTCGATATCTCGAGTTAAAGACGGAGTCCACGGCTGATCTCATTGAGACCGTTGACGAGTCGGACTCGACGTCTTTTTCGCAATCACTGAGTGTAGCGGGCAGAACCGCCACACTTTCATCTCTCGCTGCGGAAGAGCTGCGCGATCGCGTTGCAGCCGGCGAAGAAACGCCATCTCTCGCAGCCGTGGGCGTCTTAAACGTGAGTTTTAGACCACCCGACTCAACTTCACTCGCTGTTTTCAAGCCCCTAAGAGGACTAACATCCGGCAGTTCTTTGCCCCCCCCAGAAACGGTGGGGCAGCCCGAGGCCGACGCACCGGACGAGACGCCCAGCTTACCAGCCCCGGAGAGGGGTTCTCCCGCCTTGCGGGTACCCTCCTGGGGTAATACTGATTTGAGACCTGCTTTCATATTATTTGGGACAATTCCGAGGTTGTCATCCCTCTCACCCTCTTTCTTACTACGCAAGGTAGCCTTCGCAGCGCTAGGCGCCGCCGCGTACCCTGCACATCTCTCTCGGTCCCCACTGGACAACTCAACCACGAGCTTTCGCCCATGCAACATTACAGGCGGATTCTTGTCTCCCCCAGATACAGGAGACGTGCCCGAGGACGGCGAGTCGGACGGCATGTCCGGCTTGTCGGCCTCGGGGAGGGGTTCTCCCACCGTTTGGTGGGTACCCTCCTGGGGTATTAACTCTTTAGAAGCCGCTTTCATGTTGGTGTAGCAACTTATGGGTTGCAATCCCCCTAACAATTTATGCGTTGTCATCCGCAAGGACTGTACGGGACAAAGGTCACCCCGAGACGAAGTCCCCACGACCGAGGAACCCTATATACTGCGGAGGGCGGGAGGTATCCGCAGGATTGGACCAGTTTACTCTGGGGTTTTAGAGAGTTTTCCTTCTCGCGGTCCCAGACCACCCCGGGTCTCCCCGACGCCGCGTACTCGTAATCGCCGAGGACGAGGTCGTTGCAAGCGACGAAGAGACTTACGGCTACAGAAAGCCGGCGAAAACTTTCTACCCCTACGCGCATGAAGCGCCGTGCGCACAGAGGCGCTTGAAGGGCGCCCAGAAGGGGCGCCGACCTACCCTATTCCCCCCCAGTGTAACGACGCCCAGAAGGGACGCCGTCAAAACTCCACTCAAAGCCACTCAGAAGGAGCAGCGAGTCGCACGGCCCAAAGTGGACACGCACATGGAGTTGCAGGGCCCAGAAGGGGCTCCCGCCTGTGTCGGGTTGTTAGCCGGCCAGCCTCACAGCAGCCCCCTCATTGGAGGAGGATGTTGAGGCTGCCCGTTGCCCAGGGTTTACCACGAGGAGGTCACCCAACACAAACCCCAACCTAACCTAACCTTTTTTTTTTTTTTTTTTTTTTACGCTGGGAAAACTCATCATGAGCTATCCACCCCCCGGGGGAGGGGGTGGGGTGTGTGAGACTCCTACTCACTAAAAACCCAGCGATGTCCTCTCGTCACCTTGGAACCAGCAAACCGGCGATCATCGCGTCGTCCTCATCTGAGGAGGACGCATCGAAAGCCGGCATGGTGGAGCCTGACGAGGTCATGGGAACCCTTTCGGACACTTCCACAACCCCGTCGGTGACTGCTCGCCCTATAGATGGGCGAGCCCCTCCTCCGCCCCTAATTGGGGCGGGTGACCGCCCTCGAAAACGATGGGCGGACACACTTGACCCGTCAGTTGAGACGGGTCGCCGACGCGCCGGGACATGCGGGGCGTCGGCCCTCAGTGGGGACCTGTGCAATGCACGGTCGGAGCCCCCCCTAGGGCTCGGACCGCGCTGGTTTCCCACTGGATGGAGAAGGCGTTGATATTGCCGCCTTCTCCGCAGGAGGCGTCTGTGGCGGCACGGATTTGCCAGGGGGTCATCCTCCCTGGCCCGTTCCGCCTCCTCCTTCAGCGTCATGACGTCGACGCAGAAGGAGTTGACCGCCTCCCACGACCCCTCGCTACCGAGCATGGACAGAACCACGGTCGGCAGGGAGAGGTCCGCGCCAATCACAGCGACCAATGCGGAGCGCTGGACATCGAACGCAGAGCACACCATTAGGGTGTGCTGCGCCGTGTCCTCCACTGCCCCGCAATGGTGGCACTGTAAGGTCGGCTCTCTTCCGATCCGGTGCAAATAACGTCCGAACGAACCATGTCCGGACAGAATCTGCACCAGATGGTATGTGAGCGACCCATGGCGCCGCTCCGCCCATGCTTGGAGGACGGGGCGTAAGGCCTCCAGGCTACGCGTTTGCGTAGCCGAGGCCCCTTCGCCCAGGTCCTCAGACCATAGGCGGAACATCTCATCTTTAGCTCCCTCAAGAGCAGAGCGCCTCTCTTGGGGGGCCAGGCGATCGCCACTGGCCCTCTCCTCTGCTCGCTGCCGGTATGCTGCAGCGAGCACTTCCGCCACCAGCTCCCACGGGGGCGTCCCCGCGAGAGCGCACGCCACTTTCCGGGACACCGTTCGGTAGCCCCGGATCGCCCGCAGCGCCATTGCGCGCTGGGCCCGCTGGAGAGAGGCGGTCGCGTGTGGGCTCAGACTGTCAGCCCACACCGGCGCCCCATACAAAGCCATAGAGCGCACGATGCCGCCGTAGAGTCGGCGGCACGCAACGCTCGGGCCCCCCACATTAGGCAAAAGACGCCCGAGGGCATCTGCTGCTCTTAGCAGCCGGGGCTCGAGGAGACGGAAATGTTCCTCGAAACCCCACCGCCCATCAATTACCAGCCCCAGATACTTCATCTGGGGCTTCAGGTCGACCCTCTCGCCCTCCACAACGATCGACGCACCCGCTGACGGCCGTCTCCGAGGCCCATGGAACACCATGGCCTCGGTCTTGTGGAGGGCCACCTTCAAGCCCAACGTCCGTATCCGCCGCACGATATGGCTGACGAACACGGACGCCAAGCGCTGGACATCCTCCAGGTGCATCCCCCGAACGGTGACGAGCGTGTCGTCGGCGTAACAAAACGACCGCACCATCGGGGGGAGGCCACACCGGAGGACGTAGTCGTAACCGACGTTCCACAACAGGGGGCCGAGGACCGACCCCTGTGGAACGCCGCGGGACACCCTGTGACGGCCAAGCTCGCCGCCACGTCCCACGTACGCTACGTCCCGGTCCCTCAAATAATCTCCCACTATTCGGCGCAGATATGGAGGCATTTGATGGTAGTGAAGCGCCTCCATGATGACGCCGAAGGGGAGACTATTAAAAGCATTGGCGATGTCCAGGGACACCGCCAAAACTAACTCCCGCCTCTCGACGGACTCGTCAACGAGAGTCCGGAGATCGGACAGGGCGTCGATCGTCGACCGCCCCGTCCGGAAGCCGTATTGGGCCTCGGAGAGGTCGGGGCCCGTTCCCCCTCCCAGCTGCTGGGCTATTCGGGAGGCGATGATTTTCTCAAACACCTTCCCGATTTCGTCCAGCAACACAATAGGGCGATATGCCGAGGGGTCGTCAGCCGGACGCCCCTCCTTGCGCAACAGGCATAGCGCCCCCTCTTTCCAAATTTTAGGAAACTGTGCGAAACGGAAACTGGCGTCGCACAGTTCCCTGGCCCTGGCCCCGAGATGTTTAAGGGCCAGGTCCAACACCCGCTTTGGGACGCCGTCGGGTCCCGGTGCCGTCTTACGCCCTTTAAGACGGGCGACGGCGTCAACCCACTCGTCGTCCTCAATGAGAGGGGGAGCACTTTCTTCCCCTTCGTCAGGAGGCGGCGGGGCCATGCGAGGGGGAACAAAACCCTCCTCGGCCGGGGGAAACAGTCCCCCGATGACCGACCGCAGGAGGTCGGGATCCATCGTCTCTGTGATGGGCGTGCCGCGAGCTCTCAGCTGGTTGCGCGCCAGCTTATACGGCCGCCCCCACGGATCCCGATCCAGACCCTGCAACTGCTCTTCTCTGGATACCTCCTTTGAGGAAACCTAACCTAACCTAACCTAACCTTTTTTTTTTTTTTTTTTTTTTTTTTTTTTTTTTTTTACGCTGGGAAAACTCATCATGAGCTATCCACCCCCCGGGGGAGGGGGTGGGGTGTGTGAGACTCCTACTCACTAAAAACCCAGCGATGTCCTCTCGTCACCTTGGAACCAGCAAACCGGCGATCATCGCGTCGTCCTCATCTGAGGAGGACGCATCGAAAGCCGGCATGGTGGAGCCTGACGAGGTCATGGGAACCCTTTCGGACACTTCCACAACCCCGTCGGTGACTGCTCGCCCTATAGATGGGCGAGCCCCTCCTCCGCCCCTGATTGGGGCGGGTGACCGCCCTCGAAAACGATGGGCGGACACACTTGACCCGTCAGTTGAGACGGGTCGCCGACGCGCCGGGACATGCGGGGCGTCGGCCCTCAGTGGGGACCTGTGCAATGCACGGTCGGAGCCCCCCCTAGGGCTCGGACCGCGCTGGTTTCCCACTGGATGGAGAAGGCGTTGATATTGCCGCCTTCTCCGCAGGAGGCGTCTGTGGCGGCACAGATTTGCCAGGGGGTCATCCTCCCTGGCCCGTTCCGCCTCCTCCTTCAGCGTCATGACGTCGACGCAGAAGGAGTTGACCGCCTCCCACGACCCCTCGCTACCGAGCATGGACAGAACCACGGTCGGCAGGGAGAGGTCCGCGCCAATCACAGCGACCAATGCGGAGCGCTGGACATCGAACGCAGAGCACACCATTAGGGTATGCTGCGCCGTGTCCTCCGCTGCCCCGCAATGGTGGCACTGTGGGGTCGGCTCTCTTCCGATCCGGTGCAAATAACGTCCGAACGAACCATGTCCGGACAGAATTTGCACCAGATGGTATGTGAGCGACCCATGGCGCCGCTCCGCCCATGCTTGGAGGACGGGGCGTAGGGCCTCCAGGCTACGCGTTTGCGTAGCCGAGGCCCCTTCGCCCAGGTCCTCGGACCATAGGCGGAACATCTCATCTCTTGCTCCCTCGAGAGCAGAGCGCCTCTCTTGAGGGGCCAGGCGATCGCCACTGGCCCTCTCTTCCGCTCGCTGCCGGTATGCTGCAGCGAGCACCTCCGCCACCAGCTCCCACGGGGGCGTCCCCGCGAGAGCGCACGCCACTTTCCGGGACACCGTTCGGTAGCCCCGGATCGCCCGCAGTGCCATTGCACGCTGGGCCCGCTGGAGAGAGGCGATGGCGTGTGGGCTCAAGCAGTCCGCCCACACCGGCGCCCCATACAACGCCATTGAGCGTACGATGCCGCCATAGAGTCGGCGGCACGCGACGCTCGGGCCCCCCACATTGGGCAAGAGACGCCCGAGGGCATCTGCTGCTCCCAGCAGCCGGGGCTCGAGGAGACGGAAATGTTCCTCGAAACCCCACCGCCCATCAATCACCAGCCCCAGATACTTCATCTGGGGCTTAAGACCGACCCTCTCGCCCTCCACAACGATCGACGCACCCGCTGACGGCCGTCTCCGAGGCCCATGGAACACCATGGCCTCGGTCTTGTGGAGGGCCACCTCCAAGCCCAACGTCCGTATCCGCCGTACGATATGGCTGACGAACACGGACGCCAGGCGCTGGACATCCTCCAGCAACGTCCCCCGGACGGTGACGAGCGTGTCGTCTGCGTAGCAAAACGACCGCACCATCGGGGGGAGGCCACACCGGAGGACGTAGTCGTAACCGACGTTCCACAACAAGGGGCCGAGGACTGACCCCTGTGGAACGCCGCGGGACACCCTGTGACGGCCAATCTCGCCGCCACGTCCCACGTACGCTACGTCCCGGTCCCTCAAATAGTCCCCCACTATTCGGCGCAGATATGGAGGCATTTTGTGGTAGCGAAGCGCCTCCATGATGACGCCGAACGGGAGACTATTGAAGGCGTTGCGGATGTCCAGCGACACCGCCAACACCACCTCCCGCCTCTCGACGGACTCTGATACGAGTGTCCGGAGATCGGACAGGGCGTCGATCGTCGACCGCCCCGTCCGGAACCCGTATTGGGCCTCAGAGAGGTCGGGGCCCGTTCCCCCTCCCAGCTGCTGGACTATTCGGGAAGCGATAATCTTTTCGAAGACCTTCCCGATTTCGTCCAGCAGCACAATGGGGCGATATGCCGAGGGGTCGTCCGCCGGACGCCCCTCTTTGCGAAGTAGGCATAGCGCCCCCTCCTTCCAAACTTTTGGGAACTGTGCGAACTTCAAACTAGCGTCGCACAGGTCCCTTGCCCTGGCCCCGAGATGTTGTAGGGCCAGGTCTAACACCCGCTTCGGGACGCCGTCAGGTCCCGGTGCCGTCTTACGCCCCTTAAGACGAGCGACGGCGTCCTTCCACTCCTCCTCATCAATAAGAGGAGGAGGATCGCTTTCTCCCTCCTCGTCCGGAGCTGGCGGGGCCATCCGAGGGGGAACAAAACCCTCCTCGGCCGGGGGAAACAGTCCCCCGATGACCGACCCCAGGAGGTCGGGACCCATCGTCTCCGTGATGGGCGTGCCGCGAGCTTTCAGCTGGTTGCGCGCCAGCTTATACGGCCGCCCCCACGGATCCCGATCTAGACCCTGCAACTGCTCTTCTCTGGATACCTCCTTTGAGGAGGCAATCGCAGTCTGCAGGGTCTTTTTTGACTGCCTGTACAGCTCATACAGGCGGTCTTCCTCCCGGGTGTCCCTCACGCGGCGCCGGCGGGCCCTAGTGTAGGCCCGCCTTTGGACACTGCAGTCCTCCCTCATGACTGCTATGTCCTGGGACCACCAGTGAACTTCACGGCGGTCCCGCGGAGGCTGCGCCCGAGGCATGGAAGCCTCGCACACCTCCGTTAAAGCGCCGCGGAGACGGCGAGCTGATTCGTCGACGTCCGGACCGGACATCGGACGCGAGAACCAGTCTTCGAAGATCGCCGTCTCATTCGCCAACTCCGGCTTGAGCCTGCTAAGTGCCCAGCGAGGAGGCCGGTCACTACTTGTGGGCTGTGGGGGCCTTTGGTGCGGGGTGGAGATCTCGAATCGGATGTATCGGTGGTCCGAGAGAGTCTCCACGTCCTGCACCACCCTCCAGTCGCTGATCGTGCGTGCGAGGGCTGGGGTGGCGAATGAAACGTCCACCACCGAGCCTCCGTTGTGCCGCACGCACGTGTGAACTGCGCCCCTATTGAGGAGCGACAGCCCAGCAGCGGCTGCCCACTGCTCCACAGCCTGGCCCCTCTGGTCGGTCGCTGGACAACCCCAGACAACCGACTTGGCGTTCAGGTCTCCAAGAAGGAGAACCTGACGCGGGGCCGCCCTCCTGATGGCTGCGCCGACGATTCCGAGGAACGCCTGGAAGTCGGCGAGCGGTCTGTTTGGGGAGAAATAGGTCGAGAAGATGACCATATCCTCCCAGACGACCGCCGCGTACCCAGCACCCCGCTCATAAATTGAGGGGGGTGTATAACCTGGGGCCGCGCGCACCATCACGGCGACAGAGTCGCTTGTGTCCCCGACCCAGTTGGGCTGGTTGGGGACGAAGTACGGCTCTGACACCGCCGCCACGTCCACTGACCACTCCGCCAGGCTCTGGTGTAGCAAATCCTGAGCCCTGGTAGAGTGGTTCAGGTTCACCTGAAGAAAGTTGATATGGGGCCGTCTTAACATTGCTCGACCACCATATCAACCTCTTCTAGCCCCGTTTGGGGCGCCGTCTGTGTGGCGGGGGCGGCCTGGTGTGCAGGACGCGCCGGCAATTTGCCCTTGGCCAGGGGAGGCTTACAACTACGCCCCCCCATAACGTGGCCTGCCGGTCGTTTGGCAGTGGCACACACGGCACAGTGGGGCTTCGCGCTACATTCATAGCCCCTGTGCCCTTCTTTACCGCACCGGTAGCAGAGGTTGCTCCGGTCGGTTTTTGAGGGGCAACTCGCTCTAGCGTGCCCCACCTGCATGCACCGGAAGCACCGGTCGGAACGGGCTTCCAATGCTCTGACGTTGGCCGCACTGAACCCTATCAGCAGGCGGCCGCCGTCCACGACCTTCTTGGCAGCGGCGACCGGGCACGACACCACTGTCATGCCAAA
Organism: Eudonia mercurella; assembly: GCA_963082485.1. Classification (NCBI taxonomy): domain Eukaryota; kingdom Metazoa; phylum Arthropoda; class Insecta; order Lepidoptera; family Crambidae; genus Eudonia; species Eudonia mercurella. The sequence continues at coordinate 211,017 of CAUJAO010000211.1, forward strand.
GCCGTCGGTGCCGTAGCGGATGGGGCGAACCTTCACGGCGTCCACGCCACATCCACCTTTGGCCGCGATCTTTGCGGCCAAGTGCGCCTCCATCACCGACTCGTCCAAACCGCCCACCCTCATTTCTGCTGTCTTGGTGGGCCGGATGACCGTGGCCATACCCTCAAGGGCCTCTCTCATCTTGCCGGCCAGCTGGTCGGCCTTCACGGCAGAGGCCTCACCCGAGATCTCTATGATCTTTGACCCGGACATGGTGTTTCGACACCGACGGTTTGGGATATCCATCCCGTCGATGTCCACCGAGTCTCGGGCTTTGGCCAGCGCGTCGGCGTAGGTGACCCCCTTCTCAACCGCTTCGGGAGTAAGGGTCACTACAACTGCCGCCGACTTTGGCGCAACCAGCTTGGTCTTTCGACCGGTTTTTCGGGCCTTCCTCGCAGGAGCAGTGGCGGGCGGGGCTGAGGTATTATTAGGCCTCCGCCGAGGCGCCTTCTGCTGCTTGGCCGCCGCCGAGTAAGATTGGCGGGGCGGAGCCTGTTCTGGAGGGGCCGATGTTTTGGCCTTCCTCCGCCTTCGGCGCTTTTTGCGCGACTCCTGCGTCGTCCATTCCGGTTCTGCCTCAACCGGGGGAGGCGCTTTTTTAGCACCCCGGGAGGTGGACGGAGCGACCGCAGGAGGACCAGCTTTCTTCGCCTGCTTTGGTGGTAGATCCGGCTTTTTGGCCGCCGCCTTGCCCTTTTTAGCCGGCATGGTTGGATTGGCCGGCTTGGCTTTCCCCTTGGTAATGGGGGGCGTGGGCGCAGCTGCTGCTTTGCGGTCCGCTGCAAGCGGCGGTCGCATGCTCTTGGCTGGCAGCAGGCGATCCTCCAGACCCTCCAGGCGAGCATTCAGCATAGCCCCGAAAGTTCGGGCCAGCCTTGCTTCAAAAGCCTGGAGGGCGTCCGGCTCTTTGAAGGCGGCCTTGCTTTGGCTGCGGCCAGTCGTCTCCTGCACGACGACGGTCGGCGAGAGAGGCCTTGGAGGAGGGCAGTCCGTCTCCATAACATCCGCTGAGGGCAGAACCTCAGGGAGAGTAGGGGGAGGGGACAAGCACTTTCTTCCACCTTTGAGGTCTCTTACCTCTGCGGACAAGGCTGCAACACTCTTCGTGAGGTCCGCCAGCTGCTGCTGCAGCCTCACGTTTTCTGCCTTCAGGATGCGGGTGTCCTCTGTGATGTTATGTGAGGACACCTCTCGGAAACAATCCATTATGGACTGCGCCGCTTTCTTCAAAGCCTTCTGGAAGGGGCCCTGGAGGTGTGAGGACTTTTTAGCCACCTCCACTATAACCGCACAGTCCGCCTTCACCACCTCCTCGATGTCGAGGGTGGTCTTTAGGTCCGGATCTGTGGGCATAGGGGCCTCATCTTCTGATCTATTTGCGTAGAACGCAGCCCTGGTCTCGTAGGCGCGGCGCTCCATTTCCGCCACCTCCCGGTCGAGCGCGACCTGCTGCTCCTCGCGGATTGCAGCGGCATGCTCGCGCTTTGCCCGGGCAAGACCAACGTACTCGCCCGTGGTGGGTGGTCTCCCTCGACCACGTTGGGCTGGCTTCTTCGGATCGTCCTCAGACGAGTCCGAGAGAGCCTCCGACTTTTTGCCCCCCTTAGATTTTTTGGGGGAACGCTTCCTCTTCAACGAACCAGTGAGCGTGTCGACGCTGATGGTGCTGTCATCTGACACATCGCTGCACTGGTCGTTTCTCTGTCCTCGCCTGGGATAAGGGGAGGTGCGGGCTAGGCCCTTGCTGCGAGTCGACACTGCCGGCGAGCTGGCACGACTCCCCTTTTTCTTCGTGTACGAAGTTTTCGGACTTGCGACGGAGTCAACGGCTGATCTCATAGAAACCGCCGATGAATCGGACTCGACGTCGACGTCCCGTTCCAAAATCCTTGCTGCAGACACGCTGCGCGATCGCGCGGCGGTTGGCGATGAACTGCCAGCAGCCCTGGACGATCTGAAGGTGAGCTTCAGACCACCCGTCTCCATTTCAACTCCGCCCTTCTCGGGCCTAGCCAGAAGGCTACCATCCACGTCCTTCCCTTTAGGGTCGGACACTCCACTACTACCCACGACGGACCTGGAATCAGGCTCCGCCGACTTCACCGAAACGTCAAGAAAATTATTTGAGCAACTAGACATAAATCCCACGAGTGGAGAACAAATATCGGTCACCCCGTGCAGTGGCCTCATACACGGGGAACCCTACATACTGTCAAGGGCGGGGGATATTGACAGGTTTTAACGAGTTTTCTCTCGGGTTTTATAGTGTGTCCTTCACGCGGCCGGCCGGTTAAGGCAAGCCCTCGCTCCACCACGGAACCCGCGTACCCCGCAACGCCGCGAGCGGGGGTCGTTGCAGAGACCGCAGTGGTTTACGACGATCGGGGGCTGGCGTAGGCCCCCGTTGCACCGCTCTCGCGGTGTTCCCCTTTCCCCCCGTTGCGACCTGAGAACCCTTAAGGGGCGGCCGTCTTTGTGGTACTCCTCTCAAAGCTGCTCAGAAGGAGCAGCGAGTCGTGAGGCCCAAAGTAGGCACGCACAGGAGTCCGCCTTGCCAGATGTTAGCCGATTGGGTTCAACTTTCTCCGAACGGAGACTGTTGGAACCACTCGTTGCCCAGGATGCACCACGTGGAGGTCATCTGACTCGCACCCCAACCTAACCTAACCTTTTTTTTTTTTTTTTTTTTTTTTTTTTTACGCTGGGAAAACTCATCATGAGCTATCCACCCCCCGGGGGAGGGGGTGGGGTGTGTGAGACTCCTACTCACTAAAAACCCAGCGATGTCCTCTCGTCACCTTGGAACCAGCAAACCGGCGATCATCGCGTCGTCCTCATCTGAGGAGGACGCATCGAAAGCCGGCATGGTGGAGCCTGACGAGGTCATGGGAACCCTTTCGGACACTTCCACAACCCCGTCGGTGACTGCTCGCCCTATAGATGGGCGAGCCCCTCCTCCGCCCCTGATTGGGGCGGGTGACCGCCCTCGAAAACGATGGGCGGACACACTTGACCCGTCAGTTGAGACGGGTCGCCGACGCGCCGGGACATGCGGGGCGTCGGCCCTCAGTGGGGACCTGTGCAATGCACGGTCGGAGCCCCCCCTAGGGCTCGGACCGCGCTGGTTTCCCACTGGATGGAGAAGGCGTTGATATTGCCGCCTTCTCCGCAGGAGGCGTCTGTGGCGGCACGGATTTGCCAGGGGGTCATCCTCCCTGGCCCGTTCCGCCTCCTCCTTCAGCGTCATGACGTCGACGCAGAAGGAGTTGACCGCCTCCCACGACCCCTCACTACCGAGCATGGACAGAACCACGGTCGGCAGGGAGAGGTCCGCGCCAATCACAGCGACCAATGCGGAGCGCTGGACATCGAACGCAGAGCACACCATTAGGGTGTGCTGCGCCGTGTCCTCCGCTGCTCCGCAATGGTGGCACTGTGGGGTCGGCTCTCTTCCGATCCGGTGCAAATAACGTCCGAACGAACCATGTCCGGACAGAATTTGCACCAGATGGTATGTGAGCGACCCATGGCGCCGCTCCGCCCATGCTTGAAGGACGGGGCGTAAGGCCTCCAGACTACGCGTTTGCGTAGCCGAGGCCCCCTCGCCCAGGTCCTCGGACCATAGGCGGAACATCTCGTCTCGTGCTCCCTCGAGAGCAGAGCGCCTCTCTTGGGGGGCCAGGCGATCGCCACTGGCCCTCTCCTCCGCTCGCTGCCGGTATGCTGCAGCGAGCACCTCCGCCACCAGCTCCCACGGGGGCGTCCCCGCGAGAGCGCACGCCACTTTCCGGGACACTGTTCGGTAGCCCCGGATCGCCCGCAGTGCCATTGCACGCTGGGCCCGCTGGAGAGAGGCAATGGCGTGTGGGCTCAAGCAATCAGCCCACACCGGCGCCCCATACAACGCCATTGAGCGTACGATGCCGCCGTAGAGTCGGCGGCACGCAACGCTCGGGCCCCCCACATTGGGCAAGAGACGCCCGAGGGCATCTGCTGCTCCCAGCAGCCGGGGCTCGAGGAGTCGGAAGTGCTCCTCGAAACCCCACCGCCCATTAATCACCAGCCCCAGATACTTCATCTGGGGCTTTAGACCGACCCGCTCGCCCTCCACAACGATTGACGCACCCGCTGACGGCCGTCTCCGAGGCCCATGAAACACCATGGCCTCGGTCTTGTGGAGGGCCACCTCCAAGCCCAACGTCCGTATCCGCCGCACGATATGGCTGACGAACACGGACGCCAAGCGCTGGACATCCTCCAGCAACATCCCCCGGACGGTGACGAGCGTGTCGTCTGCGTAGCAGAACGACCGCACCATCGGGGGGAGGCCACACCGGAGGACGTAGTCGTAACCGACGTTCCACAACAAGGGGCCGAGGACCGACCCCTGTGGAACGCCGCGGGACACCCTGTGACGGCCAATCTCGCCGCCACGTCCCACGTACGCTACGTCCCGGTCCCTCAAATAGTCTCCCACTATTCGGCGCAGATATGGAGGCATTTTGTGATAGCGAAGCGCCTCCATGATGACGCCGAACGGGAGACTATTGAAGGCGTTGCGGATGTCCAGCGACACCGCCAACACCACCTCCCGTCTCTCGACAGACTCGTTGATGAGAGTCCGGAGATCGGACAGGGCGTCAATTGTTGACCGCCCCGTACGGAAACCGTATTGGGCCTCAGAGAGGTCGGGGCCCGTTCCCCCTCCTAGCTGCTGGACTATTCGGGAAGCGATGATCTTCTCGAAGACTTTCCCGATTTCGTCCAGCAGCACAATTGGGCGATATGCCGAGGGGTCGTCAGCCGGACGCCCCTCCTTGCGCAACAGGCATAGCGCCCCCTCCTTCCAAATTTTGGGAAACTGTGCGAAACGGAAACTGGCGTCGCACAGTTCCCTGGCCCTGGCCCCGAGATGTTTAAGAGCCAGGTCCAACACCCGCTTTGGGACGCCGTCAGGTCCCGGTGCCGTCTTACGCCCTTTAAGACGGGCGACGGCGTCAACCCACTCGTCGTCCTCAATGAGAGGGGGAGCACTTTCTTCCCCCTCGTCTGGAGACGGCGGGGCCATGCGAGGGGGAACAAAACCCTCCTCGGCCTGGGGAAACAGCCCCTCGACGACCGACCCCAGGAGGTCGGGATCCATTGTTTCCGTGAGGGGCGCGCCGCGCGCTCTGAGCTGGTTGCGCGCCAGCTTATACGGCCGCCCCCACGGATCCCGATCCAGACCCTGCAACTGCTCTTCTCTGGATACCTCCTTTGAGGAGGCAATCGCAGTCTGCAGGGTCTTTTTCGACTGCCTGTACAGCTCATACAGACGGTCTTCCTCCTGGGTGTCCCTCACACGGCGCCGGCGGGCCCTAGTGTAGGCCCGTCTTTGGACACTGCAGTCCTCCCTCATGACGGCAATGTCCTGGGACCACCAGTGAACTTCACGGCGGTCCCGCGGAGGCTGCGCCCGAGGCATGGAAGCCTCGCACACCTCCGTTAAAGCGCCGCGGAGACGGCGAGCTGATTCATCGACGTCCGGACCGGACATCGGACGCGAGAACCAATCCTCAAATATCGCCGTCTCGTTCGCCAGCTCCGGCTTGAGCCTGCTGAGTGCCCAGCGGGGAGGCCGGTCACAGCTTGTGGGCTGTGGGGGCCTTTGGTGCGGAGTGGAGATCTCGAATCGGATGTACCGATGGTCCGAGAGAGTCTCCACGTCCTGCACCACCCTCCAGTCGCTGATCGTGCGTGCGAGGGCTGGGGTGGCGAATGAAACGTCCACCACCGACCCTCCGTTGTGCCGCACGCACGTGTGGACTGCGCCCCTATTGAGGAGCGACAGCCCAGCAGCGGCTGCCCACTGCTCCACAGCCTGGCCCCTCTGGTCGGTCGCTGGACAACCCCAGACAGCCGACTTGGCGTTCAAGTCTCCAAGAAGGAGAACCTGACGCGGGGCCGCCCTCCTAATGGCTGCGCCGACGACTCCGAGGAACTCCCTGAAGTCGGCGAGCGGTCTGTTTGGGGAAAAGTAGACAGACACTACTACCATTTCACCCCAAACGACCGCCGCGTACCCAGCACCCCGCTCATAAATTGAGGGGGGTGTATAACCTGGGGCCGCGCGCACCATCACGGCGACAGAGTCGCTTGTGTCCCCGACCCAGTTGGGCTGGTTGGGGATGTAGTACGGCTCTGACACCGCCGCCACGTCCACTGACCACTCCGCCAGGCTCTGGTGTAGCAGATCCTGAGCCCTGGTAGAGTGGTTCAGGTTCACCTGCAGAAAGTTGATATGGGGCCGTCTTAACATTGCTCGACCACCATATCAACCTCCTCAAGCCCCGTTTGGGGCACCGTCTGTGTGGCGGAGGCGGCCTGGCGAACAGGACGCGCCGGCAATTTGCCCTTGGCCAGGGGAGGCTTACAACTACGCCCCCCCATAACGTGGCCTGCCGGTCGTTTGGCAGTGGCACACACGGCACAGTGGGGCTTCGCGCTACATTCGTAGCCCCTGTGCCCTTCTTTACCGCACCGGTAGCAGAGGTTGCTCCGGTCGGTTTTTGAGGGGCAACTCGCTCTAGCGTGCCCCACCTGCATGCACCGGAAGCACCGGTCGGAACGGGCTTCCAGTGCTCTGACGTTGGCCGCACTGAACCCTATCAGCAGGCGGCCGCCGTCCACGACCTTCTTGGCAGCGGCGACCGGGCACGACACCACTGTCATGCCAAAGCCATCAGTGCCGTAGCGGATGGGGCGAACCTTCACGGCGTCCACGCCACATCCACCTTTGGCCGCGATCTTTGCGGCCAAGTGCGCCTCCATCACCGACTCGTCCAAACCGCCCACCCTCACTTCTGCTGTCTTGGTGGGCCGGATGACTGTGGCCATGCCCTCAAGGGCTTCCCTCATCTTGCCGGCCAGCTGGTCGGCCTTCTCGGCAGAGGCCTCGCCCGAAATCTCAATGATTTTTGACCCGGTCATGGTGTTTCGACACCGACGGTTTGGGATATCCATCCCGTCGATGTCCACCGAGTCTCGGGCTTTGGCCAGCGCGTCGGCGTAGGTGACTCCCTTCTCGACCGCTTCGGGAGTAAGGGTCACCACAACTGCCGCCGACTTTGGCGCAACCAGCTTGGTCCTTTGACCGGTTTTACTGGCCTTCCTCGCAAGAGCAGTGGCGGGCGGGGCTGAGGTATTATTAGGCCTCCGCCGAGGCGCCTTTTGCTGCTTAGCCGCCGCCGAGTAAGATTGCCGGGGCGGAGCCTGTTCCGGAGGGGCCGATGTTTTGGCCTTCCTCCTCCTTCGGCGCTTTTTGCGCGACTCCTGCGTCGTCCATTCTGATGCTGCCTCAACCAGGGGAGGTGCTTTTGCAGCACCCCGGGAGGTGGACAGAACGACCGCAGGAGTTCCGGCTTTCTTGGCCTGCTTTGGCAGGGGATCCGGCTTTTTGGCCGCCGCCTTACCCTTTTTAGCCGGCATAGATGCTTTGGCCGGCTTGGCTTTCCCCTTCGTAATGGGGGGCATGGGCGCAGCTGCTGCTTTGCGGTCCGCCGCAAGCGGCGGTCGCAGGCTCTTGGCCGGCAGCAGGCGATCCTCCAGACCCTCCAGGCGAGCATTTAGCATGGCCCCGAAAGTTCGGGCCAGCCTTGCTTCAAAAGCCTGGAGGGCGTCCGGCTCCTTGAAGGCAGCCTTGCTTTGGCTGCGGCCAGTCATCTCCCGTTCGTTGACAGTCGGCGAGAGAGGCCTTGGAGGAGGACAGTCCGTCTCCATTGACTCCAGTGAGGGCAGAACCTCAGGAAGAGTGGGGGGAGGGGAGATGCACTTCCTCCCACCCTTAAGGTCCCTCACTTCTGCAGATAAAACTGCTACACTCTTCGTGAGGTCTGCCAGCTTCTGCTGCAGCCTCACGTTCTCCGCCTTCAATATGCGGGTGTCCTCTGAGATATTTTTTGAGGACACCTCGCGGAAACAGTCCATGATGGATTGCGCCGCTTTCTTCAACGCCTTCTGGAAGGGGCCCTGGAGGTGCGAGGACTTCTTTGCTACCTCCACTATAACCGCACAGTCCGCCTTCACCACCTCCTCGATGTCGAGGGTGGTCTTTAGGTCCGGATCTGTGGGTGTAGGGGCCTCATCTTCCGTTCTACCTGCGTAGAACGCCGCCCTGGTCTCGTAGGCGCGGCGCTCCATTTCCGCCACCTCCCGGTCGAGCGCGACCTGCTGCTCCTCGCGGATTGCAGCGGCATGCTCGCGCTTAGCCCGGGCGAGACCAACGTACTCTCCTGTGGTGGGGGGTCTCCCTCGACCACGTTGAGCTGGCTTCTTGGGACCGTCCTCAGACGAATCCGAAAGAGCCTCCGACTGATTGCCCCCCTTAGATGTTTTGGGGGGCCGCTTCCTCTTCAACGAACCAGTTAGCGTGTCAACGCTGATGGAGCTGTCGTCCGAAACATCGCTACACTGGTCGTCTTTCTGTCCTCGCTTGGGATAGGGGGAGGTGCGGGCTAGGCCCTTGCTACGAGTCGACACTGCCGGCGAGCTGGCACGACTCCCCTTTTCCTTCATATACGCCGATTTGGAATTTGCGACGGAGTCAACGGCCGATCTCATAGAGATCGCCGATGAATCGGACTCGACGTCGACATCCTTTTCACTTCTCGTTGCAGACACACTGCGCGATCGCGCGGCGGTCGGCGATGAATTGCCTGCAACTCTGGACGAACTGAAGGTGAGCTTCAGCCCGCCCGTCTCCAACTCAACTCCACCCTTCTCGGGTCTTCCAACCACGTCCTTCCCTTTGGGGTCGGACTCACCATCACTACCCACGACGGATCTGGTACCAGACTCCGCCGACTTCTGCGAAACGTCTTTTAAAAATTTATTGAACAACTTAGGCATTAGTCCCACGAGTAGAGAACAAATAAGTTTCACCCCGTGCAGTGGCCTCATACACGGGGGACCCTACATACTGTCAAGGGCGGGTGATGTTGACAGGTTTTAACGAGGTTTCTCTCGGGTTTTATAGTGTGTCCTTCACGCGGCCGGCCGGTTAAGGCAAGCCCTCGCTCCACCACGGAACCCGCGTACCCCACAACGCCGTGAGTGGGGGTCGTTGCGGAGACCGCAGTGGTTTACGATGATCGGAGGCTGGCGTAGGCCCCCGTTGCACCGCTTTCGCGGTGTTCCCCTTTCCCCCCGTTGCGACCTGAGAACCCTTAAGGGGCGGCCGTCTTTAGTACTCCTCTCAAAGCTGCTCAGAAGGAGCAGCGAGCAGTGCGACCCAAAGTAGGCACGCACATAGGAGTTGCAGGGCCCAGAAGGGGCTCCCGCCTTGCCAGATGTTAGCCGATTGGGCCCAACCTTCTCCGAACGGAGAATGTTGGAGCCACTCGTTGCCCAGGATGCACCACGTGGAGGTCATCTGACTCGCACCCCAACCTAACCTAACCTAACCTAACCTAACCTAACCTAACCTAACCTAACCTAACCTAACCTAACCTAACCTAACCTAACCTAACCTAACCTAACCTTTTTTTTTTTTTTTTTTTTTTTTTTTTTTTTTTTTTTTTTTTTTTTTTAACGCTGGGAAAACTCATCATGAGCTATCCACCCCCCGGGGGAGGGGGTGGGGTGTGTGAGACTCCTACTCACTAAAAACCCAGCGATGTCCTCTCGTCACCTTGGGACCAGCAAACCGGCGATCATCGCGTCGTCCTCATCTGAGGAGGACGCATCGAAAGCCGGCATGGTGGAGCCTGACGAGGTCATGGGAACCCTTTCGGACACTTCCACAACCCCGTCGGTGACTGCTCGCCCTATAGATGGGCGAGCCCCTCCTCCGCCCCTAATTGGGGCGGGTGACCGCCCTCGAAAACGATGGGCGGACACACTTGACCCGTCAGTTGAGACGGGTCGCCGACGCGCCGGGACATGCGGGGCGTCGGCCCTCAGTGGGGACCTGTGCAATGCACGGTCGGAGCCCCCCCTAGGGCTCGGACCGCGCTGGTTTCCCACTGGATGGAGAAGGCGTTGATATTGCCGCCTTCTCCGCAGGAGGCGTCTGTGGCGGCACGGATTTGCCAGGGGGTCATCCTCCCTGGCCCGTTCCGCCTCCTCCTTCAGCGTCATGACGTCGACGCAGAAGGAGTTGACCGCCTCCCACGACCCCTCGCTACCGAGCATGGACAGAACCACGGTCGGCAGGGAGAGGTCCGCGCCAATCACAGCGACCAATGCGGAGCGCTGGACATCGAACGCAGAGCACACCATTAGGGTGTGTTGCGCCGTGTCCTCCGCTGCCCCGCAATGGTGGCACTGTGGGGTCGGCTCTCTTCCGATCCGGTGCAAATAACGTCCGAACGAACCATGTCCGGACAGAATCTGCACCAGATGGTATGTGAGCGACCCATGGCGCCGCTCCGCCCATGCTTGGAGGACGGGGCGTAGGGCCTCCAGGCTACGCGTTTGCGTAGCCGAGGCCCCTTCGCCCAGGTCCTCGGACCATAGGCGGAACATCTCATCTTTTGCTCCCTCGAGAGCAGAGCGCCTCTCTTGAGGGGCCAGGCGATCGCCACTGGCCCTTTCCTCCGCTCGCTGCCGGTATGCTGCAGCGAGCACCTCCGCCACCAGCTCCCACGGGGGCGTCCCCGCGAGAGCGCACGCCACTTTCCGGGACACTGTTCGGTAGCCCCGGATCGCCCGCAGTGCCATTGCACGCTGGGCCCGCTGGAGAACCTAACCTAACCTAACCTAACCTAACCTAACCTAACCTAACCTAACCTAACCTAACCTAACCTAACCTAACCTAACCTAACCTAACCTTTTTTTTTTTTTTTTTTTTTTTGACCCAGAGGAATCACTTTAGACTTCCCTCACCCTGAAGGGGCAAGGGGGTATGTGGGGGTCGCCCGTCCGCCTTTCCACACCCACTGACAAGGGGAGAAGCCCCGAGTCAGCTGCCAGGAATAAGTCCCGGCTGGGAGGGCGAGACGGAGGGGAATACCCACTAAACCTCTGGAGGTCCACAATCCGAGTGCAAAAGTAAGGCGACGGCACGGTATCTGTCAAAGATTAAGCCCGCGACCGCCACCCTGCGCCCGTGCACCGACCTGCAGCCATCTCCACACACTTACTCCCGTTTGCACGGGAGACGTGTGCTTTGACGGCCTCGCGCCGGGGCACGGGCACGTGCTGGTGACACACAGCATTGAAGCGAAGCTAAATCAAAAGGGGGCCGCAGCGCCCTTGGGGGCACGCAGCAAGACCAACAAAACAAACACATGGACAGCACATGGACAGCACAAGACCCTAGGCCTTCGGGGAGGTATAATAAACTTATACCTATGCCGAAGCCCTACCACATATATCGCCTGCGTAGGCAGGCGATCTCCCCACAACACACACATACAAATACAACAAAAACTGACCAGGAACCGGCCCGGACGCAGACCCCCATCCAAATCTGACTCCAGCTCGGTTCCCAGTCCCACACATCCTTGCTCCCACACAACAACACGACACAAAGCCGACACCACAAGGGCCGTCAGCTCCGCGCCGCCGGTTCCCTCATCTTAACTGCCGGGGGGCAGCACACCCTGCTCCCCATGACGTGCTCATGGGGCAGCGCCGCCTCGGCACAAACCAGGCAGTTCGGGGGCTCTGTGCATGCTCCCGCTTGGTGGCCCTCCATGCCACAGCGGAAGCAGCACCCCGCCCTGTCCACCTCTGAGGGGCACATCGGCCTCGTATGGCCCGTCCCCATGCACTTGAAGCAGCGCATGGGTCTGGGCTTGGGAACCTCTACTTTGGCCAGGCTCCATCCTATCCGCAGGCTCCCCAGGGCGGCGAGCCTCTTCGCCGCCTTCACTGGGCACTGCGCCATCACGGTGTCACCGCTGGGGGCCGATCGAATGGTCCCCAGCTTGACCCTTTCCTTCGGGCATCCCCCCTCTTCCGCCACCGCGGCAGCTATCGTCTCCGAGGAGACCATGCCGAAGCCGCTTAGGCGGACGTTCGCCTGCTTCTCGGGACGGGCGATCTCCGCCACGTCCGAGATGGCTCCCTCCAGTCTCCGGGCCAGCCCATCAGCGGCCTCGCCGCTGTCGGCGCCCGGCACCTCCATCAAAAGCGCCCCTGATTGGGCCGTCCTCATTTTGACACCAGGGATGCCGAGCTCCTCCAAGCATATGGCTTCCCTGGCTCTTTCCATCGTGGCCGCATAGGTCACCCCCCCGGCAATCGCCTCCGGCCTGAGCCGGACGATGACCGCCGTCGAGGTTGGCTCCCTAAGCGCCCCCTTCCCTCCTTTTTCTCCCGACACGTTGGTTCGGGCAGGGCCTCTCGCCCCCCCTCTCCCTCGCCTGCGTCGCCTGCGGGCGCCGTTGGTCCGCACTTCAGCCGGGGGGAGACCCCCGGACTCGGCATGCTGGACCTTCGGTCGCACCCCCTCCCGACTGAGCCCGGTCTTCATCATTGCGGCGGGACCCTCCGAACCGCGCGCAGCCACCGAGCTGTAGGACCTTCTGTCGGGCATCAGAAGCCTGGCCTCCAGCCCGTCCATCCTCTTGCTCATTCCCTCGATGAAGGCGTCAAGGGTGCGCCGCATCTCTGCAAGCGCAGCCGTCACGCCCTCATCCAGCGCGGGAGTAGGGACAGCTCTTGCCTCCGCAAGGCGCCTCGCCACCTCCGCAGCCTCTCTGGCCTCCTTTGCCTCCAAGGCCTCTCTCCTGGCCTCCAGGGCCTCTGCCCGGCACTCCTTCAGCCGCCGACAGCGCTCCTTCAGCTGCCCGTGGAGCTCCGTCATAGCCTCCTCGGCAGCCTCCTTGGCAGTCCTTTCCTCATCGAGGTCCATCCGAAGCCTGTCGATTTCTTCCTTCAGGTCCTCATTCTCCAACCCCATATCCTCCAGCATTCTCATACTAATGTCCTCTGGGTTTAAGAACACTTCCCTCTCGGTCTTCCTCTTCTTTAACTTCTGCGTTTCATTGCCCCCCCCAGAAACGGTGGGGCAGCCTGAGTCCAGAGAGCTGGGCCCAGGGAGGGGTTCTCCCGCCTTACGGCGGGTACCCTCCTGGGGTAGTAATTTTTTTGAAGACGCTTCCATTTTTTCGACATTTGTGGGATGCCACCCAGACAATTCACGGGTTGTCATCCCCAACCTGCAACAGAAAAGACAACAAAAACACACAACTGCAGGTCCAGAAGGGACACTACCAAAAAACTCCCCTCAAAGCCGCTCAGAAGGAGCGGCGAGTAGTGCGGCCTAAAGTAGACACGCACACAGGAGTTGCAGGGCCCAGAGGGGGCCCCGCCTAGCCAGATGTTAGCCGATTGGGCCCAACTTTCTCCAAACGGAGAATGTTGGGACCACTCGTTGCCCAGGATGCACCACGAGGAGGTCATCTGACTTGCACCCCAACCTAACCTAACCTAACCTAACCTAACCTAACCTAACCTAACCTAACCTAACCTAACCTAACCTAACCTAACCTAACCTAATGATTTTAATAATTTTCTTTTTGCTGTAGCTCCGAAACTACTGCACCGATTTCTACCGGATTTTGACTTTTGTGTTTGTTCTTGGGAGCTCTACCCCTCCCAACTCACTGGTAGAGTCGGTGAGTAGAGTCGGGGACAAAGTTGCCAGGTGCGATTCTTAATTGGTCAAATTAGCTTAAGTATATATTAAATTAGGTTAAGGACTATTGGGCAGCTCTATAAAATTTTTATTACCCAAAAAATTTTTTTACAACTTTAATTTTTAGTTTAGGGACATAACCTGTGCCTTTTGGCCAGTTATTCGGATAACGGACTCTACATAGAGTCAAAATCTTTTTTCTATTTTAATTAATCTATCGTTTTAATTATCGTGTTTATTGACTGGATTGTGCTTTTTGGCCAATCCAACTAGGTTAAGTTGACTCTAGGTAGAGAAAATTTCTAGTCCTATTTTATTATTTCATTTATTGTGTGCGACTGGGCTGTGCTTTTGCTCAACCCAATAAGGATATTTGAGTAGCAAATTTACTGTTAATTCATTTTATTGATTTTAATTTATACATTTTACTTTATCTTATTTTATTTACACTCCTTTTGGATCTTAATCATAATTTAAACTTAATCTAATTTCGAATTTAATTGCAATTTTATTTATTTTATTGAATTTTAATTTGAGTTAATTTATTTCATTTATAATTTGCACTCTTAAATCCAATTGACGCGCACCTCCAATCTATTAAAATGTTGGCTAGGACCCCCGCGAAGAGATCCAAGGTGGTGAGCCCAGAATCTTCACCGATCAACTTGGTGAATTTTGACCCCTCTCCACCAAACAAGACGTTTAGCGTGAGAAGGAGTATTGGAGAGATAGAAGAGAAGATGGATAGGCAGCAGGACACAACCGCAGCGGAGGTAGTGAAGAAGACGCAGGCGACCTCGCAGAGAGCGAAGCAGAAGAGTGTCCTCCCAGTCGTGGCGAAGGTATCGACTCGCAGTGCTTCTGTGGATGCTCCGGGAACGCCACCTGAAACAAAAACGTCCAATTTTAAATCCACCGATCGAGTGATCCAGGCCCGTGCCTGGCTTCAGAAAGCCAAGGCACACATAGATGATTCTCGAAATCTGAGGACGGATATAAAGGCCGGGGTCACTCAAGCCGTGGACAACCTTTACCGTTTAGTGAAGGAGGCAGTGGCAGCCTCAACATCCGCACCCGAACCTGTGAAGACGAAGGAGGCGGAGGTAAAGGGAGGATTCAACGGGAACGATGCGGTGAAAGTGATGGAGATGCTCAAGGAGCAAAGCCACAAAATTGACTCCACCTTCCGGGAACTCGAGCTGCTCAAAACAAAAGTACTCGCACAGCAACAGCCGGCGACAGAACAGGAGAGGACGTATGCCGGAGTAGTATCCGCCAAACGTGTAGAACCGGCCCTGCACTCACTTGTCGTGTCCTCGACCAACGACCAGGACACGGGGGAGGAGGTCCTGGAGAGGTTAAGGCAGGCGGTCAACGCAACCGACGGGTGGGTGAAGGTAGATAGAGTACGGAAGGTGAGAGACCGTAAGATTATAGTGGGATGCAGAACGGAAGAAGCTCGTAGTAAGATTAAAGAGCGACTTATAGGCGCAAAGGACCACCTCACCTTCGAAGAGGTCAAGAACCAGGACCCGCTGGTCGTCCTGAGGGATGTACTGGCCAAGCTCTCGGATGATGAGGTCATTCGGGCGCTTCGGAACCAGAACAAGGATGTCTTCGTAGATCTGAAGAAGGAAGACGACCGGGTGGAGTTCAGGTTCCGAAGGAGAGCCCGAAACCCTCTCATCTCGCACGTGGTCCTAAGGGTATCCCCGCAGATTTATCAGAGGCTGACCAACAGGGGACATGCCCATATCGACCTGCAAAGAGTGAGGGTCGAAGACCAGTCCCCACTCCTGCAGTGCTCTATGTGTCTGGGATATGGGCATGGCCGAAAATTTTGCAAAGAGGCGGAGATAAAATGCAGCCATTGTGCGGGAGCCCACACGCGTGATAAGTGCCCAAAGTTCAGTGCTGGAGCACCACCAACCTGCTGCAACTGTACTGCAGCCAGCATCGCTCAAGTCGAGCACAATGCATTTGATGCAGAGTGCCCCGTGCGTAGAAGGTGGGAAGCACTGGCAAGAGCCAAAATAGCATAT
This sequence comes from Eudonia mercurella, assembly GCA_963082485.1. Taxonomy (NCBI): domain Eukaryota; kingdom Metazoa; phylum Arthropoda; class Insecta; order Lepidoptera; family Crambidae; genus Eudonia; species Eudonia mercurella. The sequence goes on from CAUJAO010000211.1 coordinate 226,725, forward strand.
TGCTAAGGTGGTCCTAAGTCGTTCACGGGCAGGCAATCACCCCGCCAGAGGATATGCAGTGGCCCAAGCGAACCTCCAAAGAAAAGAGTTGGCAACGACTGAACTCATGGTGGTAGCCAGCGAACGCAAATTAGCGTTCGCACTGGTTCAGGAGCCCTACGTTGGGGGGATTCGGAGGATGAAGGACTACCGCGGTGCGCGCGTCTACCAGTGTGCAACGATAGGAGATGGGACAGTGAAGGCAGCTATTGTCGTATTCGACAACGATCTCAGCGTCACACTGTGCCCGAAACTCACAACCAATAACATCGTGGTAGTGAGGATCCGAACTTGCGACTGGGAGATGACGGCGGTGTCCTTCTATTTTGAGCCCGACCTACCAATCGGGCCTTACCTGGATCGGTTGAGTTTGATCGTAGAGGAGTTGGGCCCAAGAAGACTGCTGATTGCAGGAGACTGTAATGCAAAGAGTACCTGGTGGGGTAGCACCATAGAAGACCTCAGGGGAGCAGAGATGTCCGGGACCCTGGAAGAGTCTGGATTGCAGGTATTAAACAGGGGTGATACTCCAACTTTTGACACCGTGAGAGGTAATAGGGAGTTCACCAGTATAGTCGATATAACGGCGAGCACCGACGACCTGTTGGGGCTTATAGAGAACTGGAGGGTAGACCAGGGTTTGATAAGCTCCGACCATAACACCATTCTCTTCGATGTTAAACTCCGTAAAAGTAAAGGCTTACAGGTCCAGAGAACGACACGTCTATACAATACAAAGAAAGCCAACTGGGATGAATTTATAGACGTACTGGTGCAAGAAAAACATGAACGCAAAATTAGTATAAATAGCATAAAAGCCTTAAACGATAAAAATTCGCTAGAAAAGGCCGTCGTAGAGCTCACAACAGCGATCACTTCAGCTTGCAGGAAATCGATCCCAGCGAAAAAGAGCGCAGAAACCCTCTCCATCCCTTGGTGGAATGAGGAGTTGAGCAAGCTGAAGAAGACGATGGCCACGTACAAACGGAGAATTAGAAATGCTGCGCCACATCGAAGAGAAAAGGTCGTTGAAGAATACCTGCAGAAGAAAGAAAGCTATGAGTGTGAAGTCAAGAACGCCCGTATAACGAGCTGGAAAGGGTTCTGCGAGAAGCAGGACAGAGAAGGGGTATGGGAGGGGATATATCGCGTTCTGAGGACGACCGCCAGGAGACAAGAAGACTTGGCCCTAAAAACCGAAGAAGGTACATATCTAAAACCCCAAGAATCAGCGGACTTACTGGCCGATACTTTCTACCCTGAGGACCTGGAAAGCGAAGACAACGAAGACCATCGCCGGGTCAGAGAAACGGCAGAGAGAGTAAACGATCGGACAGATGATGACCATCTGGATCCTCCGTTTACCTCGCTCGAGCTAAAGACCGCGATGGGGAGTTTCAATCCAAAGAAGGCCCCAGGAGCGGATGGCTTTACGGCAGACATCTGCAGCAGAGCCTTGGAGCATAACATCGAAGAGTCGCTTGCCCTATTCAATAAGTGCCTAGAATTAGGACATTTCCCGGACACCTGGAAAGAGGCCACAGTGGTGGTACTCAGAAAACAGGGCAAGGATGACTACACAGTACCGAAGGCATACAGACCCATCGGGCTACTGCCGGTGCTGGGCAAGGTTCTTGAGAAGATGTCGGTAGCACGGATCAAATACCATCTCGTACCGAGGATTAGTACTCGCCAGTACGGATTCATGCCCCAGAGGAGCACCGAGGACGCCCTCTATCATCTAATACACCACATCAGAGGTATGATTGAGCTGAAGAAGCTGGTTACCCTAGTGTCATTGGATATAGAGGGGGCCTTCGACAGCGCGTGGTGGCCAGCCATCAGAATCCGACTGGCTGAGGAAAAGTGTCCGGTAAATATCAGGAAGCTACTCGACAGCTATCTCAGCTGCAGAAAAGTCACAGTAAGATACGCTGGGGAGGTAAGCACGCGAAGCACCAACAAAGGATGCGTGCAAGGGTCAATAGGCGGTCCAATACTCTGGAACCTGCTTCTCGATCCACTATTGAAGGGGCTGAATGGAAGAGGAGAGTACGTGCAAGCTTTTGCGGACGACGTGGTGCTGGTGTTCCACGGTGATGAAGCCGGCGAGATCCAACGACGGGCCAATGCCGCCCTCGACTATGTTCAGCGGTGGGGTGTCCAAAATAAGTTAAAATTCGCGCCGCACAAGACTTGTGCCATGTTACTCACGCGTAAACTGAAATACGACACACCACGGCTGAGCATGGGCGGGATCGGCATAGCAATGTCGAGAGAAATCAAGATTCTGGGGCTCACCATTGACGATCGTCTAACTTTTGGTGCTCACATTGCGAACCAGTGCCGGAAGGCCATTGCTTTTTACAAGCAACTTTCGAAAGCCGCGAAGGTTAGCTGGGGTCTAGACCCAGAAATAATTAGGTCCATCTATACCGCGGCGGTGGAGCCGGTTATTCTGTATGCTGCGGCGGCATGGGCGCCGGCGGCGAAGAAGTTGGGAGTTAGGAAACAGCTCAACACTGTTCAGCGGGGGTTCGCGCAAAAGCTCTGCAGAGCCTACCGCACAGTCTCCCTACACTCGGCACTGGTGCTTGCGGGGATACTGCCTCTTGACCTCAGGATTGCAGAAGCAGCCGCTCTGTATGAGGCAAAGAGAGGGTCATCCCTGGAAGTGCTGGGAGGAAGAGAGACTGAGAGTGCGGTGGACTTTGCCAGTGCTCCACATCCGGCGGCGCATATGGGTTTGGAGTTCGTGTGCCTGGAAGACCAAAACCTTGTGGACAGGTACAATGTGCAGCAGGTGCGTATATTCACCGACGGCAGCAAGCTCGAGGGGAAGGTTGGGGCAGCACTTTCCATATGGAAAGGTGAGGCCGAGACCCGATCCATAAAGTTGAGTCTGTCCGCGTACTGCACAGTCTACCAGGCGGAACTTCTAGCGATATGCAAAGCCACGGAAGTGATTGCGCGGGGAAAGGAAGAGAGTTATGGTGTGTACAGCGATTCGAGGGCAGCGCTGGAGACGATCGCCAACCATCACTCTCTCCACCCCCTGGCGGTGGAAGCACGGAAGAACCTGCGAGGGGCCTTCATCCAAAACAAAGCTGTATCTTTTTTCTGGATCAAAGCGCACGCGGGGCTTCCGGGCAATGAGCGAGCTGACGAACTGGCCAAGACGGCCGCATTGACGTCGAAAAAGAGGCCCGACTACGACGCTTGTCCAGTCTCTTACGTAAAGAGACTTCTCCGGGAGAAAACGATTGACAGCTGGGACCAACGCTATCGTGATGGACACACAGCCAACATCACTAAGATGTTCCTCCCGGACGCTAAAGCAGCGTATGGGGTGGTGAAGAGAATTCACCCCACAGGTACCTTGACCCAGATTCTAACAGGGCACGGAGGGTTCGCCCAGTACTTGAATCGCTTCAAGTGCAGGGCGAGCCCTTCGTGCATCTGCGATCCTGCGGTCGAGGAAACTGTTCCCCATTTACTGCTGGAGTGCCCTTCCACCGGCGTACATAGGTTTAACTTAGAACAGAAATTAAAAATTTCTCTAGTCACTAATAACTTGCACAAGCTTCTCTTGTGCAAGAATACATATAAAGATTTTATAGAATACTGCCGAAAGATATGTAACATAGCTATGAGTAGGAACAGGGACACTAATTAAGTCTGCTTCACCTATAACCTTAGCTATAGCGCTGTAAGCAGACAATTAATTTAAGTGTCCCTGTACCTTCACATAGCTAATTCTAGTATTCAGTCTGTTTTAAATTGTTAAGTTAAGAATGGTAATTTGTAATTTAATTGTAAATTTAATTGTAAATTGTAATTTGTAAACTTGTAAGCTGTTGAGACTGTAAAACCGTAAATGCTTAAATGTTACCATTGAAATGAAAATAAAAAATGTACGTCTTCCCTCCCTGTTCCCACAAGAAAGAGGACCTAATAAATAAATAAGCAATGTATAAATAAATAAAGAATACAACAAAGATAGCAGTGTAGAATAGGAAGCCTAAGTAGACGGGCATCCCACCCGCAAAAGTATAAAAGATGATGTATGAAAGAGTAGTATGAAGAATGAAAGTACGAGAGGTATACAAGCGAGAAATGGTATGAATGAGAAAACGTAAAAAATAGGCTCCGATCATGTTGGAGGTGCTAGAAAAAAAAAAAAAAAAAAAAAAAAAAAACCTAACCTAACCTAACCTAACCTTTTTTTTTTTTTTTTTTTTTTTTTTTTTTTTTTTTTTTTTTTGACCCAGGGGAAGTCATTACGACTACCGGAGCCCTGAAGGGCACCCGGTTATGTGGGACTCACCCGTCCGCCTTTCCGCACCCACTGACGAGGCGAGAAGCCTCGTCAGCTCCAGAAGGGAGGGCGAGACGGAGGGGGATACCCACTAAACCCCTGGAGGACGGCAATCCGAGTACTAAATAAGGCGACAACCACGTTACGCGTCCCGAAGGGATTAAAACCGCGGCTGCCACCCTGCGCCCGTGTACCAACCTACAGCTATCTCCGCACACCTCTTCCCTCGAGGGGAGACATGTGCTTTGACGGCCGCGCGCCAGTACACGGGCACGTACTGCTAACACACAGCATTTAGGGTTTAAGACCCACGGCAAAAACAAAGGGCACAAAACCCACGGCAAAGGGTGGCACACCGAAAGTGCACCACCCAAGACAACACAAACAAAAAACAAAAACGACAAACAACACAATGGTCCTCCGACCCTAGGGCTTTTGGGGAGGTATGGTCATACCCACACCAAAGCCCTAACACACACGCCGCTTGCATCCGCAAGCGCCCCTCTCTGCGGTCCGGCAGGAGACTAGTCTCCGCACCTTCCACAGCAAACTTAGACACCAGAGGCCACTGTCGGCAAGCATCGACGCCGATGAGCCAACGGCGGTCACCGCCCGGTTGGCCGCCCCAGCGGCAACCCCAGGCCATACGACGCTTCAGCTCAAGCCACAGCGGCACTCAGGGTCATACCCCACAAAAAAGACACACACGGCGACAAACAAAGACACCCACACAGGACAAAACAAGACACTTAATCCCAGCACTCGAAGTCGACGCCGACACTCAGAGGCAAAATCCCCTACCCACGGCGCGTCCCCGGCAGCTGACCGGCCGTTCCTAGGACTTTCCCATTCCTCTCAAGGCTGGCTAGGCCGAAAGGTCTGGTACTAGTCTACCAGTACTAGGCTCGGCACTCGCCAGCCGGTTCGTCCGGGACTCGGGTCATCCGCCTCCAACACTCGGCGCTAACCTCAGAGGTGCCGGAATCCCTCAAAAGACGACGCTCAGAAGGAGCGCCGCCAAGACTCCTCTCAAAGCTGCTCAGAAGGAGCAGCGAGTTGTGCGGCCCAGAGTAGGCACGCACATAGGAGAGGCAGGGCCCCAAAGGGGGGCTCCTGCCTGCCAGATGTTAGCCGACTGGGTCCAACTTTCTCCAACGGAGACCGTTGGAACCACTCGTTGCCCAGGATGCACCACGTGGAGGTCATCTGACTCGCACCCCTAAGAGGGTCTCCCCCCTGAAAAGGAAGCCCATGCGAGAGCATGAACCCCCCTTTCCCCTCTGCAGTCGGTGGTGTCCCAGACAGGGACGCCACCGAGTGCTGCCGCTACCCTACCTCAAGGGCTTTTACGCGGCGCCAATACCCCTCAGGCTATCCTCTCGGGCTTTTACATGGCCATAGGCTAGTCCAGGTCGTACACCTCTGACTCCACGGACTGCCTGCGCGCTTGAGACAGACGGATCGGACTATCCGACCCCTCGTCCGTCTCTACCGCCGGAGCATCCCCTCTGTCCGACCCCAGTACTCTCCCTGTACCTCTCAACGGAGAGGCATTGGGGTTAGAGGATGGGGAGGGCAGGTCCGAGAGCGGGGCATCTGCCTCCAGCATCTCGACCTCCTCCGTGGTCCGTCTTGGCGCGTGGATCTGCGCTGTCGTGCGCGCTGGGGAGCTGTCCCGCACCCTCCTTCGAGGGGGGACGCACGTCCGACTCCCCATAATGTGGCCCGCAGGGGCCCCTCCGTCCACGCAGACCGCGCACCGCGGCACTGCGGAACACTCCGCTGCTTTGTGCCCCGGGAGGCCGCAGCGGAAGCAGTCAAGGCTGCGGTCCACATTTGAGGGGCAAAACACCCTCGTGTGACCCACGCCCATGCACTTAAAACAGCGCATAGGGCGTGAGTCGAGGAGCATTACTGGGACCCACAGCCAGCCCACCAGCAATCTCCTCGCCGCCACGACAATCTGGGCCGCCCTGACCGGGCAGCTCACCAGCACAGATATAGAGCCGCCAGGGCCGGGTCGCATCGCTCCCACCCTGACCCCATCCAGCGGGCATCCCCCTTTCGTGGCCACCGCCTGCGCCACGTCCTCGGCGGTGACGGTTTCGTCAAGGCCGGAGATGCGCACGTCCACGCATCTCTCCGGCCTGGCGATCGTCGCCACATCGGCCACCACCTCTCGCAGCCGAGCGGCCAGGCGGTCGGCGACATCCCCGCTGTTTGCGCCCGGTATTTGGAGCAACCGGGCGCCCGACATGGAGATCCGGGTCGTTAGCCCGGACGTGATACCGACGTCGGCCAAATTTATGGCCGCCTTCGCCCGTTGAATCACGGCGGCGTACGTAACGCCGCTCTCCACCGCCTCCGCCGTCAACTTAATAGAAACAGCCGTCGAGCGGGGGGGCTTCAACCGCCTCCTCGTAGGCTCCCTCCGAGCCGCCGGGGCCGCCGGGGCCCCCTGGGGCAGGGGTGTTCCTCCGGTGGCAGGTGGTGCGCCACCAGAGCTCGCGACCGGGGCCGCTCCCGCTCTCCTCCTCCTCCTCTGACGGCGGGTCACGACTGACCACGGCTCCTCACCCGCAGGCGCCGGGGCCCGGCCCACGGGCCGTTGGGGTGGGGGCACAAGCGGCGGTGCCCGTCTCATGCTCGGCGCGGGAAGGGGCGGGAACTCCCTTCCAGGTCCTCTTGCGGCCGGTGAGGGACGCGCTCCTTCGGGCACGGCGGAACTCGACGCCTCCAGCCCGTCTAGGCGCGCATTAAGCGCACCGAGGGAGCTGAGGAGCAAAGCCCTCAGCTCCGTAAACGCTCCCACCTCGGATTGGGCCTGAGGTGGGGGGACAGGTGCGGCCTCCGCACGCGGGGGCGGCCTCCCGCTGAGACCCTGCTTGAGGGCCGCTAGCTCCGCCCGCAGCTCGCCCACCTCGCCCTGCAGCCTCTTATTGGCGAGGGCCAGCTGTGCGACCACCTCGGTTCTGCCGCACGCGCACGGCGCCGCCTCCCTCTGCGGTACCGGCGCTACTCGGGCCTCCCTCCCTTCAGCCGTCTCGGCGGCGCGGGTCTCAGCCTCGACCTGGGTCAGGGAGAAGTCCGCGGCAGCATCACGAACACGCTGCGCCTCGCGGACCCCCCGCATCTTCTCCCGGAGCCGCTTCCTCTGGCTTCGGATGGCCTCAATGTTCGCCGCCGAACTGCCGTGCGCCAGGGCCTTCTCCAATGACGCCTGAACGTCGCGGAGGAGCCCCTCATAGGTGGAGAGCTCCTCCGAGAGGTCATCGTCCAGCTCGCCGCCGAGCTCCTCCCACGCCGGTCTGGGCAAGGTGTCACGCCCAGACCTGCCACGTCCTCTCCGCCCCGTACCCATTTTGGGCCTGGACGACTCCTCGGACCCATCCGGCGAGTCGCCCGCACTCCGCGACCTCTTCCGGGTGTCGCCGCCCCCTCCTCGCAAACGCAGGACTCCTCCTGCCTCCCCCTCTCTCGCCTCGGTTACAAATTTGACACTCACCGACCCGGTAATCGGTGAGCGGCTGGCGCGAGCAGCGTAATATCGCGAGCGGTTCTCCATTACAAATTTCACACATGGCCCCTGGATACGGACCATGCGCCGGGCGTCAGCCGGATAACATGACAAAACCAAAGCTTCGTCGGACATCTCAAATTTTTTGTTGGCGGCTATTAAGGGGCCGCCAGCTCCTCTTTCCCCCCCTCCCCTGACGACGCCCAGAAGGGACGCCGTCCAATCTCCCCTCAAAGCCGCTCAGAAGGAGCGGCGAGCAGTGCGGCCTAAAGTAGACACGCACACAGGAGTTGCAGGGCCCAGAAGGGGCTCCCGCCTAGCCAGATGTTGGCCGATTGGGCCCAACTTTCTCCGAACGGAGAATGTTGGAACCACTCGTTGCCCAGGATGCACCACGTGGAGGTCATCTGACTCGCACCCCAAACCTAACCTAACCTTTTTTTTTTTTTTTTTTTTTTTTTTTTTTTTTTTTTTTTTTTTTTTTTTTTTTTTTTTTTGACCCAGGGGAAGTCATTACGACTACCGGAGCCCTGGAGGGCACCCGGTTATGTGGGACTCACCCGTCCGCCTTTCCGCACCCACTGACGAGGCGAGAAGCCTCAAGTCAGCTGCCAGGAAGAAGTCCCGGCTGGGAGGGCGAGACGGAGGGGGATACCCACTAAACCCCTGGAGGACGGCAATCCGAGTACTAAATAAGGCGACAGCCACGTTACGTTAAAAGGCCTAAGGCCTACGACACAGAGTGGCACACCAAAAGTGCACCACCCAAGACAAAAGAGCCTCATCTGCCACTACCGAGGATTCGGTGTACGGCGGACGAGGCATCAAAACAAACACATGGACAACACAAGACACAGTGGTCCTACGACCCTAGGCCTTCGGGGAGGTATAACATATACCTATGCCGAAGCCCTACCACATATATTAGCTTTGGGTTCAGCGGAGACTGATCTCCGCATTCCCCAAAGCACACACAAACAGACACAACACAACAAAAACGCGCGGCCTTCCGTCGGCCCGCCAGCCCTTCTTTGGTGACCAGGAACCGGCCCGGACCCAGACCCCCATACAAATCTGACTCCAGCTCGGTTCCCACTCACTCCCACACATTCATCCTCCCACACAAAAGCACGGCACAAAGCACAAAGCCAACACCACAAGGCCGTCAGCTCCGCGCCTCCGGTGCTCTCATCTTAACTGCCGGAGGGCAGCACTCTCTGCTCCCCATGACGTGCCCATGGGGCAGCGCCGCCTCGGCACAAACCAGGCAATTCGGCGGCTTCGTGCACGCTCCCGCTTGGTGGCCTTCCATGCCACAGCGGAAGCAGCACCCCGCCCTATCCGCCTCTGAGGGGCACATCGGCCTCGTATGGCCCGTCCCCATGCACTTAAAGCAGCGCATGGGTCTGGGCTTGACAACCTCTACCCTAGCCAGGCACCATCCAACTCGCAGACTCCCCAGGGCAGCGAGCCTCTTCGCCGCCTTCACCGGGCACTGCGCCATCACTGAGTCACCGCTGGGGGCCGATCGAATGGTCCCCAGCTTGACCCTCTCCCTCGGGCATCCTCCCTCTTCCGCCACAGCGGCAGCTATCCTCTCTGAGGAGACCAAGCTGAACCCACTGAGGCGGACATTCGCCCGCTTTTCCGGTCGGGTGACCTCTGCCACATCCGATATGGCTTCCTCCAGTCTCCGGGCCAGCCCATCAGCAGCCTCGCCGCTGTCGGCACCCGGCACCTCCATCAGTAACGCCCCAGATTGGGCCGTCCTCATCTTGACGCCAGGAATGCCAAGCTCCTCCAAGCTTATGGCTTCCCTGGCTCTGTCAATTGTGGCCGCGTAGGTCACCCCTCCGGCAATCGCCTCCGGCCTGAGCCGTACGATGACCGCCGTCGAGATTGGCTCCCTAAGGGCCACCTTCCCTCCTTTCCCTCCCGGCACATTTGCTCGGGCAGGGCCTCTCGCCCCCCCTTTCCCTCGCCTGCGTCGCCTGCGGGCGCCGTTGGTCCGCACTTCAGCCGGGGGGAGACCCCCGGACTTGGCATGCTGGACCTTCGGTCGCACCCCTTCCCGACTGGGCCCGGTCTTCATCATTGCGGCGGGACCCTCCGAACCGCACGCAGCCACCGAGCTATAGGACCTCCCGGGCATCGGAAGCCTAGCCTCCAGCCCGTCCATCCTCCTAGTCATCCCCTCGATGAAGGCGTCAAGGGTGCGCCGCATCTCTGCAAGCGCAGCCGTCACGCCTTCGTCCAGCGCAGGAGGAGAGGCAACTCTTGCCTCCGCAAGGCGCCTTGCCTCCTCCGCAGCCTCTCTAGCCTCATCAGCCTCCTTGGCCTCTCTCCTGGCCTTTATGGCCTCTTTCCGGCACTCCCTTAGTCGCTGGGTGCGCTCTACCAGCTGCTTATGGAGCTCCGTCATGGCTAAACCTAACCTAACCTAACCTAACCTAACCTAACCTTTTTTTTTTTTTTTTTTTTTTTTTTTTTTTTTTTTTTTTTTTTTTTTTTTTTTTTTTTGACCCAGGGGAAGTCATTACGACTACCGGAGCCCTGAAGGGCACCCGGTTATGTGGGACTCACCCGTCCGCCTTTCCGCACCCACTCCAGATGCCAGGAAGAAGTCCCGGCTGGGAGGGCGAGACGGAGGGGGATACCCACTAAACCCCTGGAGGACGGCAATCCGAGTACTAAATAAGGCGACAACCACGTTACGCGTCCCGAAGGGATTAGAACCGCGGCTGCCACCCTGCGCCCGTGTACCAACCTACAGCTATCTCCGCACACCTCTTCCCTCGAGGGGAGACATGTGCTTTGACGGCCGCGCGCCAGTACACGGGCACGTACTGATAACACACAGCATTTAGGGTTTAAGACCCACGGCAAAAACAAAAGGCACAAAGCCTACGGCAAGGGGTGGCACACCGAAAGTGCACCACCCAAGACAACACAAACAAAAACGACAAACACACACACACAATGGTCCTCCGACCCTAGGGCTTTTGGGGAGGTATGGTCATACCCACACCAAAGCCCTAACACACACGCCGCTTGCATCCGCAAGCGCCCTTCTCTGCGGTCCAGCAGGAGACAAGGCTCCGCACCTTCCACGACAGACTTGACACCAGAGGCCACCGTCAGCAGGCATCGACGCCGATGAACCAACGGCGGTCACCGCCCGGCCACCACACCGGGCTGCTTTCGGGGGGGAGGAACCCCTACTCGCAAACCGGGGAGGCTTCAACCTTTCGGGAGGCCTGCCCCAGCGGCAACCCCAGGCCATACGACGCCTCAGCTCCCTCGCCGATAAACAGCTCGGGAACCCGGGGCGGCCAACAGCGGCACTCAGGGTCATACCCCACAAAAAGACGAACACAGCGACAAACAAAGACACCCACACAGGACAAAACAAGACACTTAATCCCAGCACTCGAAGTCGACGCCGACACTCAGAGGCAAAATCCCCTACCCACGGCGCGTCCCCGGCAGCTGACCGGCCGTTCCTAGGACTTTCCCATTCCTCTCAAGGCTGGCTAGGCCGAAAGGTCTGGTACTAGTCTACCAGTACTAGGCTCGGCACTCGCCAGCCGGTTCGTCCGGGACTCGGGTCATCCGCCTCCAACACTCGGCGCTAACCTCAGAGGTGCCGGAATCCCTCAAAAGACGACGCTCAGAAGGAGCGCCGCCAAGACTCCTCTCAAAGCTGCTCAGAAGGAGCAGCGAGTTGTGCGGCCCAGAGTAGGCACGCACATAGGAGAGGCAGGGCCCCAAAGGGGGGCTCCTGCCTGCCAGATGTTAGCCGACTGGGTCCAACTTTCTCCAACGGAGACCGTTGGAACCACTCGTTGCCCAGGATGCACCACGTGGAGGTCATCTGACTCGCACCCCAACCTAACCTTTTTTTTTTTTTTTTTTTTTTTTTTTTTTTTTTTTTTTTTTTTTTTTTTTTTGACCCGGGGGAAACTTGCAACCAAGTCATCCCACGGGGAGCACTAAAGGCTCAACCCGTTGTCGGGGTATGTGGGGTTGGGCGATGGTCTGCCCGACCCACTAAAACCCCCGGGACCTGCAGTCAGCCTGATTTTGTGGTTGGCGCGGGATCTGTTATGTATAGTGAACCGCGCCTCCCACCAGCAGCACGTTGGTGCTCTTCCGCTGTGTGGCCTGCTAAGAGGCCACACACACCCTTTGCAGGATTTTCCGATCATGGTCTAGTGGGGGGTTTTTTGATAAACCGCCCATCCGGCGCTCTCAGCGGCTTAGGCTTAGGCCGAGAAGGAGAGGTGGACCTCGGACTTGCGTCCTGCACCTCCTCCTCTACCTCCCTAATGCTCTCCGACCCAACTCCTCTCAAGGGAGAGGTACGTGGGTGGTCGGCGATAGGGTCAATGGGCAGGGGTGACGGCAGCTCTTCCGTCGCCTCCATTTCCAGCACTGGCGGAGAGGGCTCCACCATAGGCTCCGTTGGAGCGAGCTCCCTCATGGTAGTCTCCGCCCCCGTTGCGGGGGGATCAGGGCAGCCCCTGACGGTAGGGGGACTACAACCCCTACCTCCCATCAGGTGGTGGTGCGGTTTTTTTGCCGCGAGGCAAACCGCGCACTTGGGCTCGCGAGAGCACTCCCTCATTTGGTGCCCAGGCAGTCCGCACCGGAAACAGAGTCCGGAACGATCGACCGCGCTGGGGCACCTCTGCCGCGTATGGCCCACGCCCATGCAGCGGTAACACCGCATTGGGCGGGGCTCAAGGGCGACCGCCTGGGCCATGCTCCACCCGAGGAGGAATTGGCCCTGACTTACGAGCGCTCTTGCCGCTCGAAGGGGGCAGCGCACGATAGTGCTCCCGGCGAAATTGGGACCCATCCTAATGCGTCCCACCCTCAAAGCCCCAATTGGGCAACCAGCTCTCGCCGCAAGTCCCGCGGCGACGTCTTCGGTGGTTGAAGACGTGCCCAGCCCTGACACGCGGATGTCCGCGTGCTTTTCAGGCCGGGCGACCGTGGCCACCTCCGACAAAACCTGCTCCAGCCTGCTGGCGAGCAGATCGGCCTTCGCGCCGCTCTCAGATCCGGGGACCTCAAATAACCGCGCTCCGGTGGCGGCCGTCCTCGACCTGAGCGCCTCGATACCGAGGTCGGGCAGGGAGATGGCCTGCTGGGCCTTTTTGATGGCGTCAGCATATGTGACGCCCATCGCCAAGGCCTCCGGGCGCAGCTTTATTACCACCGCCGCTGAGGTAGGCTGCCTAAGCCTCACTCTTTTCCGCCTTCGCGGTCTCCGCTTCCCCGGGGCTGCACCAGTTGCCGTTTGTGGCGCTGAGCGAGGCGGCACAGCTGTGCGAATTGACGCAGGTGCCGGGGTAGGCGCAGTCAGCGGGCGGGTTGTCGCCCGAGTGGAGGGATCACCTCTCGCCCTCTTCTTCCTTCCTCCACGGCCCGCCGTTTCCCATCTGGGCTGGGGCGGATCCGATGGAATCGGGGTTGCACTCCGTCTAGGAGTCGGGAGGCGCTCTTCAGGCAAGACGGACGAGGATCGAGAAGGCGTGGCCAGCCTCCGTCCAACAACCCTATCGGGCGCGGGAAGCACCGGGAAGTCATCTCCCCGGTGACCGCGGTCATCCGCACGGGGTGGACGGGCACGCACAGGCGCATCTCGACTCGTCTCGAGTCCGTCAAGGCGGGCGCTAACGGTGGCGTTATTCGCCTCCATGTTGCGTCGCAGCTCCGCAATTGCCGTCAGAACGGCCTGGTCTTGGGACCTGGTGGCAGGACGATGGGGCTGTTCCCGACGGGGGGACCCCAACTCCAACCCAACCTGGTCAACCATAGCCCTCAACGACGTGACCTCCCTTCGCAGGGCATGGACCTCCTCTCTCAGTCGGCAGTTTGCCTCTTCAATACGTCGCGACTCGTCCGTTATGGACCGCGACGTAAGGTTGGCCAAACACCTCCGGAACGTCGCCGAGGCGTGGTTCAAGGTGCTCTGGTAGGTGCCCTTGAGGTTCCCGGATGTTCGGGATACCTCCTGCACCGCGAAAGCACACTTGAGGCCTATTTCCTGCACCTCTTCGGCCGTCATGGGGTCGTCCGGACCAGCAACGGGCGGCACCTCAATGCGACAGGCCTCTTCCGCTTCCCTCCTAGCAACTGCCATGTCAGCTTTCGAGGGGTACTGGCGAGGTGTCGGGCGTCCTTTGGACAGCCCCGCTCGCCCAATACCCTCGGGAATGACAACGCCCCTGCTTCGGCGGTCGGCGGTCAACCTCTCGTCCAGCTCCTCGCAGAACTGCTCCTCGTGGTCCAGCAGCTGCTCATACTCGTGCAGGCGCGCACGAGTAAGAGCTGCCCTGGCCGCTCCAAGCCCAATGGACGTGCCGACAGTGGGAGCTCTCCCACGTCGAGCCGTCGAAAACTTCGGCACTGAAGCCGTCGACATCACCGACTCGGCCCCCGAGAGGTCATCGGAGTCGATCTCAACGTCGCGCGGCCTCTTGCGCCGATCGCTGCCTTCGGGTCTCAGGATCACAGAACCAGTGTCCGAATCCGAGCACCCCGCAGCCTCCACTGTCCTCTCCTCTCTGCGCAACACGTTGCCCCCCCCAGAAACGGTGGGCATGCCTGAAGCAAGCGTGCCGGGCGAACCCGACCCGCTGGCCTCAGGGAGGGATTCTCCCGCCTCCCGGCGGGTACCCTCCTGGGGTATAGTGTTCGTTATGCGACTTTTCATGGTGATTTTAACAATTTGCGGGTTGTCATCCCCCTCCAAACGATGGCAATTCAGGGGCTGCCCTTCCCCGTTGGACCGAAAAGATCACCCACGCGTCGTCCACACGCCGAGGGTGCCCTATATACTACGGAGGACGGGAGGTGTCCGTAGGTTTTTAGCCGGTGTTCTCCGGGGTTTAATGGGTTTTCCTTCCCGCGGCCGGTTGGCCTCCGTTCTGCCCAGTCACAGCGTACCCACGGCGCCAACGGTGGGGTCGTTGCCGCAAAAGGGCAGGTAACGGCTTCGGGGTTGGCGTATACCCCGGTTGCACCGCTCTCACCGGTGCCCCCTTTCCCCCCGTGCGACCTGAGAACCTTTAAGAGGCGGCCGTCTTTGTGGCACGACGCCCAGAAGGGACGCCGTCAGAACTCCTCTCACTGCTCAGAAGGAGCAAGCGAGTTATGCGACCCAGAGTGGGCCGCGTATGGGAGCTGCAAGGTCCAGAAGGGACCCCGCCTAGTCAGATGTCAGCCGGCTGGGTCCAAGCGTCTACTACACGCCAGAGCGGGAGACTGTTGGAACCAGCCGTTGCCCAGGGTGCACCAACGTGGAGGTCACCTGACTCGCACCCCACCCCAACCTAACCTAACCTAACCTAACCTAACCTTTTTTTTTTTTTTTTTTTTTTTTTTTTTTTTTTCTCGCTGTGGAAACCTTAATAGTACATTATCGGCCCAAAGTGAACCTCAAATCGTCTGGGACTCTTCTAGCTTTCCGTCTCCCTTTCCCTACGCTAAAGCGCCGGGTGAGAGAGAGGGTCAACCAGACATACCCAGCAAAACCACAGCGTACACAGTCGGATCTGTTCTAGGACCTTGCGATACCTGCCGTTGGCTACAAAACGCTTGGCCCTCAGACGTGCGAAACGGCACTCGACTTAGGTGTAGCCGCCCTTAGGGGGCTCTCTTCTTGCTGGCAAACTTGCCATCCGCCGACCTTGGAAAGGAAGGTCGACGCCAAGGCGATACTTGGTCAGCCGCGGCAGCGGCTGCTTCGTACTTTCCTGTCTCCTCTTCTTCACGGAGCGCTTCACGCTCTCTCTCCTCTTGTGCCTCGCTACGCGGCAAGCTCCTCCGGAGAGAAGATGCGCGTTCGCGCAAACGCTCACGCTCCAGCACTACAATCGGAATGCGTTCCGGTGTGGGCTTGGGCTTTGAGACTGCGTCCTGCGTCACAGAGGTGGTTTTTATAACCGCACCTTGTGGAGTCGGGAGAGGCGCTAGCGGCTCAACGCTCGCCACCTCCTCGACTGTTTCCATCTGCTCGTTGCCGAGCTCCCTCTCAGTAGTCTCGGGGCCAGAGGTAGATGGTATGCCTCTGGTGGCCGGGGGGCTACAACCCCGGCCGCCCATCACATGCTTGTGTGGTATACCTGCCGCTGCGCAGACAGCGCAGTGCGACTCCTTCTTCGAGCATGTCGCTGCTCGGTGACCTAACTGACCACACCGGAAACAATTTTCGGTGCGATCGACGTCCGAGGGGCACCTTGGGCGTGTGTGTCCTACTCCCATACACCTGAAGCACCGCATAGGGCGGGGCTCTAGGACAGTCACTTGGGCGGCACTCCAACTGAGGAGTAACCTACCCGCAGCAACAATAGCTCTCGCTGCCTTTGTTGGGCAGCTAACAATTGTTGCACCGGTCTTGTTGGGGCCCATACGAATGTTCCCCACTCGGATGAACTCCCGGGAACATCCTCCCTTCGTCGCAATCGCCTCCAAGAGGGCTTCCTTTGTGACGGACTCGCCCAGATCCGAGATGCGCAGACTCACGCATTTCTCGGTCCGGACGACAGTGGCCACATCGGAGATGACCTCCTTGAGACGATCAGCAAGCAGATCAGCCTTGTCGCGGTTTTGTTGCCCGTAAACCTCCACAAGTCTGGCTCCCGTTGCCGTCATCTTCGTCCTGACCCCAGCAGTGATGCCAAGGTCAGCGAGTGGGACGCTCCTTATCGCCTTCTGTAGCGTCTGGGCGTAAGTAACGCCTCCTTCAATGGCCTCAGGTCGCAACGTGATGATAATCGCTGCGGACCTGGGCGTATTTACGCGCACTGTCTTGCCGCGTGTCCGTCCTTGCACATGGCGGCCTGAAGCCGCTTGGGGACGAGATGGTGTTACCCCCTCAGCAAGCGGTTTACGCCTCCTCTTACCTCGTCGCCTCCCTTTTTTGCCACGAGTCACTGCCTGCGGCGCTTCCAGTGGAGGCGCAGGGGCAGCCACTGCTGGGCTAACCGTCGGCATAGTAGCACGACGGGCGACTGGTGTTGTTGTCGCAGAGAGACGAGAGGTTTTCTTCGCCGGTGGTCGACTAACCGACGGATTAGTCACAATCGGGGCAGGGAGAGGTGGATATTCCACCAATCGTCTGCGATCGGCCGCTAAAAGCGGTCGGGTCGTCTCGGATCCAGGCAGCCTTGCCTCGATTCCATCAAGGCGAGAACTTAACTCCCCGATGGAAGCGTTCAAGGAGCGCTGAATCACACCATATATGCCAGAGGCATTTTGGTCTGGTCCGGTATTAGAAGGGACCTCACTACGGGAAGGGGATTTCTTCCCCTTGCCGACTTCCTTTCGTAGGAGATCAACCTCCGCTCTAAGCGAC
The DNA here is from genome assembly GCA_963082485.1 of Eudonia mercurella. Lineage (NCBI taxonomy): Eukaryota > Metazoa > Arthropoda > Insecta > Lepidoptera > Crambidae > Eudonia > Eudonia mercurella. The sequence continues at coordinate 243,966 of CAUJAO010000211.1, forward strand.
TGCAGCTCTGACCGCAGTCTCTTGTTGTCCTCTCTGAGGTCGTTGGTCTCAACGCTGAGCGTCCTAGACGACAGGTTAGACATGACCCGAGTCATGGTGCTGGCGGCGTTATTGAGCGTCTTTTGGAGCGTCGACTTGATATTGCCCGACTTCCTAGACACCTCCCTAACGGCTCTAGCACACAGAATCCCTACTTCGTGGACATCTTGTGCTGATGGTCCACCCGGCTCCGCCTCCCAAGGGATGATAATTTGGGTGGCTAGCTCAATTTCTGCTGCAGTGGGGACACTGATGGTATTGTCCCTGGACTGCAAGCGGCTCTTAGCAGGGCCCTTTTTTGGGGCACTCTTCTTTTTCTCCGCTAAGGCCTCCTTCCTCAACTTCTCTCGCTCACTAGCGAGGCTCCTGTCTTCTTTACCACGACCCCGGCTTGTTGAAGGAACTCCCAACAAAGCCGCTACCGGGTACTCATTCTCAGCCAAAAACTCATCATCGTCAGAGTCATATTCCACGACTGGGTGAGCCCGCTTCCGGCTTTCACTCTCCAAATCGTGCATTTCGACCGCCTCGTCTGACAAGTAGTAACATTCGTCTTCTCCTAACACTCCGCCATGCAGGTCTATGCCTCCCCCAGACACGAGAGGCTTGCCCGGAACCGACAGGTCGAACGCTTTAGCGCCCGGCCTGCCGGTCCCGAGGAGGGGTTCTCCCGCCTTGCGGGTACCCTCCTGGGGTAATAATTTTGTAGGTCTGCTTGTCATGAGTTTTTCCAGCAATTTGCGGGTTGCAATACCCCACCAGTCTTTGCGCACAGACACGCCCGGTGCGGTCTAAAAACCCTTAAGGGGCGACCGTCTTTGTGGAACGACGCCCAGAAGGGACGCCGTCAGGATCTCCTCTCACTGCTCAGAAGAAGTAGTGAGTTACGCAGCCCAAAGTAGGCCACGTATGGGAGCTGCGAGGTCCAGAAGGGACCCCGCCTAGTCAGATGTCAGCCGGCTGGGTCCAAGCGTCTACTACACGCCAGAGCGGGAGACTGTTGGAACCAGCCGTTGCCCAGGGTGCACCAACGTGGAGGTCACCTGACTCGCACCCCAACCTAACCTAACCTAACCTAACCTAACCTAACCTAACCTTTTTTTTTTTTTTTTTTTTTGACCCGGGGGAAACTTGCAACCAAGTCATCCCACGGGGAGCACTAAAGGCTCAACCCGTTGTCGGGGTATGTGGGGTTGGGCGATGGTCTGCCCGACCCACTAAAACCCCCGGGACCTGCAGTCAGCCTGATTTTGTGGTTGGCGCGGGATCTGTTATGTATAGTGAACCGCGCCTCCCACCAGCAGCACGTTGGTGCTCTTCCGCTGTGTGGCCTGCTAAGAGGCCACACACACCCTTTGCAGGATTTTCCGATCATGGTCTAGTGGGGGGTTTTTTGATAAACCGCCCATCCGGCGCTCTCAGCGGCTTAGGCTTAGGCCGAGAAGGAGAGGTGGACCTCGGACTTGCGTCCTGCACCTCCTCCTCTACCTCCCTAATGCTCTCCGACCCAACTCCTCTCAAGGGAGAGGTACGTGGGTGGTCGGCGATAGGGTCAATGGGCAGGGGTGACGGCAGCTCTTCCGTCGCCTCCATTTCCAGCACTGGCGGAGAGGGCTCCACCATAGGCTCCGTTGGAGCGAGCTCCCTCATGGTAGTCTCCGCCCCCGTTGCGGGGGGATCAGGGCAGCCCCTGACGGTAGGGGGACTACAACCCCTACCTCCCATCAGGTGGTGGTGCGGTTTTTTTGCCGCGAGGCAAACCGCGCACTTGGGCTCGCGAGAGCACTCCCTCATTTGGTGCCCAGGCAGTCCGCACCGGAAACAGAGTCCGGAACGATCGACCGCGCTGGGGCACCTCTGCCGCGTATGGCCCACGCCCATGCAGCGGTAACACCGCATTGGGCGGGGCTCAAGGGCGACCGCCTGGGCCATGCTCCACCCGAGGAGGAATTGGCCCTGACTTACGAGCGCTCTTGCCGCTCGAAGGGGGCAGCGCACGATAGTGCTCCCGGCGAAATTGGGACCCATCCTAATGCGTCCCACCCTCAAAGCCCCAATTGGGCAACCAGCTCTCGCCGCAAGTCCCGCGGCGACGTCTTCGGTGGTTGAAGACGTGCCCAGCCCTGACACGCGGATGTCCGCGTGCTTTTCAGGCCGGGCGACCGTGGCCACCTCCGACAAAACCTGCTCCAGCCTGCTGGCGAGCAGATCGGCCTTCGCGCCGCTCTCAGATCCGGGGACCTCAAATAACCGCGCTCCGGTGGCGGCCGTCCTCGACCTGAGCGCCTCGATACCGAGGTCGGGCAGGGAGATGGCCTGCTGGGCCTTTTTGATGGCGTCAGCATATGTGACGCCCATCGCCAAGGCCTCCGGGCGCAGCTTTATTACCACCGCCGCTGAGGTAGGCTGCCTAAGCCTCACTCTTTTCCGCCTTCGCGGTCTCCGCTTCCCCGGGGCTGCACCAGTTGCCGTTTGTGGCGCTGAGCGAGGCGGCACAGCTGTGCGAATTGACGCAGGTGCCGGGGTAGGCGCAGTCAGCGGGCGGGTTGTCGCCCGAGTGGAGGGATCACCTCTCGCCCTCTTCTTCCTTCCTCCACGGCCCGCCGTTTCCCATCTGGGCTGGGGCGGATCCGATGGAATCGGGGTTGCACTCCGTCTAGGAGTCGGGAGGCGCTCTTCAGGCAAGACGGACGAGGATCGAGAAGGCGTGGCCAGCCTCCGTCCAACAACCCTATCGGGCGCGGGAAGCACCGGGAAGTCATCTCCCCGGTGACCGCGGTCATCCGCACGGGGTGGACGGGCACGCACAGGCGCATCTCGACTCGTCTCGAGTCCGTCAAGGCGGGCGCTAACGGTGGCGTTATTCGCCTCCATGTTGCGTCGCAGCTCCGCAATTGCCGTCAGAACGGCCTGGTCTTGGGACCTGGTGGCAGGACGATGGGGCTGTTCCCGACGGGGGGACCCCAACTCCAACCCAACCTGGTCAACCATAGCCCTCAACGACGTGACCTCCCTTCGCAGGGCATGGACCTCCTCTCTCAGTCGGCAGTTTGCCTCTTCAATACGTCGCGACTCGTCCGTTATGGACCGCGACGTAAGGTTGGCCAAACACCTCCGGAACGTCGCCGAGGCGTGGTTCAAGGTGCTCTGGTAGGTGCCCTTGAGGTTCCCGGATGTTCGGGATACCTCCTGCACCGCGAAAGCACACTTGAGGCCTATTTCCTGCACCTCTTCGGCCGTCATGGGGTCGTCCGGACCAGCAACGGGCGGCACCTCAATGCGACAGGCCTCTTCCGCTTCCCTCCTAGCAACTGCCATGTCAGCTTTCGAGGGGTACTGGCGAGGTGTCGGGCGTCCTTTGGACAGCCCCGCTCGCCCAATACCCCCGGGAATGACAACGCCCCTGCTTCGGCGGTCGGCGGTCAACCTCTCGTCCAGCTCCTCGCAGAACTGCTCCTCGTGGTCCAGCAGCTGCTCATACTCGTGCAGGCGCACACGAGTAAGAGCTGCCCTGGCCGCTCCAAGCCCAATGGACGTGCCGACAGTGGGAGCTCTCCCACGTCGAGCCGTCGAAAACTTCGGCACTGAAGCCGTCGACATCACCGACTCGGCCCCCGAGAGGTCATCGGAGTCGATCTCAACGTCGCGCGGCCTCTTGCGCCGATCGCTGCCTTCGGGTCTCAGGATCACAGAACCAGTGTCCGAATCCGAGCACCCCGCAGCCTCCACTGTCCTCTCCTCTCTGCGCAACACGTTGCCCCCCCCAGAAACGGTGGGCATGCCTGAAGCAAGCGTGCCGGGCGAACCCGACCCGCTGGCCTCAGGGAGGGATTCTCCCGCCTCCCGGCGGGTACCCTCCTGGGGTATAGTGTTCGTTATGCGACTTTTCATGGTGTTTTTAACAATTTGCGGGTTGTCATCCCCCTCCAAACGATGGCAATTCAGGGGCTGCCCTTCCCCGTTGGACCGAAAAGATCACCCACGCGTCGTCCACACGCCGAGGGTGCCCTATATACTACGGAGGACGGGAGGTGTCCGTAGGTTTTGAGCCGGTGTTCTCCGGGGTTTAATGGGTTTTCCTTCCCGCGGCCGGTTGGCCTCCGTTCTGCCCAGTCACAGCGTACCCACGGCGCCAACGGTGGGGTCGTTGCCGCAAAAGGGCAGGTAACGGCTTCGGGGTTGGCGTATACCCCGGTTGCACCGCTCTCACCGGTGCCCCCTTTCCCCCCGTGCGACCTGAGAACCTTTAAGAGGCGGCCGTCTTTGTGGCACGACGCCCAGAAGGGACGCCGTCAGAACTCCTCTCACTGCTCAGAAGGAGCAAGCGAGTTATGCGACCCAGAGTGGGCCGCGTATGGGAGCTGCAAGGTCCAGAAGGGACCCCGCCTAGTCAGATGTCAGCCGGCTGGGTCCAAGCGTCTACTACACGCCAGAGCGGGAGACTGTTGGAACCAGCCGTTGCCCAGGGTGCACCAACGTGGAGGTCACCTGACTCGCACCCCAACCTAACCTAACCTTTTTTTTTTTTTTTTTTTTTTTTTTTTTTTTTTGTTTACCCGGTGGAAATCTGCGTCCAGATCATCCCACGGGGAGCAATAGCTATTGGCTCAACCCGTATTCGGGGTATGTGGGGATGGGCGTTGTTCTGCCCGACCCACTAAAACCACCGGGGGTTCCATCAGCCTGTTTTATGGACAGGGCGGCTCCTATTTATTAAGTCCGCCAACTGTCCACCAGAGTGCCTTGCAGCACCAACCACATTAACGCTCTCTTTGAGCTCCCTCGACCTAAACATCTACTTCCGCGGCTTCGGGGCAAATCTGCCGTCCTTCCGCCGCGGGCGACTCCACGAAGGAGAAAGGGCCCGCCCTTCAAGAGGTGGGTCCTCCTCATCCTCGTTATTGTCCGACCCGGTACTTCTCTGAGAAGAGTTTTCCGGTTGGGCAACCGAGGGGGTCTTTGGGCGAGCAAAAGGAAGGGCCATGGGAGACAGCGGCTGGCCAGAAGACCTTCCGCTGTGCTCCACCACTTCCGTCGTCTCTGCCTCCGTCACTCTCGTTGGGCCCTGTTCGGGCTCCTTCTGCGCAGTCTCCGAACCAAGGGCTCTGCCCTTAGTGGGTGGGGGACTGCACGCCCACCCGCCCATCACATGGCCTGCCGGCTTTTGCGCCTCCGCGCACACAGCACAATGTGGCTCCTTAGAGCACGTCTCCGCCTTGTGCCCGAGCTTGCTGCACCGGAAACAAATCTCGGTCCGGTCAGCGTCAACGGGACACCTAGGCTTGGTGTGACCGACGCCCATGCATTTAAAGCAACGCATTGGGCGGGGCTCCATGGCCATCACTCTTGCGACGCTCCAGCGCACTGGGAGCTTGCCAACTGACACCAGTTTTCTCGCTGCTGCTGCAGGACAACTAACAATTGTTGTCCCACTGCTATTGGGGCCTATTCTTATGTTGCCCACCTTTAGTCGCTCATTGGAGCAACCCGTCAGCCGCGTCACCGCCTCGGCAACGTCCGCCGGTCTAGCGGACTCGATCAAACCGGTTATGCGCACATCAGCGCTCTTCGCTGGCCGCCAGATCTTCGCCACATCTACTAAAACTTCTTTCATTAGTCCAGCTAGTCTGTCAGCCTTCTCGTCATTTCGGGTACCAGAGATTTCAATGACTCTGGCCCCGGTCGCACCTGTCCGACATCTGACACCAGACATGATGCCGATGTCTTCTAATGGGCCGACTCCATCTTGGGCCCTCTTCAGGACCTGTGTGTATGTGAGCCCCTTCTCCAAAGCCTCGGGCAGTAACTGCATCACTATGGCTGAGGATCGGGGGACACGAACTTTAACCCTCACCTTGTTTTGAGGGGGGGCTGGTCTTGCAGGCGGGGCCTGCTTCATCGTCGTCTGGGGGCGTGCTGGTACAGCCACCGGGGGTAGCTTTCTGCGCCTCGCCTTCGCCATCCGCTTTCGTTTCCCCTTGCTTGGAACATCCGTCCAAGTCAGAGAAGGAGGCGCTGGGGGATCCAATGCAGTGGAAGGCCGAGGCGTGTCAGTGCAAGGAGCAGCGTCAGTCAACTCCGGTAAAGGAGGGGCCCATGCACCCTCCCGGGTTCGACCAACCGGTGTGGAGACCACGCTGAGTGGAGGAAGCGGAGGAAACTCCACTCTTCTCCCACGAGTCGTTCCCGAAGGCAAACGGGCCCTGTCAGGTCCAGTCCTCTCAATTCTATCGAGGCGATTGTTGATCGCCCCGATAGAGGCGTTAATAGAAGCGCTCAGGAAGCGCTTCATTTCGTCCATGGCACCCAACACAGGTGGGTCCTGCACGGTGGTTGGCTGGACCTCAGAGTGAGGGATTCTCCCTCGGACGTCGTTGCGTAGGGCGGCTACTTCCGCCTTGAGTGCGTCCACCTCTCTTTGGAGTCGAGCATTGTCGTCCTCCAACTTCTTCGTCTCAGAGGACGTCGTCCTCGAAGTGAGGTTTGAGAGCGCCCTCTGGAGTGTAATAGAGGCGTTATTGAGTGTCCTTTGACAGGTTCCCTTGAGGTTACCTGACTTACGGACAACTCCACGTATCGCCTCCGCACACAAATTCCCAATCGAGTGGATCTCCTCCGCCGAGGGCCCACCATATGAAGACTCCCAGGGTATGACAACTCTGGTAGCCCTTTCAAACTCGTCGTCCGTGGGACCGCGATCATCTTTCGGGACTTTCTTAGACCTCCTCTTGGGTGGGGGATTATCAGGCAGGTCCATAGGGTCCTCGCCAGCCATCTCCATCTCCCTGATACGGAGGTTTCGTGCCCTTAGGGCTTGGCCCACCGGGCTCGTCCTCTTCTCTTCTTCAAGCTCGCGCTCGTATGCCTGAACATTATGCCAGTTTAGCTCGTTCCGCGCGGCTTGATACCCAATGGAGGTGTCAGCTGTAGGTTTACAGCCTTGCCCTTCAACTCGGCTTCCACTTTCTGACACCGCCGTAACTGCGGTGGCATCAGAAACGTCCTCCTCATCCAGGTCGCATTCCATCACAGGCCGTTTTCGGCTTTCTCTCTCCTTCTGCAATACGGCTGACTCCCCCAAAGAGTCAGAGCCAACCGCCAAGTCCACGACGTCGTCAGCCAGACGAACAATCCTCGTGCGCAGTACTTTGCCCCCCCCAGAAACGGTGGGGCAGCCTGAAACCAGCTCACCGACCTCAGTCGAAAAACTGGTTCCAGGGAGGGGTTCTCCCGATGAACGGGTACCCTCCTGGGGTAATATAGATTTAGTGCTGCTCATCATGGTTTTTGGTAATTTGCGGGTTACCATCCCCCTCCGAACAATGGCAATTTAAGGGCTGCCCTTCCCTATTGGAACAAAAAAGAACACCTATGCGCCGTCCACACGCCAAAGGAGCCCTATATACTGCCGGGGTCGGGCGGTACCGACAGGTTTTTACTGGTGTTCTCCAGGGTTTTATAGAGTTTTCCTTCTCGCGGTCCCAGACCACCCCGGGTCCTTCCGACGCCGCGTACTCGTTATCGCCGAGGACGAGGTCGTTGCAACGACGAAAAGACTTACGGCTGCAGAAAGCCGGCGAAAACTTCCTAACCTAACCTAACTCTGCGGTCTAACAACCCTTAAGGGGCGACCGTCTTTGTAAAGCGACGTCCAGAGGGGGCGCCGCTCAAAGCTCCTCTCACTGCTCAGAAGGAGCAAGTGAGTTATGCGACTCAGAGTGGGTCACGTATGGGAGTTGCTAGGCCCAGAAGGGACCCTGCCTATGTTAGATGTTAGCCGGACAGGTCCAACGTCTACAACGAGCCAGGCGGAGACTGTTGGAACTACCCGTTGCCCAGGATGCACCACGGGGAGGTCATCTAACTCGCACCCCAACCTAACCTAACCTTTTTTTTTTTTTTTTTTTTTTTTTTTTTTTTTTTTTTTTTAACCCTGGGGAAAATTCCCTACGGAATCATCCCGCGGGTTGGGGCTACCCGCGGGGGTATGTGGGGTTGACCTGAGATGTTGTTCGGCCGACCCACTAAAAACCCCAGGGAAAACCAGACACGCCGGTACCTGGCTGACGCGGGACCTGTTGCGATAGTGATCCGCGCCATCCACCAGCCACGCCCCGTCGGGCGTCCCACTGCTGACTGCAATTGAGCCCCACAATCAGCGTGGCCCTTTCGGCCCCTCCTCCTGTGTCGGTTTTTTACCGATGAAACGGCCATCCTTGGACCTGGGTCTGAGCCGGGCCAGAGCTCCGGAACTCATTCCCGGGTCCTGTGCCTCCCTGACACCTTCGTCCCCGGTACCTCTGGAAGCAGAGGCATTGGGGGGGTCGGGCGCAGAGTTTGCAGTGCGAGGCGTTGAGGCTTCCTCTGCTGTTTCCATAGCCAACTCATCCGCCAATGGCGGGGTGGCCTCCCTCGGGGTAGTCTGAGTATCAGGGCGTGGCTCCGTCATCTCCGGACGAGCCCTGACGACAGGGGGACTACAACCCCTGCCACCCATCAAATGGCCGAATGGCCTGTTGGCCGCGACGCAAACTGCACACCGTGGTTGGCGTGTGCAGACCCTCGCCTGGTGTCCTAGCTGACCACACCGGAAGCAAAGTCCAGTGCGGTCAATAGCGGATGGGCACCTCTGCCTCGTATGGCCCACGCCCATGCAGCGGAAACACCGCATTGGGCGGGGCTCAAGGGCAACCACTGTGGCAGTACTCCACCCCAGGAGCAGCTTGCCTGTCACCATCAGCGCTTTGGCCGCTCGAATGGGGCAGCGCACGATGGTGGATCTCGCATTATCAGGGCCAGCTCTTATTTGGCCCACCCTCACGCTCTCAACGGAGCAATCAGCTTTCGCAGCAACGGCTGCAGCGACGTCGGAGGCGGTGATTGCGATGTCTAGCCCTGATACGCGGAGATCCGCGCACTTTTCAGGCCGGACAACCGTGGCCACCTCCGACAACACCTGCTCGAGCCGTTGAGCGAGCAAGTCGGCCTTTTGGCCGCTTCCGGCACCCGGTACCTCTATAAGCCGCGCTCCCGTGGCAGCGGTTCGGGATCTCACGCCTTCCCCTATACCGAGGTCGGCGAGCGAGATCTCCTGCCTAGCTTTCGCGATGGTCTGGGCATACGTCATGCCCATCGCGATTGCTTCAGGGCGCAGCTGGACCACGATAGCCGCAGTCTTCGGCTGCCTTAGCCCGGCCCTCCTGCGCTTCCTCTTCTTCGGCGCCGCTTGCGCTACCGGGTGAACCGGTGGCACGGCTGCACGACCCGGCACTGAAGCCGAAGGCGGAGTCGTCGTAAGTGGGCGAGTGGAAGGACTCGCCACAGCAGGAAGTGCCTTTCGGCCCTTCTTCCTCCTCGCACCACGGGGCACATCCGTCCACGTCTCAGACGGGAGTTGGTCCGGCGGCTGCGCTCTACTAGTGCCCGCTTGGGAAAGCGGGGCTCTAGGAGCCGACGTTTGGTCGCTGATAAGCGACACAGCTGAATGGCGAGGGGCAGTCACTCGTTTGCGCCCAGCCACCCTTGCAGGAGTAGGGAGAGAGGGGAAGTCCCCAAATCTCTCGCTCTCAACCACAGAGGGCGGGCGGACACTCTCCGAAGCCACCGATCTCGCCTCTATGCGGTCCAGCCGTGCACCAATGGATATGGTGGACGCCTCCATCGTTTCTCTCATGTTGGCAATTGCTGCCAACAGAGGATCGTCTCGTCCGGGTTCGGAAGCGGCGATTTGAGGGCTCTGTGCCCAGCGCGGTGAGGCACTGTTCCGGCTAACCTCACTCCTCAGTGAGGCGACCTCTGCTCTCAAACCCTCCACAATCTCCTGTAGGCGCAGGTTTTGCGCCTCAATCCGCTTGGACTCATCGTCCAAAGTCCTGGATGCCAGATTGGACAGGCATCGGCGGATTACAGACACAGCGTTGTTAAGCGTGCCCTGACACGTGCCTTTAAAGTGCCCAGATGTCTGGGCCACCCTCTTTACGGCCAGCGCGCATCTGATGCCGACCTCTTGAATTTCGTCGGCCGTTAAGGGGTCCGACGGTTCCGCGATGAACGGGATCTCCATCTCAAGAGCCGCCTCGCTGGTCAGCCCAACAAGTTCCCCAAAGGAGTCCACAGAGGCGGGGCGAGGTGACGGGTGTCCTTCAGACAACCCCTCTCGCCCATCCCTCGCGACATCCCTGGCGTTCCTGCTTCTCTGCCCATCGGCTCGCTTCTCTCCTCTTGTGCCGTATGTTCCGGCGGCGACTGAGCGTCCTCTCCTCGCCGACGACACCTTAGCCGAGGCCGACGACACCACAGACTCGTTCCCCGACTGATCGTCGGAGTCCAGGTCGGGGTCAAGTGGCCTCTTCCTCGCACCGCTAACGCTCCCCATGATTACGGACTCTGAGTCCGAATCAGCGAAGCCCTCCTTCTCCTTCGCCTCCACACGCAGAATAATGCCCCCCCCAGATACGAGGGGCTTGCCCGGGGCCAACGAACCAGACGACTTGTCGCCCGACTTGCTAGTCCCGGGGAGGGGTTCTCCCACCTGTCGGTGGGTACCCTCCTGGGGTAATACGATCTTATTTCTGCTCGTCATAGTGGGTTTTGGCAATTTCCGGGTTGCCATTCCCCCCCTCACTACGGCACTTTAGGGGCTGCCCTTCCCCGGACCAAAACAGGTCACCCACGCGCCGTCCACACGCCGAGGGCGCCCTATATACTGTCGAGGGCGGGAGGTATCGACAGGTTTTTAGCCGGTGTTCTCCGGGGTTTTAGTGAGTTTTCCTTCTCTTGGCCGTTTGGCCTCCGGTCTGCCCAAACGCAGCGTACCCACAGCGCCAACGGTGGGGTCGTTGCCGCAAGAGGGCAGATACCGACTACGGAGCTGGCGTAAACCCCGGTTGCACTGCTCTCACCAGTGCCCCCTTCCCCCCCATGCGACCTGAGAACCTTTAGGAGGCGGCCGTCTTTTTGGTACGACGCCCAGACGGGGCGCCGTCTATAACTCCTCTCACTGGTCTGAGGGACTAGTGAGTTATGTGACCCAAAGTGGGCCACATATGGGAGCTGCGAGGCCCAGAGGGGACCCCGCCTAGTCAGATGTCAGCCGGCTGTGTCCAAGCGTCTACTACACGCAGAGCGGGAGACTGTTGGAAACAGCCGTTGCCCAGGGTGCACCAACGTGGAGGTCACCTGACTCGCACCCCAACCTAACCTAACCTAACCTTTTTTTTTTTTTTTTTTTTTTTTTTGTCCCAGGGGAAGTCATTACGACTACCGGAACCTTGATGAGGCACCCGGTTATGTGGGACTCACCCGTCCGCCTTTCCGCACCCACTGACAAGTCAGCTGCCAGGAAGAAGTCCCGGCTGGGAGGGCGAGACGGAGGGGGATACCCACTAAACCCCTGGGGGACCACAATCCGAGCACTAAGTAAGGTGACAATCACGTTATACATCCCTTGGGGATTAAAACCGCGAAAGTCACCCTGCGCCCGTGTACTAACCTACGGCCATCTCCGCACACTTATTCCCGCGTTTGCGCGGGAAACATGCACTTTGACAGCCGCGCGCCAGTATACGGGCACGTACTGATAACACAGCATTTAAGTTAAGGAACTAAGACACTAAGTGGCACTAAGGTGTACCACACAAGACAAAAAACGCCCCATCTGCCACTACCGAGAGTTCGGTGTGCGGCGGACAGGGCACGGCTCCATTGGGAGACCGCAACGCGTACCGGGACAGAACCCGGCACTAGCGGCACTCCCTATTCTTTCCAGGCGGCTGCTCAGCCAACCTGGCAGACCGCCTAATTCTCTTAGGCATCGGAGTAGGGGAGTGAGCAGAATCGCTCTCAGATTCCTCCTTGCCTTCCCTCAAACTCTCCCGTTCCCTCACCACTTCCTTTACCACCCCCACGCCTGGGAGCCTCCCAACACCCTTTCCAAGGGAAGTGGTGCTTGGGGGGGCGTCAGGACCAGGGGAAGATGAGGAGGGAGGTTCCGGGAGTGAAACTATAGGAGCCTCCGCTCCGGATGGCGACTCATCAGCCATCTCCATCCTTTCAAGCGGCACAGCGGAAGGCCTTCCTTCCCTCTCCTCGGGAACCCTCATTTTAATGACGGGGGGCCGACATCCCCCGCTGCCCATAATGTGCCCGTGGGGCAATGCGGCTTCCGCACACACTAGGCAGTGCGGCGGCCTGGTGCACGTCTCCATCTTGTGGCCGAGCATGCCACAGCGGAAACAGCACCCCGTCCTGTCCGTGACAGAGGGGCACATTGGCCGCGTATGGCCCATTCCCATGCACCTGAAGCAGCGCATGGGTCTGGGTCCCACAGCCTCCACCTTGGCACAGTTCCACAGCACCTGGAGCCTTCCCGTCTTGGCGAGCCTACTCGCCACCTTTAAAGGGCACTGAACCAGCACCGAGGAGAATCCGCTGGGGGCTGACCGGATGGTACCTACTTTAATCCTCTCTTGAGGGCAATCTCCTTGAGCCGACACTGCGGCGGCCACATTTTCCGACGTGACGTAGTCGTCGAAGTCGAAGAGGCGGATTGCAGCCCGCTTCTCCGGGCGGACGACCAACGCCACGTCCGACACGATGTCCTCAATTTTTTGTGCCAGTTTGTCGGCGGCCTCTCCGCTGTCGGCACCTGGAACCTCTATGAGCTTGGCCCCTGATTGGGCCGTCTTGATTCTCACGCCAGGGATACCAATCTCCCCCAAGGAAATGGCCTCCCTGGCTCTGGCAATCGTGTCCGCGTACGTGACCCCTCGGGCGACCGCCTCTGGTCTAAGCGTGAGGACAATGGCCGTCGAGTCGGGCTGCCTCAGGGTCACCTTTCCCTTTGGCACATCCACAGTATTGGGCACAGTCGGTGCCCCAGTACTTATTTGGGAAGGGCCTTTAGCCTTCCTTCCCTTCCCCCTCCGCTTGCGGGCGCCGGCAGCCCGCTCAACAGTAGGCACCATTGGGGCCGGAGCAGGAACGACTCTCGGCTGCTTCTGCCCTCCTCGGGGCCCAGCGTTTGCGGGGAGGGCCGGAAAATCCTCCGCTCTTCTGGGCGCAGCCACTGTGCTGTATCTCATGCGCTCTGGCGCCGAGAGCTTGGCTTCCAGCCCATCCAGCCGCACATTGATGCCTCCAATGGAGGCATCCAGGGTCTGTTGCATGGCTGCCAGCGCATGCATGATGCCATCGTTTACATCAGTAACCGGAGGAGGGGCGGCGTTTGCCTCAGCAAGGCACTTCCCTTTTACAATTGCCTCTCTGGCCTCCTTGGCTTCCCCTTTTAGGAGCCTATCCTTTAAATCCAGAACCCTATTGTTGAGGATCTCGTTGGCCTCAGTGAGAATCCTCGTTTCCTCCTTCAAGGCCTTGTGCCCTGCCAACATTCCCTGCCACGCAGCAACACTCCTGAAATCTATGCAATACAGCACATTCTCAAGGTAGTCCAGCGTGGCGGCTGACGTCTCTTTGACGACCTCGTGCTCATCAGGCAGTTTGGAGATGATGTGTTCCAACGAACCAATCAGACCCCTCGCGGTCACAAATATCCGGTCAAGCTTAACCTTCTCCACTTCTGGGTTCAACTGCTCGGACATCTGCTTCTCTATCAGTTCAAGGACGTGCTCGGTTTCCGGGTGCTTTCCCTCATTTTCGAGGAACCGGTTGCAAACGTCCCGATAAGGCATCCCCAATGTTATGCTCATATAACGCAGTCGCATGTCAAACTCCTTGTCAGTCTCCGATTTGACACTCTTTGCGTCCCTCATCGACTTAGCCGTGACTGGCTCCCACGTCATCCAAATGTCCGGGTCAGGTATAGAGACCTCGTCACAATCCGGACCATCCTCCGAACAACTTTCGTCTCCAGAGCAGATCTCCATCTCCTGCTCAACCTCTCCTTCCTCATTCACCTTCTCCTTCCTCTCCACAACGTCTGGCGTCTTTGTGCCCCCCCCAGAAACGGTGGGGCGGCCTGGAACCAGTGAACTGGTCCCAGGGAGGGATTCTCCCGCCTCCCGGCGGGTACCCTCCTGGGGTAGTTTGTTTTCAAGGAACGCACTCATTATGATGACATTGATGGGGTGTCACCCAGACAATTTTGTAGGGTTGTCATCCCCCTGACAATTTAAGGGCTGCCGATCCCTAAGTAGGCAAAGACAACCACCCATGCGACGCCCACTCGCCAAGGGTGCCCTATATACCCACGGAGGACGGGAGGTATCCGCGGGGTTTTAACGACTTTTCCTTGTCGACACCCAGACGGGCTGCGGGACTGAGCCCAGACCACCACGTACCCAGCTTATGCCAGGGCTGGGGTCTTTGTGGCGGACGGGACAGAACCCACGACAAAAGAACGACAACAAACGAAGGCTGGCATGAGGCCGACGTTACCTCATTTTGCGTATAAAACGCTTGAAGGGCGCCCAGAAGGGGCACCGAACTACCCATTTCCCCCCCCGTGTAACGACGTCCAGAAGGGACGCCGTCAAAACTCCTCTCAAAGCCGCTCAGAAGGAGCGGCGAGTGTGCGACCCAGAGTGGGCACGCACGTTGGAGGTGCAGGGCCCAGAAGGGGCTCCCGCCTGTGTCGGGTTGTTAGCCGGTCAGTCTCACAGCAATCTCCTCTCGAGGAGGAGGATGTTGAGGCTGCCCGTTGCCCAGGATGTACCACGAGGAGGTCACCCAACACACACCCCAACCTAACCTAACCTAACCTAACCTAACCTAACCTAACCTTTTTTTTTTTTTTTTTTTTTTTTTTTTTTTACGCTGGGAAAACTCATCATGAGCTATCCACCCCCCGGGGGAGGGGGTGGGGTGTGTGAGACTCCTACTCACTAAAAACCCAGCGATGTCCTCTCGTCACCTCGGAACCAGCAAACCGGCGATCATCGCGTCGTCCTCATCTGAAGAGGACGCATCGAACGCCGGCATGGTGGAGCCTGACGAGGTCATGGGAACCCTTTCGGACACTTCCACAACCCCGTCGGTGACTGCTCGCCCTATAGATGGGCGAGCCCCTCCTCCGCCCCTGATTGGGGCGGGTGACCGCCCTCGTAAACGATGAGCGGACACACTTGACCCGTCAGTTGAGACGGGTCGCCGACGCGCCGGGACATGCGGGGCGTCGGCCCTCAGTGGGGACCTGTGCAATGCACGGTCGGAGCCCCCCCTAGGGCTCGGACCGCGCTGGTTTCCCACTGGATGGAGAAGGCGTTGATATTGCCGCCTTCTCCGTAGGAGGCGTCTGTGACGGCACGGATTTGCCAGGGGGTCATCCTCCCTGGCCCGTTCCGCCTCCTCCTTCAGCGTCATGACGTCGACGCAGAAGGAGTTGACCGCCTCCCACGACCCCTCGCTACCGAGCATGGACAGAACCACGGTCGGCAGGGAGAGGTCCGCGCCAATCACAGCGACCAATGCGGAGCGCTGGACATCGAACGCAGAACACACCATTAGGGTGTGCTGCGCCGTGTCCTCCGCTGCCCCGCAATGGTGGCACTGTGGGGTCGGCTCTCTTCCGATCCGGTGCAAATAACGTCCGAACGAACCATGTCCGGACAGAATTTGCACCAGATGGTATGTGAGCGACCCATGGCGCCGCTCCGCCCATGCTTGGAGGACGGGGCGTAGGGCCTCCAGGCTACGCGTTTGCGTAGCCGAGGCCCCTTCGCCCAGGTCCTCGGACCATAGGCGGAACATCTCATCTCTTGCTCCCTCGAGAGCAGAGCGCCTCTCTTGAGGGGCCAGGCGATCGCCACTGGCCCTCTCCTCCGCTCGCTGCCGGTATGCTGCAGCGAGCACCTCCGCCACCAGCTCCCACGGGGGCGTCCCCGCGAGAGCGCACGCCACTTTCCGGGACACCGTTCGGTAGCCCCGGATCGCCCGCAGTGCCATTGCACGCTGGGCCCGCTGGAGAGAGGCGATGGCGTGTGGGCTCAAGCAGTCCGCCCACACCGGCGCCCCATACAACGCCATTGAGCGTACGATGCCGCCATAGAGTCGGCGGCACGCGACGCTCGGGCCCCCCACATTAGGCAAGAGACGCCCGAGGGCATCTGCTGCTCCCAGCAGCCGGGGCTCGAGGAGACGGAAATGTTCCTCGAAACCCCACCGCCCATCAATCACCAGCCCCAGATACTTCATCTGGGGCTTCAGACCGACCCTCTCGCCCTCCACAACGATCGACGCACCCGCTGACGGCCGTCTCCGAGGCCCATGGAACACCATGGCCTCGGTCTTGTGGAGGGCCACCTCCAAGCCCAACGTCCGTATCCGCCGAACGATATGGCTGACGAACACGGACGCCAGGCGCTGGACATCCTCCAGCAACGTCCCCCGGACGGTGACAAGCGTGTCGTCTGCGTAGCAAAACGACCGCACCATCGGGGGGAGGCCACACCGGAGGACGTAGTCGTAACCGACGTTCCACAACAAGGGGCCGAGGACTGACCCCTGTGGAACGCCGCGGGACACCCTGTGACGGCCAATCTCGCCGCCACGTCCCACGTACGCTACGTCCCGGTCCCTCAAATAGTCCCCCACTATTCGGCGCAGATATGGAGGCATTTTGTGGTAGCGAAGCGCCTCCATGATGACGCCGAACGGGAGACTATTGAAGGCGTTGCGGATGTCCAGCGACACCGCCAACACCACCTCCCGCCTCTCGACGGACTCTGATACGAGTGTCCGGAGATCGGACAGGGCGTCGATCGTCGACCGCCCCGTCCGGAACCCGTATTGGGCCTCAGAGAGGTCGGGGCCCGTTCCCCCTCCCAGCTGCTGGACTATTCGGGAAGCGATAATCTTTTCGAAGACCTTCCCGATTTCGTCCAGCAGCACAATGGGGCGATATTTTATTTTATTTTATTTTATTTTATTTTATTTTATTTTATTTTATTAGGAAGACCAACAGCTATCAATTTGACAATAGGTAATAGTAATAGATATTAGGAAGCCAATTACAGGTCCTCACAAATAGATACTGTATATGTTTACAATAAAAGTTGAACATAACTACACGCTACTTAAGTGATAAATTGTAACAGATGAAAATAAACCGTGTTAACAAATCAGTTATAGATAACATTAGTAGATTACTGGCAGCTCATAAATAAAGGGTATAAATACGCCTAATTAAAAAATAAAATTGGTATTTAGGAACCTTCATAGAAATATAACAAACATAAACAAAAGCATAAACAAAAGTCAGTCCTGTCAATATGCTACTGGAGCAGATATTCGTACAGCAACCGCTTAGCTGTCGCTATGCTTGTAGTGAATAAGTCTATGTCTACGGATTTAGAGATATTATTAAAGTTATGGCCTACGCGCAAGACAAACGAGTTTTTCCGATAGTTCGTTGAAGCTAATGGAACAAATATGAGGGGATTGAATCTAAGTGTTCTGGAGGGAGCATTAAACTGTAATTTTGCTAAAAGTTCAGGAGAGTCAACGATACCAGAAGCTATCTTGAGTAAATAGGCTAAATCGGCAACATCTCGACGAACCTTCAACGGGACCAGGTGATGCCTTTTACAAAGATCTAGATAGTTTTCAGGGTTATAATTAATTTTTTGACGAAAGCAAAGGTATTTAACAAATTTTTTTTGAATGTTTTCGATGCGATCAATGTATTGTTTGTACATGGGATTCCAAGCTTGTGAGGCATACTCCAGGTGAGTACGTACATAGGTACAATACAGTATTTTTACTGTTTTAAGATCTTTAAATGATGCCGCACATCTTAAAACAAAACCAAGAGCTTTGTAGGCCTTGGAGACTATTTTGTCCACATGTGTGTCGAATATTAATTTAGTATCATGATGTATTCCTAGATCACGAACTACTGTGGAACGCTGTAGGGGTTCTTGTTTGAGCACGTAACTAGTAGGTATTATATTTAATTTCCTTGTGAAGGTAACTACACAGCACTTGGAGGGATTGAGATCAAGACCATTGCGAGAACAATACTGCTCAAGACGAGAAATGTCGGCCTGAAGTGCAGATGCATCTGTTTGAGAAGATATAGTAGAGAATATCTTCATATCATCCGCAAAACATAGCAATTGAGATGAATGTAAACATTTTATAATATCATTAACCATGATGTTGAAGAGAAGGGGTCCGAGCAGCGAACCCTGGGGAACACCACTAGGGATGTCTACCCAACTAGAAATATAGTTTTTGACTACAACGGCCTGGGACCTATGATCAATATAGGAAGAAAACCATCTAAGGAGATCCCCAGTGACTCCCATAGATGCAAGCCTATTCATAAGTACATTATGATCTATACGGTCGAAACATTTGGAGTAGTCGGTGTATACGACATCGACTTGCTTGCCATCCTCCATAGCCTGCGTAAGATACTCGTTAAAGAGCACCAAATTAGAGACGGTTGACCTTCCACTGAGAAACCCATGTTGGAAGGAACCAAAAGAGCTTTTCAGAGCTGGATATAATTGATTGTATATAATACGTTCAAAAACCTTAGCTATTATACACAGCTTGGAGATGGGTCTATAATTTGTAACATCGGTTTTTGGTCCCTTTTTATGTACGGGGGTTATAAATGCCGATTTCCATATACCTGGCACAACTCCCTCTCTTAACGACTTTCTAAATAGTAAGGTGATGGGGATCGAAATCGATTGAGCAGTGGCAATAAGAAAATGGGCTGGCAAGTTGTCAGGTCCGGCTGATTTGGATGTATCTAGCTCTAACAAAAGCTTCCTGACCTCATCAAGTTTAATATAGATGCTGGAAATATATGAAACTGGGATATCAGGCGGCGAACTGGGATTTGTATTGCTGGGTTGATGTGCCGGGGTTGTCTGAGTAAAATTGGAAAGAAAGTAAGATGAGAAAATGTCACATATTTGACTACCTGTTTTGGCTTGGATATTATTATACATAAAATTGCTGGGAATACTTGACTTAGAATTACTTCTGGATTTTATATAAGTCCAGAAATACTTGGGATTTTTAATGATTGACTTCTCAACGTTGCCTAGATGTGTTTCATGGCATTCTCTTTCCAGTTGCCTCACCCTGTCCCGAAGTAGTTTAAATGACTCGAGATCAGCACGATTACCATAAATGTTATATTTTCTTAGAATTTTATTTTTTTCTCTAATTATTTTGATCAGAGCTTTAGAGTACCAAACAGGGTATGATTTATTGGTTGACTGTACAGATGGGACATACTTATGGACAAGATTATTAATAAAATCATAAAAATACCGTACTGAATCCTCCATGGTACTATTAGAAAATTCGGTATTCCAGTCAACCTTCAAAATTTCTGAGTTGATAGCAGTATAGTCGCCTTTATAAAATAGACGCTTCGTAGCAGGAGCCGGTTTTAAACAATCAACGGTAATAAAATCTACACTTATTGACAAAGCACTATGAAGAGGGTCAATCGGCACCAGGGGGTCGAGACATTCCGCCACTTTGACTGAGTCATTTGAAATAACTAAGTCAAGTATTCTGCCCTGGCAGTTTAAAACACCATTATATTGGGCAAAACCGTGCATGTTCAACTCGTCAATAAGTAGACATTCGTCAGGAGACTGATAGTCGGATGGACTATAGCTCAAATCATTGTTCAATTTCCAATAAATTTTACTCATATTGAAGTCACCGACTATTAAATACTTATCAAGAGGGTTTCGCAGAACAATATCATTGAGTTTATTAAAGTAATTATTTAATTGTTGCGAGAATGAATTACCTAATTTCTGCGTGCACAAGTATAGAACACATAAGTGAAGTTTAATACATGAATGCTTATCTGAATTAAACGTTAATGTTAACCAAAGGTCTTCGGCAGAAGAATGGAAGTCAGGTTGCGACTCGACACGTAAATTTTTTCGAGTTGCTATAAGTACACCGCCACCCATTTTCTGCCCTGTGGAAGAATAGTCGCGATCGCGGCGCCAAACAACATAACGGTCGTCAAAAATCTCGCTGTCGGCGATTCCGTCCAACAGCCAGGATTCCGTCAAAAACACAACATCATAATTGGTCATACAAATATTTCGCTTCAGTATGTCTACTTTGGTTCGTAATCCCCTTACATTTTGATAATAAACGTTTAATGGTGAACTATTATCCATAAGTAAAATCAATATAAATGTAAGCGACAGAATAGTAACAAATTACTTTAAGTGTACGGTAGCGAAATAATAAATACGGGATAGCAAAACTAGTGGTTAAAACTCGTGTGCAAATAGTGCGAGCAGGTAGATACGCGCAATAATTAAAACGAACGGGTTGAAGCGAGACAGATATAGAATTAGCCGTATTCACTACAAGCACAACAGTGCGATAAGCCACACAAAAGATGCTCGGGCTCGAACAAAAGAAATAATGAGTTACGGAATGCACGCCAGGGGTGCTAAACAGTTGCAGTTGGGAAGTGTTTGAACTTAAGTAAATGTTAGAAATAATATATGGTAAGTTAGGTTTATAGTAGCTGAAATATTGCTCCAGTAATACAAAAACTTGTTCTATGTAAATAATTAATAATTTAAAGATGTGACATGGTAGAGAACAGTCTAAGAAAATTTTTTTAAATCGTTTTCAGAATTAACTATATGTATCTTGGAAGTATCATTTTGTCGAACATGTATTTTCCCGAACTTTACCCACACGTAGCGGTATCCTAGCTTGTCCTTGAGAGTGGACTTCGTCTTCGTCAGCAAGTTTTTCATCTCCGCCGTGAGGTGATCGTTCACGTAGACACGTTGTGTACTATCCCGAAAACCGATATCGGTGGCCGCTAGGTGTTTAGTAGACCGCGCTGCAGCAACGAAATCTTCCTTAATATATCTATTGGTGAAGTTAACCACAATAGACTTCTCTTTGCTATTATGCAGCGGCACCCTTATGCCGAGGGGTCGTCCGCCGGACGCCCCTCTTTGCGAAGTAGGCATAGCGCCCCCTCCTTCCAAACTTTTGGGAACTGTGCGAACTTCAAACTAGCGTCGCACAGCTCCCTTGCCCTGGCCCCGAGATGTTGTAGGGCCAGGTCTAACACCCGCTTCGGGACGCCGTCAGGTCCCGGTGCCGTCTTACGCCCCTTAAGACGAGCGACGGCGTCCTTCCACTCCTCCTCATCAATAAGAGGAGGAGGATCGCTTTCTCCCTCCTCGTCCGGAGCTGGCGGGGCCATCCGAGGGGGAACAAAACCCTCCTCGGCCGGGGGAAACAGTCCCCCGATGACCGACCCCAGGAGGTCGGGATCCATCGTCTCCGTGATGGGCGTGCCGCGAGCTTTCAGCTGGTTGCGCGCCAGCTTATACGGCCGCCCCCACGGATCCCGATCTAGACCCTGCAACTGCTCTTCTCTGGATACCTCCTTTGAGGAGGCAATCGCAGTCTGCAGGGTCTTTTTTGACTGCCTGTACAGCTCATACAGGCGGTCTTCCTCCCGGGTGTCCCTCACGCGGCGCCGGCGGGCCCTAGTGTAGGCCCGCCTTTGGACACTGCAGTCCTCCCTCATGACTGCTATGTCCTGGGACCACCAGTGAACTTCACGGCGGTCCCGCGGAGGCTGCGCCCGAGGCATGGAAGCCTCGCACACCTCCGTTAAAGCGCCGCGGAGACGGCGAGCTGATTCGTCGACGTCCGGACCGGACATCGGACGCGAGAACCAGTCTTCGAAGATCGCCGTCTCATTCGCCAACTCCGGCTTGAGCCTGCTAAGTGCCCAGCGAGGAGGCCGGTCACTACTTGTGGGCTGTGGGGGCCTTTGGTGCGGGGTGGAGATCTCGAATCGGATGTATCGGTGGTCCGAGAGAGTCTCTACGTCCTGCACCACCCTCCAGTCGCTGATCGTGCGTGCGAGGACTGGGGTAGCGAAAGAAACGTCCACCACCGAGCCTCCGTTGTGCCGCACGCACGTGTGGACTGCGCCCCTATTAAGGAGCGACAGCCCAGCAGCGGCTGCCCACTGCTCCACAGCCTGGCCCCTCTGGTCGGTCGCTGGACAACCCCAGACAACCGACTTGGCGTTCAGGTCTCCAAGAAGGAGAACCTGACGCGGGGCCGCCCTCCTGATGGCTGCGCCGACGACTACGAGGAACGCCTTGAAGTCGGCGAGCGGTCTGTTTGGGGAGAAATAGGTCGAGAAGATGACCATATCCTCCCAAACGACCGCCGCGTACCCAGCACCCCGCTCATAAATTGAGGGGGGTGTATAACCTGGGGCCGCGCGCACCATCACAGCGACAGAGTCGCTTGTGTCCCCGACCCAGTTGGGCTGGTTGGGGATGAAGTACGGCTCTGACACCGCCGCCACGTCCACTGACCACTCTGCCAGGCTCTGGTGTAGCAGATCCTGAGCCCTGGTAGAGTGGTTCAGGTTCACCTGCAGAAAGTTGATATGGGGCCGTCTTAACATTGCTCGACCACCATATCAACCTCCTCAAGCCCCGTTTGGGGCACCGTCTGTGTGGCAGGGGCAGCCTGGCGAACAGGACGCGCCGGCAATTTGCCCTTGGCCAGGGGAGGCTTACAACTACGCCCCCCCATAACGTGGCCTGCCGGTCGTTTGGCAGTGGCACACACGGCACAGTGGGGCTTCGCGCTACATTCGTAGCCCCTGTGCCCCTCCTTACCACACCGGTAGCAGAGGTTGCTCCGGTCGGTTTTTGAGGGGCAACTTGCTCTGGCGTGCCCCACCTGCATGCACCGGAAGCACCGGTCGGAACGGGCTTCCAGTGCTCTGACATTGGCCGCACTGAACCCTATCAGCAAGCGGCCGGCGTCCACAACCTTCTTGGCAGCGGCGACCGGACACGACACTACTGTCGAGCCAAAGCCGTCAGAGCCGTAGCGGATGGGGCGAACCTTCACGGCGTCCACACCACATCCACCCTTGGCCGCGATCTTAGCGGCCAAGTGCGCCTCCATCACCGACTCGTCCAGACCGCCCACCCTCACTTCTGCTGTCTTGGTGGGCCGGATGACCGTGGCCATACCCTCAAGGGCCTCTCTCATCTTGCCGGCCAGCTGGTCGGCCTTCTCGGCAGAGGCCTCGCCCGAAATCTCAATGATTTTTGACCCGGTCATAGTGTTTCGACACCGACGGTTTGGGATATCCATCCCGTCGATATCCACCGAGTCTCGGGCTTTGGCCAGCGCGTCGGCGTAGGTGACTCCCTTCTCGACCGCTTCGGGAGTAAGGGTCACCACAACTGCCGCCGACTTTGGCGCAACCAGCTTTATTTTTTGGCCAGTTTTTCGGGCCTTCCTCGCAGGAGCAGTGGCGGGCGGGGCTGAGGTATTATTAGGCCTCCGCCGAGGCGCCTTCTGCTGCTTCGCCGCCGCCGAGTAAGATTGGCGAGGCAGAGTTTTTTCCGGAGGGGCCGATGTTTTGGCCTTCCTCCTCCTTCGGCGCTTTTTGCGCGACTCCTGCGTCGTCCATTCCTGTTCAGCCTCAACCGGGGAAGACGCTTTTGCAGCACCCCGGGAGGTGGATGGAACGACGGCAGGAGGATCTGCTTTCTTCGCCTTCTTTGGCGGAAGATCCGGCTTTTTGGCCGCCGCCTTGCCCTTTTTAGCCGGCATAGATGGTTTGGCCGGCTTGTCTTTCCCCTTCGTAATGGGGGGCGTAGGCGCAGCTGCCGCTTTGCGGTCCGCCGCAAGCGGCGGTCGCATGCTCTTGGCTGGCAGCAGGCGATCCTCCAGACCCTCCAGGCGAGCATTCAGCATGGCCCCGAAAGTTCGAGCCAGCCTTGCTTCAAAAGCCTGGAGGGCGTCCGGCTCCTTGAAGGCAGCCTTGTTTTGGCTGCGGCCAGTCGTCTCCTGCACGACGACGGTCGGCGAGAGAGGCCTTGGAGGAGGGCAGTCCGTCTCCATACAGTCCACCGAGGGCAGAACCTCGGGGAGAGTGAGGGGAGGGGAGATGCACTTCCTTCCACCCTTTAGGTCTTTCACCTCTGCAGACAAAGCTGCAACACTCTTCGTGAGGTCTACCAGCTGCTGCTGCAGCCTCACGTTTTCCGCCTTCAGGATGCGGGTGTCCTCTGTGATGTTATGTGAGGACACCTCGCGGAAACAATCCATTATAGACTGGGCTGCTTTCTTCAAAGCCTTCTGGAAGGGGCCCTGGAGGTGTGAGGACTTTTTAGCCACCTCCACTATAACCGCACAGTCCGCCTTCACCACCTCCTCGATGTCGAGGGTGGTCTTTAGGTCCGGATCTGAGGGCATAGGGGCCTCATCTTCCGTTCTACTTGCGTAGAACGCAGCCCTGGTCTCGTAGGCGCGGCGCTCCATTTCCGCCACCTCCCGGTCGAGCGCGACCTGCTGCTCCTCGCGGATTGCAGCGGCATGTTCGCGCTTTGCCCGGGCGAGACCAACGTACTCGCCTGTGGTGGGGGGTCTCCCTCGACCACGTTGGGCTGGCTTCTTCGGATCGTCCTCAGACGAGTCCGAGAGAGCCTCCGACTTTTTGCCCCCCTTAGATTTTTTGGGGGAACGTTTTCTCTTCAACGAACCAGTGAGCGTGTCGACACTGATGGTGCTGTCATCTGACACATCGCTGCACTGGTCGTTTTTCTGTCCTCGTCTGGGATAAGGGGAGGTGCGGGCTAGGCCCTTGCTGCGAGTCGACACTGCCGGCGAGCTGGCACGACTCCCCTTTTTCTTCATGAAAGAAGATTTGGGACTAGCGACGGAGTCAACGGCCGATTTCATAGAAACCGCCGATGAATCGGACTCGACGTCGACGTCCCGTTCCCGAATCCTTGCTGCAGACACGCTGCGCGATCGCGCAGCGGTTGGCGATGAACTGCCAGCAGCCCTGGACGATCTGAAAGTGAGCTTCAGCGCGCCCGTCTCAATTTCAACTCCGCCCTTCTCGGGCCTAGCCAAAAGGCTTCCATCCACGTCCTTCCCTTTGGGGTCGGACACTCCACTACTACCCACGACGGACCTGGAATCAGGCTCCGCCGACTTCACCGAAACGTCAGAAAAATTTTTGGAACAACTAGACATTAATCCCACGAGTAGAGACCATCAGGTGCTCCTCCCCCGCAGTGGGCTCATACGCGGGAGGCCCTGTATACTAACCGGTGGCGGGTGGTGCCGGCAGGTTTTAACGAGGTTTCTCTCGGGTTTTATAGTGTGTCCTTCACGCGGCCGGCCGGTTAAGGCAAGCCCTCGCTCCACCACGGAACCCACGTACCCCACAACGCCGTGAGTGGGGGTCGTTGTAGAGACCGCAGTGGTTTACGATGATCGGGGGCTGGCGTAGGCCCCCGTTGCACCGCTTTCGCGGTGTTCCCCTTTCCCCCCGTTGCGACCTGAGAACCCTTAAGGGGCGGCCGTCTTTAGTACTCCTCTCAAAGCTGCTCAGAAGGAGCAGCGAGTAGTGCGGCCCAAAGTAGGCACGCACATAGGAGTTGCAGGGCCCAGAAGGGGCTCCCGCCTTGCCAGATGTTAGCCGATTGGGCCCAACCTTCTCCGAACGGAGAATGTTGGAGCCACTCGTTGCCCAGGATGCACCACGTGGAGGTCATCTGACTCGCACCCCAACCTAACCTAACCTAACCTAACCTAACCTAACCTTTTTTTTTTTTTTTTTTTTTTTTACGTGTGGAAATCTGCAAACAGACCGTCTCGACCGGGTGTTGCACGACCCGGGAGGTGTGTGGGGATGGGCGATGGTCTGCCCGACCCACTAAAACCACACGGCACCCGTCAACCGCTGGGCGGGACCCCGAGCACTCGTAGAGTCATTCACGGCCCGCCGCGGTGGTTCCTTCGAACCCTCCTGGCGTCTCACCTCCCCCGAGTGCGAGGGAGGGACGCCCAACACCTTGAGGCTATGGCGCGGGGAGTGTGAGGAAGATGGTGACCCCCACCCCCGCGCTGGGCTACGATGGGTGCAACAGCCCATGTAGCCGCCTCCTCCGACCACCTCTTCTGCGCCTTGTGACGCTTGATGAGGGGTCGTCCTCTCTCTCACGCTCGGCCTCCTCCTTGCGACTGATGACATTTTCGCAGAAGGTGGCCATCGCGTCCCACGACCTTTTATTGGAGACCATAGCATTTGTTATGGCCTCAAGTGAGAGGTCGGGCCCAACAACTGCCCTCAGATCTTGGCGGGGCTGTTCAAATTCCGAGCATGTTACCAGCGTGTGAAGTGCCGTGTCGTCGGCAGCACCACACTGGTGACATACTGCGGTGGGTTCTCTTCCAATCCTGCACAGGTAATGGCCGAAACAACCGTGGCCGGTCAGTATTTGTGTTAGGCGGAAAGAGAGCCTCCCCTCCTTGCGATCGACCCATCGCGCCAATATGGGCCGAATCGCTCCGATGGTCCAGTGGCCAGCACTTGGGTGCTCAAGCCGTCGTTCCCAGCGGCGCATTGCCGTTTCTTGGGCGTTGGACCTCCAACCTGCAATTTCTTCGGGCGCTGCCCGCTCGCCTCGCTGCTTCATTGCGGCAACGTTCCCATATACCTTCGCCAGGACTCTGGCCTCTAAGTCCCACGGGAGAGTGCCTGCGAGTACACAGGCCGCCTCGTAGGATACCGTGCGGTATCCGCGTATTGCCCTAAGTGCCATGACCCGTTGGGGTCTTCGGAGTAAGGCCAGATTTTGAGCACTTAGGGCATCCACCCACACGGGAGCCCCGTAGAGGGCCATGGAGCGTACTACCCCCGAGTATAAACGCCGTGCACTGGTATTTGGATCACCGACATTAGGCAGCAAGCTGCCAAGAGCGGCCGCTGCTTTGACCAGCTTGGAAGACTGGATCTGGAAATGATCACGAAAGTTCCACCTACCATCTAGGTGAAGCCCGAGGTATTTGATCGTCGATGTGATCGCGATCACAACGCCGCCAATGCAAAGATGTAGGTCCACTGGCGGCCGCCTACGGGCTCCATAGAAGAATAGGGCCTCAGTCTTTTCTATGGCGACTTTTAGACCGAGCCTCTCAATTCTCCCCACCATGTGGGTGACACCCACTGTGGCCAATCTGGCCGTCGCTTCAAAGTCGGCACCACGAGCGGTGACCAACGTGTCGTCGGCGTAGCATGTGATGCTAATACCACGGAGCTGGGCACCTCTGAGGGCCCAGTCGTAACCGATGTTCCACAGGAGCGGCCCGAGGACCGACCCCTGTGGGACACCGCACGACACTCCTCTGCTGCGAAGATGTCCATCGCGGCCGACATACACCACCTTTCTACCGCGCAGGTAGTCGTGTAGGATGCGTCGCAGGTAATTGGGAAGCCGATGGTACCTAATTGCCTCATCAATTACTTCAAATGGCAGGCTGTTGAAGGCATTGGCGATGTCAAGTGACACCGCCAAAGCCACCTTGCCCTGCGACACTGCCTGCTGCGTCTCCTCTTTAACGCTTAAAATGGCGTCAATGGTGGAATGCGCGACCCTAAACCCGTACTGACACGGGGATAAGTCAGGGCCGTGCGCACCAAGATGTTCGTTGATGCGGGACGCCAAAATGCGTTCAAAGAGTTTACCGGCCTCATCGAGAAGCACGATGGGCCGATATGCCGACGGGGAGTCCGATGACCGTCCCTCCTTCTTAAGAAGGACTAGCCGTCCTGTCTTCCATTTCGATGGAAAGTGACCGGACCGAAGACACGAGTCCAGTAGACCCCGAAACCTTTCCTCGAAAAGCTCCTCCACAATGACCCAGGCACGCCCCGGGATGCCATCCGGACCGGGGGCTGTCTTTTTAGCCCTGAGCCGCAAAAAGGCTGCACCCAACTCACCAGTAGTGACTGGTGGCACCTGGGCATCAGCTACAGGCTCAGCTGCTAGCGGGGCCATATGTGGTGGAACAAACGCCGGCCTTGCTGGGAACAACGTCGCAACGACAGACTCCAGGAGTGGAGGCTCGAGGGATTCAACCACTGGAGGGCCAACATTTCGTAGTTTCCCACGAACGGAACGATACGGGCGCCCCCAGGGATCCCGGTTTAACTCCTCAAGCAACTCCTCCCTTGCGCGATCCTTAGATTGGCAGATTGCCACCTTGAGTGCCTCTTTTGCCTCTTTGTAGGCCTCGTGGAGCGGGCCGTCGTCCGCGACATTACGCCTGCGGCGCCTACGGTGGTTGGTGTAGGCCCTGCGTGCCACAATGCAATTCTCCCGAAGGCTTGCAATCTCCTGGTTCCACCAGTAAACCCCAGGTCTCGGTGGTAGACGCCTTACACGTGGCATGGCTGCGTCACAGACCTGAGTCATTGCGTCAGCCAGCCATTGCGTGCCCTCCTCTACTGATATGTCCTGTGTGGCAAGTGGTGGTGAAAACCAGCACTGTACTACTGCAGCCTCTACCAGTAGATCGCGGTTCATGCGATTGAGCGCCCATCGCGGAAACGGCGAGCCAGATGTTCTAGGCACTTCGGAACTGTAGACTCCTTGAGAGCGGGAGATATTAAACCTAATATATCGGTGATCCGAAAGAGTCTCCACCCCCTCCAGGACCTTCCATCCCACGACACGTTGAGCGACTGCCGGTGACGCAAAGGACAGATCTACAATAGATCCGCCCTGCAGCCGGACACAAGTGTGTACTCTCCCCCGGTTGAGTAGAGATAGGCCAGATGAAATAGCCCACTCTTCAACCGCATCGCCACGCTGGTCTGCGACAGGGGACCCCCAAGCGGTTGACTTCGCATTGAAGTCTCCCAGAGCTACAACTGGTAATGGGGCCGCACGATTTACCGCGGCACCCAGAAGACCTAGGAAGACCTCGAACTCTGCCAATGTTCTATTGGGAGAGAAGTAGACTCCTACGAGCGCCACTTCGCCCCACCTTACGACGACGAATCCCGCACCTCTTTCGATAAACGAAATCGGCGGGGTTGTGACATCCGAGCCACCCACAATTACCACCGACTTATCTGACGCCGCAACCCAGTTGTAACGGTTGGGAATATAGTATGGCTCGGCAGCCACCGCAACACTAATGGACCACTCTGCCATTGACTGCACGAATAAGTCCTGTGCGCCGGCAGAGTGGTTTAAGTTCGCCTGAAGAAGATGGTAGTTAGGCGAACTAGACATTATTGGTGTCCATTGCATCATCTTGAGGCGTCTGCTGTGCGCCTCCTTGGGAACCAGCGGCCGGTGTTTTGGCCGCTGTTCTCTTCCGCCTTGGGGACTGGCACCATTTGCTGCCGATGATATGTGCCGCGGGCCGCTTCGCCTCCGCGCACATCGGGCAGTGTGGTGCCAAAGAGCACGATGCCGCAATATGGCCTGCTTTACCGCAGCGATAGCAGATATCGCTGCGGTCTATCATGGCCGTGCATCGGGCTTTGGTGTGTCCCCTTTCGAGGCAGCGGTAGCATTTAAGCGGCCGCGCCTCCAGAGCCTCTACATGGGCAATGCTCCAGTCGACGTAGATACGTCTCTCCTTTAGCAGGATTTTGGCCGCAGCGACTGGGCATGATACATAAATTGTATTCATGCCACCAGCACCACGGCGCATCTGCCCGACCCTCACATGTTCCGGCGAGCAGGACCCCACCTTTGCCACCTGTGCAACGACTTGCTCTGGAGAGATGGTGTCGTCCAGGTCGAATATGCGCAAGTCTGCGCATTTCACCGGCCTGGAGACTTTGGCATCGTCGCCTAGGGCGTCCCTGATCTGGCGGGCCAGTTGGTCGGCTTGTTCCTCCGTGGCCGTGCTCGGAAGATTGAGGATCCGAGCACCCGTGATCGCCGCTCTGAACCGTACGCCTTCGATCCCCAGGTCGGCAGGATTCACAGACTCCTTCGCCTTAAGGAGGACGTTGGCGTATGTCAGACCTCGTTCTTGCGCCTCCGGCTGCAGTGTAATGACCACGGCCGGCGAACGAGGAGCCCTCAACTTGGGCTTGGGCTTCTGTTTGGCTTGCGGCTTGCCCTGTGATTTAGCCTGCTGTTTGGCTTGGGCCGCCTTCTTCCTACGGGCCTTCCGGCCGTTGGTGACCGGGGTCCACTCTCCCTCAGCCGAGGTAGACGGAGTAGGTGCCGCAGGAGATTTTGTGACCCGTGGAGGATTACCCTTTTTGGGTTTTCCGGAAGACGGGGTCACCACCACCTTGCCCTTGTCCTTAAGCGTTCCTACTTTCGCCACGTTAACGGTAGAGGGCTTCACCTTGCCAGTCTTGGCTGGAAGCGCTGCGACGGGTGCAGATTTAGCGACCGACGCAAACGAAGTTTTCGCCTTATTTTTAGCGTCAGCCGCAAGCGGCGGACGCAGCCTTGGCTCTGGAGGGAGCCTCGCCTCAATGGACTCTAGCCGAGTAGTCAAAAGGAACCCGACTTGGCGCATCACCTCGGCCATGATGGATTGGTCGACCTCTGGTGGAGGAGGGGGCGGCTGCTTAGCTCTAGCCTTTTTCGGCTTAGGTTTGGCTACCGTCGGGTCCTTGCGAAGGGCCTTGGGGAGATCCCGCGGCTCTGACACAATGGGGACCGGTGGAGCCATTTCCTCCTCGTCTACCTCCGAGTAGGGCGTGACGACGGGCGCGTATCGCTGCGCATGCAAGTACTCCACCGTGGCATTGAGCGTAGCCATTTGTTCCTTGAGGCTTTCGACCTCGGAGCTCAGGCGACGATTTTCCGCCCGCAGCGCTTCCGTCTCGTCAGACACCGTATGCATTCGCAGCAGGCTGACGTTAGCCTTGTAGGAGGCTGCGATATCCTTTAGGGTCTTGATGTAGGTGCCCTTTAAGTGCTTAGAGGTCAAAGCCACCTTCTCCAGCAGCTGGATATCAGCAGCCGCCTGCTCCGCCACGGCCTCCGCAGTCGTCGCTTGGTCATTGTTGACCCCGACTTCTGTTACCCTCTTGGCCCTCTCAACGCACTGAGTGCGGTTGAACTCGGCCAGCTCCTGTTCAGCCTGGAGCTCCATCGCCTTACGTTCCGCCTCGGCCAGCCGTTCTTTTGCCGCTGCGAGGCCCACGTATTCGCCAGTTGTGGGCGGTCTACCACGCCCACGGCGAGCAGTCGACGTCTTGGACGCCGAAACTTTCGAAGCCGAGCAGATTGAGTCATGGTCCGACTCAGAAGAGGACAAATCCGCTCGGGTTCTCTTGCGACCGCTTTCGGTCGTCACCGTAACTACCGAGGAATCAGACATGGCGTCCTCATCCTCGGCCGACAGGTAAACTGTCTCCACCTTCTCTTTAGGAGCCGCCCTGGCCCCGCGTTGGCTGCGGCTGCGCGTACGAACGCCAACCTCATCCAGTCGCGACAGCGACACACTCAACACCTTGCCCCTCCCGGGCCTTCCATCCTTCACTCCCGAACCAACAACATCCTTGCCCGATCTGCTGGGCCTGGTGTTAGAAACACCATCCACCACGGACTCTTTCCGGCTGTCCTTAGCCCCACCGCCCACGACGGACCTGGAATCAGGCTCCGCCGACTTCTCCGAAACGTCAGGAAAATTATTAAAACACTTAGACATTAATCCCACGAGTGGAGAGCAAATAAATGTCACCCTGCGCAGTGGCCTCATACGCAGGGAACCCTAACGACTGCCAAGGTCGGGTGGTATTGGCAGGTTTTTACGAGTTTTCTCTCGGGTTTTATAGTGTGTCCTTCACGCGGCCGGCCGGTCAAGGCAAGCCCTTGCTCCACCACGGAACCCGCGTACCCTACAACGCCATGAGTGGGGGTCGTTGCGGAGACCGCAGTGGTTTACGATGATCGGAGGCTGGCGTAGGCCCCCGTTGCACCGCTTTCGCGGTGTTCCCCTTTCCCCCCGTTGCGACCTAAGAACCCTTAAGGGGCGGCCGTCTTTGTGGTACTCCTCTCAAAGCTGCTCAGAAGGAGCAGCGAGTTGTGCGGCCCAAAGTAGACACGCACAGGAGTTGCAGGGCCCAGAAGGGGCTCCCGCCTTGCCAGATGTTAGCCGATTGAGCCCAACCTTCTCCGAACGGAGAATGTTGGAGCCACTCGTTGCCCAGGATGCACCACGTGGAGGTCATCTGACTCGCACCCCAACCTAACCTAACCTAACCTAACCTAACCTTTTTTTTTTTTTTTTTTTTTTTTTTTTTTTTTTTCCCAGGGGAAGTCATTACGACTACCGGAGCCTTTAAGAGGCACCCGGTTATGTGGGACTCACCCGTCCGCCTTTCCACACCCACTGACAAGGAGAGAGGCCCCAAGTCAGCTGCCAGGAAGAAGTCCCGGCTGGGAGTGGCGAGACGGAGGGGGATACCCACTAAACCCCTGGGGGACCACAATCCGAAGCTTAAGGCTGAGGTGGCAGTCACGGGACCTGATCCACTGGGGAATTGACCTCGCGGGAGCCACCCCGTCGCCCGTGTGCCAACCTGTGACCGCAAGCAGTCACGCGCCGACTCACGGGCGACCTACGCGCACGGCACAACACAAACAGCGCGCCCGCCCTCTAACGGGCACGCAATCCTACAGAACAAACAACACAGGACAACACAAAACACAATGGTCCTACGACCCTAGGGCATTCGGTGGGGTATAACACTCTTATACCCATGTCGAAGCCCTACCACATACACCGCCTGCGTAAGCAGGCGCCCTGCTTTGGGTTCAGCGGAGACTAATCTCCGCATTCCCCACAACACACACAAACAAACACAACAAAAAACGCGCGGCCTTCCGTCGGCCCGCCAACCCTTCTTTGGGTTCCTACCCTACACATAAACGGTGCGGACACGCACACAGACCTTCCACACAAGTCCATCAGCTTCGCGCCTCCGGTACCCTCATTTTCACTGCCGGGGGGCAGCACTCCCTGCTCCCCATGACGTGCCCATGGGGGAGCGCCGCCTCGGCGCAAACCAGGCAGTTCGGAGGCTTGGTACATACTTCCGCTTTGTGGCCCTCCATGCCACAGCGGAAGCAGTACCCCGCTCTGTCCACCTCTGAGGGGCACATCGGCCTCGTATGGCCCGTCCCCATGCATTTGAAGCAGCGCATGGGTCTGGGCTTGACAGCCTCTACCCCGGCCAGGCTCCATCCGATTCGGAGGCTCCCCAGGGCGGCGAGCCTCTTCGCCGCCTTCACCGGGCACTGCACCATCACCGAGTCTCCGCTGGGGGCCGATCGAATGGTCCCCATCCTGACTCTTTCCCTCGGGCATCCTCCCTCTTCCGCCACAGCGGCAGCAATCCTCTCCGAGGAAGCCAGGCTGAAACCACTGAGGCGGACATTCGCCCGCTTCTCGGGACGGGTGACCTCTGCCACGTCCGAGATGACGCCCTCCAGTCGCCGGGCCAACCCATCAGCAGCCTCGCCGCTGTCGGCACCCGGCACCTCCATCAAAATCGCCCCGGATTGGGCCGTCCTCATCTTGACGCCAGGGATGCCGAGCTCCTCCAAGCATATGGCTTCCCTGGCTCTGTCAATTGTGGCCGCATAGGTCACCCCCCCGGCAATCGCCTCCGGCCTGAGCCGGACGATGACCGCCGTCGAGTTCGGTTCCCTAAGGGCCACCTTCCCCCCTTTCGCTCCCGGCACGTTAGTTCGGGCAGGGCCTCTCGCCCCCCCTCTCCCTCGCCTGCGTCGCCTGCGGGCGCCGTTGGTCCGCACTTCAGCCGGGGGAGAACCCCCGGACTCGGCGTGCTGGACCCTCGGCCGCACCCCTCCCTGACTGGGCCCGGTCTTTATCATTGCGGCGGGACCCTCCGAACCGCACGCAGCCACCGAGCTGTAGGACCTTCCGGGCATCGGAAGCCTAGCCTCCAGCCCGTCCATCCTCTTGGACATTCCCTCCATGAAGGCGTCAAGGGTGCGCCGCATCTCTGCAAGCGCAGCCGCCACGCCTTCGTCCAGCGCAGGAGGAGGGGCAACTCTTGCCTCCGCAAGGCGCCTTGCCTCCTCCGCAGCCTCTCTGGCCTCGTTCGCCTTCTCGGCCTCTCTCCTGGCCTCCAGGGCCTCCCTCCGGGACTCGTTCAGCTGCTGCCAGCACTCTTTCAGCCGCGCGTGGATCTCTGTCGCAGCTCCCAAGGCAACTTCCTTGGCCCTGCCTTCATCTCGAAGATTGCGCTTCAGGAGAGCAATTTCCTCCATCAACTCGTGTTCCTCATCCTCCTCTACCAACACCTTCCTCTCAACCTTCCTCTCAACCTTCCTCCTCTTCACCTCCTGCGTTTCTTTGCCCCCCCCAGAGACGGTGGGGCGGCCCGGGGCCGGTTTCCCGGTCCCGGGGAGGGATTCTCCCGTCTCCCGACGGGTACCCTCCTGGGGTAGCTGTTTTTTCGAAGACGCACTCATTCTTTTTAACAATTTATGGGTTGTAATCCCCAATCCTACAACAAAACAAGACAACACAAAACACAACTGCAGGTCCAGAAGGGACACTACCAAAAACTCCCCTCAAAGCCGCTCAGAAGGAGCGGCGAGTAGTGCGGTCTGAAGTAGACACGCACACAGGAGTTGCAGGGCCCAGAAGGGGCTCCCGCCTAGCCAGATGTTAGCCGATTGGGCCCAACTTTCTCCGAACGGAGAATGTTGGGACCACTCGTTGCCCAGGATGCACCACGTGGAGGTCATCTGACTCGCACCCCAACCTAACCTAACCTAACCTTTTTTTTTTTTTTTTTTTTTTTTTTTTTCCCAGGGGAAACTTGCTACCAAGTTCCCGTAGGCTGGGACGACCTACGGGATATGTGGGGTTGGCCTAAACGCGGCCGACCCACTAAAACCCCTGGGGAAACCTCACACCGATTATGTGGTTGGCGCGGTGGCTGTCACAGGGATAATGTTCCGCGCCTCCCACCGGCTACGCCGTTGGGCGTCCCGCATCTGACCTGTATAGTCCCAAGATCAGTGCGGCCCTGTGGGGCCGGCCTTCGGTGTGGGTTTCACTGCGGTCGCCTTCGCAAACCGCCCGTCTGGCGCGCGTGGACGACTCCACGCGGGAGGGGGGGACCCAGTTGTAGGCCTGCTCGGGCCCTCGCCCGGGTCCTCCTCCTCAACCACCCTAGCACCTTCCGACCCTGTACCTCTCATTGGAGAGGCATTGGGGTGGTCGGCTGTAGGGCCCTCGGTCCGGGACGACTCCTCCGTCGTCTCCATCCGCTCAAACGGCGCAGTCTCCACCCCCGTTGCGGGGGGATCAGGGCGACCCCTGACAGCAGGGGGACTGCAGCCCCTGCCTCCCATCAAATGTTGGTGCGGTTTGCCTGCAGCGAAGCAAACCGCACACTTCGGCTCTTTTGAGCACGCCCTCGACTGGTGCCCTGGCAGACCGCACCGGAAACAAAGTTCCGAGCGGTCAACGGCACTGGGACACCTCTGCCGCGTATGACCCACACCCATGCAGCGGTAACACCGCATTGGGCGGGGCTCAAGGGCAACCACCTGGACAAAGCTCCACCCTAGGAGGACTCTGCCGGGCGACACGAGCGTCTTTGCCACTCTCATGGGGCAGCGCACGATAGTGCTCCCCGCATTGTTGGGGCCCATTCTGATGCGCCCCACCCTCAATGCCGCTACTGGGCATCCAGCTCTCGCCGCAATTAACTCGGCGACGTCTTCGGTGGAGTAATCATCGTCCAACCCTGACACGCGGATATCCGCGTGCTTTTCAGGTCGGACGACTGTAGCCACCTCCGACAGCACCTGCTCCAGCCTGCTGGCGAGCAGATCGGCCTTCGCGCCGCTCTCAGTACCGGGGACCTCAAAAAGCCGCGCTCCGGTGGCTGCCGTCCTCGACCTAACCCCCTCGATACCAAGGTCGGGTAGGGAGATGGCCAGCCTGGCCTTTTTGATGGCGTCAGCGTACGTGACGCCCATCGCCAAAGCCTCCGGACGCAGCTTCACAACCACAGCCGATGAAGTAGGCTGCCTTAGCCTGGTCTTTCGCCGCCTTCGCGGCTTCCTTCTCGGGGCTACGCCTGTCGTCGCTTGTGGCGCTGAGCGAGGCGGCACAGCGAGGCAAGTCGGCGCAGAAGCCAAGATGGGGGCAGTCAGCGGGCGGACAGGAGCTGTCACCCGAGCGGCGGGAGCACCGCGTGCCCGCTTCCTTTTTCCACGGACCGCCGTCGCCCAACCGGACTGGGGCGGATCCGAAGAAATAGGCGGGTCTCTCACCGGGGTGGTGAGGCGTGCCTCGGGCAGAGCGGACGAGGATCGAGCAGGCGAGGCCAGCCTCCGTCCAACAACCCTATCGGGCGCAGGTAGCACCGGGAAGTTATCTCCCCGGTGTCCGCGTTCAACCGCACGGGGTGGACGGGCACGCTCAGGCGCTGCTTGACTCATCTCGAGTCCGTCTAGACGGGCATTGATAGCTGCGTTGGACGCCTCCATCGTATGCCTCATCTCCATCAATGCCTTTAATAAGACCTGGTCCGATCCAGCTTTTGTGGACGGACGCTCCTGGCGAGGAGGACTCGGCTCCATTCCCACCCTGTCGACCACTGACTTTAGGGACGCCACCTCACTTCTGAGGGCACGCACCTCCTCACGAAGCCGGCGATTCGCCTCCTCAGTGCGGCGCGCTTCGTCCGAAGACGTCCGCGACGCCAGATTGGCCAAACACCTCCGTATGGTCAGGGAGGCATTATTTAGTGTGCCCTGGCAGGTACCTTTGAGGTTCCCAGATTTCTGGGACACCTCCTTCACTGCGTAGGCACACTTCAGGCCCACCTCGTGTACTTCATCGGCCGTCATAGGGTCCGATGGGTCGGCGATGAAAGGTACGACAATCCGGGTGGCTTCCTTCGCTTCCCGCGCGGTAGGTTCCGCAGAAAGTACCGAGGTGTATTGGCGAGGTGTCGGGCGTCTTTTAGACGGCCCCGCTCGCTCAATATCCTCGGGTATGACTACTCCCCTACTTTGACGGTCAGCAGCGAGCTTCTCCCCCAGTTCCTCACAGTACCGCTCCTCGTTATCCAGGTGCTCTTCGTACTCGTGCAGACGTGCACGAGTAAGAGTAGCCCTGGCCGCTCCTTTTCCAATCGACGTGCCGACAGTGGGAGCTTTCCCACGTCGGGCCGTCGAAAATTTGGACGCTGAGGCCGACGACATCACCGACTCGGTCCCCGAAAGGTCATCGGAGTCGATCTCCACGTCGCGCGGCCTTTTGCGTCTAACGCTGCCTACAGGTCTCAAGAAAACAGAGCCAGTGTCTGAATCCGAGCACCCCGCAGCGTCCTCACTTCTCCCCTCTATGCGCAACACGTTGCCCCCCCCAGAAACGGTGGGGCAGCCTGAGACCGAGACGGTCTCAGGGAGGGATTCTCCCGCCTCCCGGCGGGTACCCTCCTGGGGTATTGTTTTCGTAATGCGACTTTCCATGTTTGTTGTGACAATTTGCGGGTTGTCATCCCCCTCCAAACGATGGCAATTCAGGGGCTGCCCTTCCCCGCTGGACCAAAAAGATCACCCACGCGTCGTCCACACGCCGAGGGTGCCCTATATACTGTCGGGGGCGGGAGGTACCGACAGGTTTTTAGCCGGTGCTCTCCGGGGTTTTAGTGAGTTTTCCTTCTCTTGGCCGTTTGGCCTCCGGTCTGCCCAAACGCAGCGTACCCACAGCGCCAACGGTGGGGTCGTTGCCGCAAAAGGGCAGATACCGACTTCGGGGCTGGCGTAAA
Source organism: Eudonia mercurella (assembly GCA_963082485.1). NCBI lineage: Eukaryota > Metazoa > Arthropoda > Insecta > Lepidoptera > Crambidae > Eudonia > Eudonia mercurella. The sequence goes on from CAUJAO010000211.1 coordinate 281,587, forward strand.
CCCCGGTTGCACTGCTCTCACCAGTGCCCCCTTCCCCCCCATGCGACCTGAGAACCTTTAGGAGGCGGCCGTCTTTTTGGTACGACGCCCAGACGGGGCGCCGTCTATAACTCCTCTCACTGGTCTGAGGGACTAGTGAGTTATGTGACCCAGAGTGGGCCACATATGGGAGCTGCGAGGCCCAGAGGGGACCCCGCCTAGTCAGATGTCAGCCGGCTGTGTCCAAGCGTCTACTACACGCAGAGCGGGAGACTGTTGGAAACAGCCGTTGCCCAGGGTGCACCAACGTGGAGGTCACCTGACTCGCACCCCAACCTTTTTTTTTTTTTTTTTTTTTTTTTTTTTTTTTTTTTTTTTTTTATTTTTTTTTTTTTGTTGACCCGGTGGAAATCTGCGTCCAGATCATCCCACGGGGAGCGGTGGCTATAAGCTCAACCCGTTGTCGGGGTATGTGGGGATGGGCGATGTTCTGCCCGACCCACTAAAACCACCGGGGATCCAGTCAGCCTGCATCGTGGACTGGGCGTTTACTGTTATTATATTTGTTCCGCCCAGGCCCCAGGATGTATTGCAACACCAATCCAAATCGCGCCCTCTTTGGGCAACCTCAACCTTGCGTCTACTTCCGCGGCTTAGGGGCAAATCTGCCGTCCTTTTGCCGCGGGCGACTCCACGTAGGAGAGCGGGCGCGCCCCTCAGGGCGTTCGTCCTCCTTCTCCAGCGTCTCCTCAACTTCGGTGCTTCTCGGACGAGAGGTGGCCGGTTGAGGTTCTACTGGGGACTTGGGGCGGAGTGCAGGGGGAGCCGGGAAGGTCAATCTCAGCCCAGGGGACTGATTGGGCTCGACCACGTCCACCATCTCCGATTCCATCGTGGGCCCTTTTTCAGGTGCCAGCTGAGTAGTCCTAATGCCAGAGCCAAGAGCTCTAGTGGTAGGGGGACTGCATGCCCTACCGCCCATCACGTGGCCATGAGGCCGCTTTGCCGCTGCACAGACAGCACATTTTGGCACTTTAGCCGAACAGTCGGCATTTTTGTGCCCCTCTTGACCACACCGATAGCATACACCGGTTCGGTCGACTGTCGAGGGACACAAAGGCCTGGTGTGACCCACGCCCATGCACCGAAAACAGCGCAATGGACGGGGCTCCAGAGCCGCCACCTGAGCCATGTGCCAGCAAACCAGGATCTTCCCGGTTGCCACCAACTTCCTGGCTACTATCGCAGGGCAATTAACGATGGTGGCCCCAACACCACTGGGACCCACTCGTATGCCGCCCACCTTCACTTGTTGCAGGGAACAACCCGCAACCTTGACGATTGCCGCTGCAACTGCCTCCTGCGTAGCGACCTCATTCAGGCCAGAGATGCGCACATCAGCGCTCTTCACTGGCCGAGTGATAGTCGCTATTTCGCTAATTGACTCCTGCAAACGGTGCGCAAGGTCGTCCGCCTTCTTTAGGCTATCGGCGCCGGACACCTCCATTAATCTGGCACCCGTGGCTGACATGCGAATTCGGATGCCCCCTACGATACCAATCTCCTCTGGGTTTATATCTTCGAAGGCCTTGAGGAGGGCCTTCTTGTACGTCACCCCCTTTTCAATCGCTTCAGCACGCAACTGTATGACAATTGCGTGCGAGCGGGGGGTACGTATCCGCACTCTCTTTGGAAGAGGCGGCCTCGTTGGTGGTGGCGCCTGGCTAGACGTCGGTTGTGGGCGAGCTGATTGAGCCCCCACGGGCGGCTCTTGGCGCTTGCCACGTCTTGAGCGTTTGCCCCTCTTTGTAACATCGGCCCAAGCATCATACATAGGCGCTGAAGGTACCGATGCCCGACTGGTGGACGGTCGGGGCGAAGTAGTATGAGGGGCATCGCCAGTCTCCTCCATTGAGGGCTCCGTCATGGTTACCCGTAAGGGGCGTGCTGGCGTGGCGTCCACGTTAGTGGGAAGAGGAGGGAACTCCACTCTTCTGCCACGAGCTGGCACTGCACGCGTGCGCTGGCGCGCCTGGGTCCTATCAGGACCAAGATTGTCCAGTCCATCGAGACGGGTATTAATCGCCCCGATGGATACACTCAAGGAGCGTTTAAGCTCCTCAAAAGCGCCCATCATTTGATGATCCCTGAAGGTGTCGGACGGAACCTCAGTGGAACACCTTCTGCCAACTGTTTTGCGGAGGGCGTCAACCTCTGCCCTCAGCGCAGACATCTCCCTCTGCAGGCGATCATTGTCAGCCTGCAGTTTGTGCGTCTCTGACGTGACAGTCCGCGATGTCAGATTGGACATGACACGTCGCATTGTCGTGGACGCGTTGTTCAGTGTCCCTCTTAAAGTCCCTTTAATATTGTTGGACTTACGTGACACCTCCCTGATCGCCTCTGCGCAGAGAATGCCAACTTGATGACACTCTTCCGCAGAGGGACCGCCAAGTGACGACTCCCAAGGAACCTTCACCCTGGTCGCCATTTCAATTTCCTCCTCAGAGGGTCCTACAAGCACAGAGGGCGGCTTATTCCGCAGCCTCATGGGCGGACGTAGAGGAGGGGAAGCCGGGGGCAGCTCCATGCCAGCGGTCTCCATGTCCCTAAGAAGTGCCCTTTCACGGAGATCGGCACCACCAATCGGGCTGAACCGAATCTCTTCCTCACATTGCCTTTCAAAGGCGTGGAGGTTCTGCCAATTTAGTTCCTGGCGAGCTGATCCGACACTAATTGGAATTCCGGTCTGCGAACGGCCACGCCGCGAAGTCCCAATTTTCGGCCTTGAAGCCGACGACAGCACTGAGTTGCAATCGGACAGATCGTCGTCCGAGTCCAGTACTACTCGCGATCTCTTTCGAGAATCGCCCACCGCATTCTGCAATAAGGCTGATTCTACCTCCGACCTAGAATCAGCCATCAAGTCTCCGATGTCTTCGGCGGCGGTAACACCACAAACATCCTGTTCGCGCAGTTCTGTGCCCCCCCCAGAAACGGTGGGGCGGCCTGAGATCAGCTCCCCGGCGTTGGCCGGCAAGTCGATCTCAGGGAGGGATTCTCCCGATAAACGGGTACCCTCCTGGGGTAGTTCTATTTCAGTCCTGCTTTCCATGGTTGTTTTAACAATTTGCGGGTTGTTATCCCCCTCCAGACGATGGCAATTCAGGGGCTGCCCTTCCCCGTTGGACTAAAAAGATCACCCACGCGTCGTCCACACGCCGAGGGTGCCCTACATACTACGGAGGACGGGAGGTATCCGTAGGTTTTAAGCCGGTGTTCTCCGGGGTTTGATGGGTTTTCCTTCCCGCGGCCGTTTGGCCTCCGGTCTGCCCAATCGCAGCGTACCCACAGCGCCAACGGTGGGGTCGTTGCCGCAAAAGGGCAGATAATGACTTCGGGGCTGGCGTAAACCCCGGTTGCACTGCTCTCACCAGTGCCCCCTTTCCCCCCGTGCGACCTGAGAACCTTTAAGAGGCGGCCGTCTTTGTGGTGCGACGCCCAGAAGGGGCGCCGTCAATAACTCCTCTCACTGTTCAAAGGGAAAAGTGAGTTATGTGGCTCAGAGTGGGCCACATATGGGAGCTGCAAGGTCCAGAAGGGACCTCGCCTAGTCAGATGTCAGCCGGCTGGGTCCAAGCGTCTACTACACGCCAAAGCGGGAGACTGTTGGAACCAGCCGTTGCCCAGGGTGCACCAACGTGGAGGTCACCTGACTCGCACCCCGACTCGCACCCCAACCTAACCTAACCTAACCTAACCTAACCCAGTACGCCCCGCTCTACGGCAACTTAAACATATAGCTCCACGCAAAAATTCAATAAAAATTGAATCTTTTGAGCTACGCGCAAACAAAGTGCATTAGTGTATTCAAAAGTGTTCAAATCACCAGGATTATTGTTTTCCACATCAACATCCACCACCTTCCGGAGTTACGGACCCTCAACTTTGGAGAGGAATACCACTGAGAGGAACGGAATTCAACTACTGCGCACAACACAAAAAGTAAGCTACCATCCATACTTACTCAGCAGTGAAAAAATCATCCTCATCGGACTCCGGGATCGGGAGTTATTAGACCCCAAAGTCTCCATACAAAAGGTATATAACGTCATCACAGCCTCCAACACGACGAAAATTTGACATTAGTTGGATACGTTGTGACATTTGGCCGCTCCGTGGAATCATAGACACGGTAGACAGCGCCAAATCGACGGCGAAAACGCGGATGCCGAGACTCCACTGAGGGACTGAGGACTGCGCCGTGATACTACGGACCAGCTCTGAAGACAGCAGCGCCGGCCACCAGGTGCACTTCAGGGATCTCCTATCCTATACCTTTTAACCCCACCGAGCTTGGGCTCTCCGAAATCAGGACACCACAACCTTCCCAACGGAAAACAACCCTTTATAATCCACACATCCCCCAAAAAAAAAAAAAAAAAAAAAAATCCTACCCCCCCACCTGTCCCAACAACACCCCCTAAATTCTTCCACCCTTAACCAAGCCAAAGCGAATATTTAACTACACAGAAGGGTAACACACCAAAAAAAAAAAAAATTGGCCCAACCCTCCTCAACCCACCCAAATAGCCCATTCCAACAACTTTACAACCACCCCACCAAAACCCCCCCAGTTTGGGCTTATTTTAACCAGGATAACACCAGCTATCCAAAGCCGTTAACCAAATACCCCCCCACCTGTACTCGAACCCCCCTATTTTCTGGCTTCACCAAATACGGGCCTAAGTACGCCCTTACTATTCAGAAGGGTATAATCACCCCTTAAATTATTAAAACCAAGTAAAAATCATAACCTCCCCAAACCCACCCACCCATACCCATACCCCACCGGAGTGAACTTCTTTAATACCCCACCTAGACTCTTCGAGTTTGGGCTTATTTTAACCAGGATAACACCAGCTATCCAAAGCCGTTAACCAAATACCCCCCCACCTGTACCCGAACCCCCCTATTTTCTGGCTTCACCAAATACAGGCCTAAGTACGCGCTTACTATTCAGAAGGGTATAATTACCCCTTAAACCATTAAAACCAAGTAAAAATCATAACCTCCCCAAACCCACCCACCCATACCCATACCCCACCGGAGTCAACTTCTTAAATACCCCACCTAGACTCTTCGAGTTTGGGCTCATTTTAATCGGGACAATACAAACTATCCCAAGTCGGCACTCTAATACCTCCCCAACTGTACCCGAACTCCCCAACCCACAATAAGAGTGAAAACTCTAAATTACAACTCCAAACCCACTAATTCTGGTTTTAGTTGACCTAGGGACCTCACAACCTGTCTAACAGGACAAACCTACAACCCTCCAAAACCCCCCCAAATCCCCCCATTTCAAAGAAAACCCCCAATCTATCTCACCCCCAAACCCCCCACCATCACAAATCCTTGCCAAAGGACCTCCTATATACCTTTAAAACCAAAATCCACCTAACCCACCACCACAACCCCCCAACCCCTCTCCCGCTCAAGTGGGCCATAACCCCTCGAGCCATATCTCAAAAACTATTATAGTTAAACCACCCGAGCTTGGTATCCCTAGAACCGGGAGAAGAAGATCTACAATCTGGCCTCAACGGATTTCCAAAAAACACTAAAGGACCAAAACTAAAGGGTAAAGACCTCCAAAAAATACCCCCTCTGTCCATATTTCCGGATCCAACGGGAAGAACCAACCAGTGTTTGGACTTATTACAATCGGCAGAAGGAGAGGATCATTTTGGCTCCAACGGAATTCCAAAAATTACCCAGAGACAGGGAAAAAACCCTCAAAACTACCCCAAAACCCACAAAATCAACATATCTCAACACAATATACCCGAGCTTGGGCTCATTACAACCAGAAAAGGAAGAGCAACACGCCTCAACTGGTAAAAGCCAACATTCGGAGAAATCGCCAACACATCTGTAGCACTAATCACCACAAAACATCTGGGCCTAAACCATCGGCACCGGCGCGTCAGGCGTGCTCACAAAAATTTGCACACCGCGACCAACACCACCATCAGCGGAAAGGAAACTTTAAAAACGCTCACCAACATCGAAGTGGACGCCGGAACAACACCATCGGCAACACAAGGGAGCTCCCGCTCAACACAAGTATTTATATGTATAAGTAGTTAAGATTAGAATAATAAGAAATAGGTATTAATAAGTACAATATTAAAAACTATATTAATAAAGTAATAATAATAACATCAAAGTAAAAAAAATAAATAAATAAAATACATCTATATAACTCAATATAAAACCAGCAGCAATGTCTTCAGCATCTTCTCAATCCTCATCCAAGGCTAATGCGCGTCCTACAACATCGCAGAAACCAGCCAAAACTCTTCGCGAAAAGGTATTATTTAAAAAAACATCTTTACCTAAAACACAGGAGCTGGATGAGTCGAAATGCTTACACGCATCAGGGGAACAGGAGCAGACTGAGGACAACTCCATCCAGAAGGTAATGCAGTGGGAACGAGCGGAGATTCCTCCAAGGCCCATAGAATCTGATGACGACTCTTCGGTCGCTTCCTCACAATTAACTAGCGCCTCACAAACAACACGCCGCCAAAGCCTAATTCACACCACGGTACACCGAAAGGGCGTGGAAATGGATATGGCAACAAGGCTAGCAACAGAGAAATACCACTGTGCCAAAGATGCTTTGGAACAGTGCAATAATATGAAAAAGGAGCTAAAACAGGTGGTGATAGAATCCGTCCAAACCCTATACGAGACAGTACTGGCCCTCTCGGACTCTCGCTCCAGACACAAGTATAATCTGGAGAAGGAGAAATCTCGGCACGCACAAGAAATTGTGCAGGCTGAACGGGCCCATACAAAGGAGATCCGGGAAGTATACAAAAAACTACTGTCGGAATTTCAGGAAGCCAGGAAGGACATCTCCGGCAACCTGGAAGAGGTAAAAGCGGTTAGAGGGTGGCTTGAGTTCGAAACTCGAGACCCCTACAAAACCATCTCTAAAATAGCACAAAACACCACAAACTTGGAGCGCTCTATGAACGTCCTCGGAGAAAGTCTCGCCACAATTAAAGGTGAGAAAGATCTGGACGAGATCAAAGCGCATCAGGAATTACTAATCAGCGTGCAGGGAAGTGTGGCCAGACAACTCGACGAGTTAAGACGTTGCCTAGACCGCCAAGCTCAATCAACGCATGAAGCACACCACCACATTACTACAAAACTAGAACTGTTGGAATCAAGGCCCTGCCAAGAACCAACAATGATCTACACACACAACACTGACGACAACCCACAACCAGTAAACACCAACTTAATAGGAGACTTTGCGAAGTCAATCCAGCGAATAGAGGAAACTCTAGCGCTGCAAACGGAGCAACAACCACACTCACCAGCACAAAAACAACCGGACATAACACAAACGATTGCAGAACACCTACAACCGATTTCCGAGAGGTTAGAAGCAGTCTCCTCGGAACTTCGCACCATTCGGCAAATCCGTGATAGGACTCCACCACATGTGTTGAGTATAGAAGCCGAATTGGAGCAAGCCGAGACGGGGGGTGCATCAAAACCACCTCGGAAATCATATGCACGGGCTATCGCACACAAACCAATGCCAAAGTCAACACCAACACCTCCACTCCCAACACCTAAGCACACTCTGATCTTCACCCCGGTCGATCCCAACAATACCGGGGAGAAGGTCATAGAGGTGATAAGGTCAACTCTGGAATCAAAAAAAACTGAAGCCAGGGTGGACAGGGTAAGGAAGGCACGCAACAGCAAAGTGGTGTTGACGTGCAACACAAAGGAGGACCTCCACATTATAAAAACCACAATGGGCGAGAACAAGGACCTAAAGGTCGAGGTCGCGCGGAACAACAACCCGCAGGCCAAGATCAAGGACCTTCTCGCCTATCACAAAGACGACGAAATAATCGCACTAATAAATAGGCAAAACAAACATCTCATGGAGGGCCTCGAACCCTCACAAAAAACAATGAAAATAAAATACCGCAAAAAAGCGCGAAACACACTCGAGTGCAATGCAGTACTCGAAATCTCTCCAGAGCTCCACCAGCGGTTCATGCAGGCAGGCAAGGTCTACGTTGGGTTGCAGAGATGCTCCATTGTGGACCAATCGCCACTGGTGCAATGCGCCAAATGCCTCGGCTTCGGCCATACAAGGGTACTGTGCAGGGAAAAAGAGGATCTATGCAGCTACTGCGGTGATCCACATTCCTGGGACAACTGCCCAAGCCGAAAACAGGGCATCCAACCAGCGTGCAGGAACTGCAGGAGAGCTAAGAGAGACGAGGACAGCATACACCACATTGCATTCAGCGCGGAATGCGAAGAAAAACAAAAGTGGGATGCTATAGCGCGCACTCGGGTAGCGTATTGCTAAAGTGGTAACACACTTACAAACACAACCCCCTCAACAACAAGCCAAATCAGGTAAGCTGAAAATCATTCAGATCAACCTACAACGCTCCGAGCTAGCTACGGCTGAACTCCTTCAAACAGCGAAGGAAGCACAATACCACATAGCCGTAGTACAAGAACCCTACGTGGGAAGGACCGGTCTAATCAAGCAGCATCCAGGAGTCAACATCATCCAATGCTCATTAAACCGGACCAAACCTGTAAAGGCGGCGGTACTCGTTTTCGGTGACCAGATTGAAGTCATTCACGACCCACAACTGGTAACCGAGAACGAAGCCGCCGTACTTCTAAAAGTGGGGAACCTTAAGCTCGGAGTAATATCGGTTTACTTTGAGGGGGACAAAAACATAGAACACAACCTCATCATAACCAAACACTACATAAATAAACTAAACACAACAAACATTATACTAGCAGGCGACGTCAATGCTTGGAGCCAATGGTGGGGTAGCAGCACCGAGGACGAGCGAGGAACAGCCTACAACACCTTCCTAAACGAGATGGGATTGCACATCTTAAACTCAGGGACTACACCAACCTTTGAAACTTATAGGCGAGGCAAACTCTACTCTAGCATAGTAGATGTCACAACATGCAGCCAATCGCTAATGGGTAAAGTTCAGGGATGGAGGGTGGACAGAAGTCTAATAACATCAGACCACAATGCCATAACCTTCAATATAGTTACGGACCAGGAACTCAAGTCACTGGTACCCACCACAACAAGAAGGTACAACACCAAAAAGGCAAAATGGTCAGACTTCAGGTCTACTTTCAAATCATCACTGGATAACAAAAACCTAACAGCGGATAAAATCAAAGAGTTGGCTCTCCCGGAGGATCTGGAGGGGGCAATCACATCTTATACAACATCCATTCACGAGGCATGTGAAAACACAATACCTAAACTCGGAAAATGGAAGGGTAAAACTAGGCCCCCGTGGTGGTCTGAGCTCCTAGAAGACCTCAGGAAAGATGTCATGAGGAAAAAAAGGAGAATTCGGAACGCTGCACCTCATCGGAGGCAACAGGTAATTGACGAATACAACACAACCAAACAACACTACACACAAACAGCCAAAACTTCACAAACAGAGAGTTGGAAGGAGTTCTGCACTAAGCAGGAAAAGGAGAGTATGTGGGACGGTATCTACAGAGTCATACGAAGAACAGGCGGTAGACAGGAAGACATGCTGCTACGCGGATCCGATGGTAAAACATTAGACCCCGAACAATCAGCACAACTCCTAGCACAAACATTTTACCCAGATGACTCTGTGGACACAGACCAACATTACCACTCTCAAATTCGCCAAATGACGGAGGGTAAGCAACCGTCCGAAATTGAGGGACTATCCAAGGAAGACCCTTCATTTACCGAAGCTGAGCTACAAGGGGTGCTACTAGCATTGAACCCCAAGAAAGCTCCGGGAAATGACGGGTTAACCGCGGATATATGTGCAGAGGCAATAAACACCAACAAGGCTCTATTCATGGCTATAGCCAACAAATGCCTAACCCTCGCACATTTCCCAAAGCAATGGAAAACGGCGCATGTGGTCATCCTCAGAAAACCTGGAAAAGATGACTACACACACCCAAAGTCATACAGGCCAATTGGTCTATTATCAGTACTAGGCAAAATTGTCGAAAAACTGATGATAGCCAGACTACAATGGCACACTCTACCAACACTCAACACACAACAATATGGCTTCATGCCGCAGCGGGGGACGGAGGACGCTCTCTACGACCTAACTCAACATCTAAGGTCGGAGGTCAGGGACAAAAAAGTAGTAATATTAGTGTCCTTAGACATAGAGGGTGCCTTCGATAACGCGTGGTGGCCAGCCTTACTACAACAATTAATTGCCAAAAGGTGCCCCATAAACCTCTACGCAATGGTGTGCTCATACCTAAAAGATAGGAAAATAAAGGTAAACTACGCCAGAGCCACTTGCGAGAGGCACACAACCAAAGGGTGCGTCCAGGGATCCATTGGTGGACCAACATTTTGGAACATCATACTGGACTCACTCCTAAAAACACTTCAAAACTTAGGAGTATACAGCCAGGCTTTTGCAGATGACGTAGCTTTGGTATTCTCCGACCACAACACCCAAGTCTTAGAACAAAAAATCAACTCCACACTAGCAATTGTGACGGAATGGGGGAAGCGAAACAAGCTAAACTTCGCGGCGCATAAAACAAATGCAATGCTGCTGACAAGGAAGCTTAAATACGACGAACCCAACCTGACCATGGCAGGTGTAAACCTAAACCTAGTGGAGGAGATGAAACTTCTAGGACTATTAATAGACCGAAAACTTACCTTCAAGCAGCACGTAGCCGCCACTTGCAAAAAAGCAGCGGACATTTATAAACAACTAGCGTGCGCCGCAAAGGTCAAGTGGGGTCTAAACGGAGAAATCACCAGGACAATCTACGTGGCGGTAATAGAGCCCATAATGATGTACGCTTCTAGCGTGTGGGCCCCAGCAGCGGAGTTGCAGATGAACATCAAGCAACTCAACGCGCTGCAAAGGGGGTTCGCGCAAAAAATCTGCAGAGCGTACCGCACTGTGTCACTAACATCGGCTCTAACACTGGCAGGACTCCTACCATTAAATTTGCGAATTAAAGAAACAGCAAATCTCTACATGGCCAAAAAGTGTCACCAACACAACTTCTTACCTCCAGGAGGGAGCTTAGAGCAAAGGGTGCACTACTTAAACACCCCACACCCTTCAAAACTCATATCAGCTGAGTATGAGCTCCTCACCAACACCAACTCGGAGGACCGGGACCCACACCAGGCTACATGCCCTATAATCTACACCGACGGTAGCAAAATAGAAGGCAAAGTTGGAGCAGCATTAACCTGGTGGGAGAACGGGCGAGAAATCAAATACGGTACATATGGATTAGCCTCATCATGTACTGTATTCCAGGCAGAACTCTATGCACTCCTTAGGGCAGTCCGGATGGTGGAAGAGAGCGGCCACAGTGAGGTCCATATAATGAGCGATTCACGTTCATCGTTGGACCTACTCAAAAACCCTAACTCAACCCACCCTCTGGCAAAACAAATCAAGGAGAGCATGGAGAACATTAACTCAAACGGCGGCAAGGTGAAACTTTTTTGGCTTAGAGCCCACATCGGAACCACGGGAAACGAGAGAGCAGACGAACTGGCCAAAGAAGCGGCATTAAATCCGGAGGTAAGAGTCGAGTACTCCAGCATACCCATATCCTACGTCAAAAGAAGGATAAGAGAGGAATCTATTAAAATCTGGCAAGCCAGCTACGATTCCTCTACAACCGGTTCAGTAACCAGGACCTTCTTCCCGGATGTTAATATAGCATACCGGGTAGTGAGATCAACCAAACCAACACCGGTTCAAATCCAAGCTTTGACGGGTCACGGAGGGATAGCGGAATACTTACACCGATTCAAACTAACGGACACTCCAGAATGTGAGTGCGACCCAAACGCCATCGAGTCGGTCTGGCACATAATTCTGGAATGCCCACGCTTCGCACTAGCCAGGTTCAATTTGCAACAGCAAATTGACCACCATCTAACCATCCCGGAGCTCAATCATATCCTAGCGGATAAAAACTCAAGAGGACACCTATTAGCATTCATGGAGGGCTGTTTTAAAATAGCCATCCAACGCCATCAAACACAATTACCACCAACACAACTACCACCAACACAATCACAACCAACAGGACAAAAAACAACAACACAAACAACACCACAATCAACAACATCCCAACCACATCTGAGGTTTACAAGCACAACACAACAAACAACTACACCAGGGCAAACTCCTATCACTAAAACGGGCACAACTCAACACCTCGTCACTCTCCAATCTCTACTAGAGTACGGGGAGACCAGTAAACCCGGTATCAAAGTGAGGGGAGTGGCCCTGTTCATGGACAACACACAGGAAAGGTTAGGGATAAGCTTCTGCATGGCCCGAGCCAAAACAAACATCGCCATATCGCCTGGGTTAGGAGTACTGCTTAACGGCAGCACTTCAAAAACTACTATGAGGAGGAAAGTGTACGACGCGCTACAGCAAGTGAGGGTAGGAAAAATGGACCTTCGATTGGTGAGAACTAAGAACAAAGTGATCATACTAATCGAGGGTGCAGGGAGCGACCCCCAAACCCATTTTAGCAAGGCGTGCACTCTTTTAACAAAACTCTCATATCCAGGCGATGAACGGGAGGTAGTGGCAAAAACCATTAGCGTGGACGCAATGATGGTAAGTTTCCAGAGGGGATCAACTTTTGATCATGTGGGCAGTTTGAGGGCCTCAGCGTATCACGACATTGTCGTATATGAGGATAGAGGCGAAAACCTCAACTTTCTCAATCCACCAAAACCTCAGGAAGAAACCAGCAAACGCGATTACTGGGGCAATCCACTACCAGACCCCGGGCAAAGCGGCTCAGAGCGGCTACAACTTAAACATGCGGAGCAAAACTCCCAAACCAAAAATCAGGAAGAAGAAGAGAAGAAAGAGGAGGAAAAACAAAATAAAATAAAAGGTATTCTAACGGCACTGAGTGGCGCTGTCCAATCCATACCGTCTCTGGTCAAAAAGAAGACGAAAAAGCTAAAGAGGGACCAGGGGATGGAAACAGCGCCACTCATGCCTGTTATAAAACCAAAGCAAACCTCATCTGAGGGTAACAACCAACTCACAAGAGCCCAAATGGGCCAAGTGGAACGCCCAAAACTAAGGGCCATCACACAACCTGTCGACCACGTGGTCAACGCGTTCCTGGAGTTTCAGGCAATAACAAAGGCAAAGAGGGAAGTCAGCAAAAAAATCTGCGATGACATCCTTCACTCTCTAAAATGGGGAAGCAAAGGCTTATTGCAACTGAGGCTCAGGGAGGCGGAGGCGGCCATTTATGACAACGAGAAGTCTGAGATAATACTCGGAGAAATCTCGGGGTCATACATGGTTGCATACAGCGGAACGGCAGGTTTTGTCCCTTCAGTAGAGGAGGAAAGTAAAAAGCCCCAAACGCCATCCACAACACCAACAACACAAATCCTAAAATTTACCACTCCTCCAGAAGACCCTATAGTGGTGGTGGCCAAATGCACGAAAATCATGCTGGACGACAGGATACTCCAAATGGCTTCGAAAGTCACAGGAGACCTATCGGACGAAGCAAATCTTTCGGGCTGGTCACTACCAAAACTATCATGGGTAAATGGAGTACCCGGATGTGGAAAATCCACATGGATAATAAAAACGTTCAACCCCCAGGGGGACTACATAGTCACCACAACCACCGAAGCAGCAAACGACCTGAGGGAAAAGCTGGAAACCCGGTTCAACACGCCCATGAAGGAGAAGGTGAGAACATTAGCATCAATGTTGGTAAATGGACTGAAAGACTCGGAGAAAGGAAGCTGTAAAAAGCTCATGATCGACGAGGCTCTCATGAACCACTTTGGAGCAATAGTTCAGGCGATCAAAACAACCGGGGCCAGCGAAGCCGTCATGGTCGGTGACATTAACCAGCTACCATACATAGACAGGGAAAACCTGTTCCCACTAAAATACTGCAGGCCAAACCTGGTCATCAGCATCACCCAGGAGTTGCTCTGCACTCATAGGAACCCGATGGATGTCGCGTATGCTCTCAGAAACATATACAGCGGCATATATGCATCCAAACAACGGGTACATTCCTTAAGGCTAAAAAAATACACCGGTGAGAATAAACCCAAAACCGTTCCTAACACCCTTTTCCTAACCCACACGCAAGGGGAAAAAACATCTCTCCACAGCGAAGGATACGGGACGGGTGAGGGTTCTAGGATTCTCACCATCCATGAAGCCCAAGGACTAACCTTTGAGTCAGTCATAATACTCCGCACAACAACTCGAAACATCCAACTCCATAACAGCGTACCACATGCGGTGGTTGCGGTCTCACGCCACACTGGAACCTGCGTCTATTACACGGACAATAGCGATGACGCTATAGGCAGGTTCATATCGTGCGCCGAGGCAGCGAACACCAGCAAAATAACTGAGTACAATTTGGCAATGGCCATAAAAGACAGGAACATCTCGGTTATGGAGAAAATCTGCGATGCTGGGGGAAGCGCAACAAATAAATAAACATACCTTCTCATAACCCTATCAATGTACCATTATTAAATAAATCTTTATGATAAGTAGCGTTACGTGTAAGAAACAATTTAATCTTAAGTACATAACTATACTTAACTTAACTTATAAGAGAAACTGTAATCTAATATATTAAAATAATAAGTATAAAAAAAAAAAAAAAAATAAAAAAAAAAAAAATAAAAAAAAAAAAAAAACAAAAAATATATTAATAATAACAAAAAAAAAAAAAATTATATAGATATACATATTAAACAAATAAATGTAAAAAAAAAAAAAAAAAAAAAAAAAACTACAAACAAGATAAACATGTATACTTAACTTAAGTTACTTGTAAGACATCTCATCATTTTGTACTACCATCCCCCTTTAGTATTATAAGAAAAGTAATATAGAAAAAAAAAAAAAAAAAAAAAAAAAAAAGTAACACAAAAAAAAAAAAGAAACAAAAAAAAAAAAAAAGAAACAAAAAAAAAATATAATAAAAAAAAAAAAAAAAAAAAAAAAAAAAAAAAAAAAAAAATTCTTAACTCAATATACATATATGTGAGCGGGAAATAAATTTTCCTTATATTAATATTAAGTATTCTCTATTATTTAATAAGTGCAGCTGTGAGCACACATCTTTAACTAACAAAATATGTAAGATAATTAAAATAAAAATAACATAAAAAAGGGCACGGACACCCAAGTCTGTGGTTTGTAGCATTATATAATAAAAAAAAAAAAAAAAAAAACCTAACCTAACCTAAAAAAAAATTTTTTACCCTGGGGAAAATTCCCTACGGAATCATCCCGCGGGTCGGGGCTACCCGCGGGGGTATGTGGGGTTGACCTGATGTTGTTCGGCCGACCCACTAAAAACCCCAGGGAAAACCAGACACGCTGGTACCTGGCTGACGCGGGACCTGTTGTGATAGTGATCCGCGCCATCCACCAGCCACGCCCCGTCGGGCGTCCCACTGCTGACTGCTATTGAGCCCCGCAATCAGCGTGGCCCTTTGGGCCCCTCCTCCTGTGTCGGTTTTTTGCCGATGAAGCGGCCATCCTTGGACCTGGGTCTGAGCCGGGCCAAAGCTCCGGAACTCGTTCCCGAGTCCTGTGCCTCCCTGACACCTTCATCCCCGGTACCTCTGGAAGCAGAGGCATTGGAGGGGTCGGGCGCAGAGCTCGCAGTGCGAGGCGTTGAGGCTTCCTCTGCTGTTTCCATAGCCAACTCATCCGCCAATGGCGGGGTGGCTTCCGTCGGGGTAGTCTGAGTATCAGGGCGTGGCTCCGGCACCTCCGGACGAGCCCTGACGACAGGGGGACTACAACCCCTGCCACCCATCAAATGGCCGAATGGCCTGTTGGCCGCGACGCAAACTGCACACCGTGGTTGGCGTGTGCAGACCCTCGCCTGGTGTCCTAGCTGACTACACCGGAAGCAAAGTCCGGTGCGGTCAATAGCGGATGGGCACCTCTGCCTCGTATGGCCCACACCCATGCAGCGGAAACACCGCATTGGGCGGGGCTCAAGGGCAACCACTGTGGCAGTACTCCACCCCAGGAGCAGCTTGCCTGTCACCACCAGCGCTTTGGCCGCTCGAATGGGGCAGCGCACGATGGTGGATCTCGCGTTATCAGGGCCAGCTCTTATTTGGCCCACCCTCACGCTCTCAACGGAGCAGTCAGCTTTCGCAGCAACGGCTGCAGCGACGTCGGAGGCGGTAATTGCGATGTCTAGCCCTGATACGCGGAGATCCGCGCACTTTTCAGGCCGGACAACCGTGGCCACCTCCGACAACACCTGCTCGAGCCGTTGAGCGAGCAAGTCGGCCTTTTGGCCGCTTCCGGCACCCGGAACCTCTATAAGCCGCGCTCCCGTGGCAGCGGTTCGGGATCTCACACCTTCCCCTATACCGAGGTCGGCGAGCGAGATCTCCTGCCTAGCTTTCGCGATGGTCTGGGCATACGTCATGCCCATCGCGATTGCTTCAGGGCGCAGCTGGACAACGATAGCCGCGGTCTTTGGCTGCCTTAGCCCGGCCCTCCTGCGCTTCCTCTTCTTCGGCGCCGCTTGCGCTACCGGGTGAACCGGTGGCACGGCTGCACGACCCGGCACTGAAGCCGAAGGCGGAGTCGTCGTAAGTGGGCGAGTGGAAGGACTCGCCACAGCAGGAAGTGCCTTTCGGCCCTTCTTCCTCCTCGCACCACGGGGCACATCCGTCCACGTCTCAGACGGGAGTTGGTCCGGCGGCTGCGCTCTACTAGTGCCCGCTTGGGAAAGCGGGGCTCTAGGAGCCGACATTTGGTCGCTGATGAGCGACACTCGGGGTAGAGGGGTGGACACCCGTTTGCGCCCAGCCACCCTTGCAGGAGTAGGGAGAGAGGGGAAGTCCCCAAATCTCTCGCTCTCAACCACAGAGGGCGGGCGGACACTCTCCGATGCCAGCGACCTCGCCTCTAGGCGGTCCAGCCGTGCACCCATTGCAATGGCGGACGCCTCCATCATTTCCCTCATGTTGGCGATAGCTGCCAACAGAGGGTCGTCTCGTCCGGGTTCGGCGACTTGAGGGCTCTGTGCCCAGCGCGGTGACGCACTGTTTCGGCCAACCTCACTCCTCAGTGAGGCGACCTCTGCCCTCAAATTTTCCACAATTTCTTGCAGGCGCAAGTTTTGCGCCTCAATCCGCTTGGACTCATCGTCCAAGGTCCTGGATGCCAGGTTCGACAGGCATCGGCGGATCACCGCCACGGCATTGTTTAATGTGCCCTGGCACGTGCCTTTAAGGTGCCCGGACTCCTGAGCCACCTTTTTCACAGCCAGCGCGCACCTGATGCCCACCTCCTGTATTTCGTCGGCCGTCAAGGGGTCCGACGGTTCCGCGACGAATGGAATTTCCATTTCCAAAGCCGCCCCGCTGGTCAGCCCAACAAGCTCTCCAAAGGAGTCTACAGAGGCGGGGCGAGGTGACGGGTGTCCTTCAGACAACCCCTCTCGCCCATTCCTCACGACATCCGCGGCGTTCCTGCTCCGCTGACCACCGGCTCGCTTCTCCTCTCTTGTGCCGTACGTTCCTGCGGCGATTGAGCGTCCTCTCCTCGCCGAAGACACCTTAGCCGAGGCCAACGACACCACAGACTCGTTCCCCGACTGATCGTCGGAGTCCAGGTCGGGGTCAAGTGGCCTCTTCCTCGCACTACTAACGCTTCCCATGATCACGGACTCAGAGTCCGAATCAGTGAAGCCCTCCTTCTCTTTCGCTTCCACGCACAGAATAATGCCCCCCCCAGATACGAGGGGCTTGCCCGGGGCCAGCGAACCAGACGACTTATCGCCCGACTTGCTAGTCCCGGGGAGGGGTTCTCCCACCTGTCGGTGGGTACCCTCCTGGGGTAACACGTTTTTATTGCTGCTCTTCATTGTGGTTTATGGCAATTGGCGGGTTGCCATACCCCTCCTCACAGTGGCACTTTAGGGGCTGCCCTTCCCCGGACCAACGACATCACCCACGCGCCGTCCACACGCCGAGGGTGCCCTATATACTGTCGGGGGCGGGAGGTACCGACAGGTTTTTAGCCGGTGCTCTCCGGGGTTTTAGTGAGTTTTCCTTCTCTTGGCCGTTTGGCCTCCGGTCTGCCCAAACGCAGCGTACCCACAACGCCAACGGTGGGGTCGTTGCCGCAAGAAGGCAGATACCGACTTCGGGGCTGGCGTAAACCCCGGTTGCACTGCTCTCACCAGTGCCCCCTTCCCCCCCATGCGACCTGAGAACCTTTAGGAGGCGGCCGTCTTTTTGGTACGACGCCCAGACGGGGCGCCGTCTATAACTCCTCTCACTGGACTGAGGGACTAGTGAGTTATGTGACCCAGAGTGGGCCACATATGGGAGCTGCGAGGCCCAGAGGGGACCCCGCCTAGTCAGATGTCAGCCGGCTGTGTCCAAGCGTCTACTACACGCAGAGCGGGAGACTGTTGGAAACAGCCGTTGCCCAGGGTGCACCAACGTGGAGGTCACCTGACTCGCACCCCAACCTAACCTAACCTAACCTAACCTAACCTAACCTAACCTAACCTAACCTAACCTAACCTAACCTTTTTTTTTTTTTTTTTGATACGGAGTGGAAAATCTGCAAACAGACGCATCAGCGGGCTAAAGGGGACCCGCTGGCTGTCCGAGGATGGCCAAGACTCTGTTCCAGGGCTTTGGCCCTAGAAAAAGCGAGTCGAGGCCGACTCGGTAAAAACCACTCCGATGTCCTTTCGTCACCTTGGGACCAGCAAACCGGCGATCATCGCGTCGTCCTCATCTGAGGAGGACGCATCGAACGCCGGCATGGTGGGGCCTGACGAGGTCATGGGAACCCTTTCGGACACTTCCACAACCCCGTCGGTGACTGCTCGCCCTATAGGTGGGCGAGCCCCTCCTCCGCCCCTAATTGGGGCGGGTGACCGCCCTCGAAAACGATGGGCGGACACACTTGACCCGTCAGTTGAGACGGGTCGCCGACGCGCCGGGACATGCGGGGCGTCGGCCCTCGGTGGGGACCTGTGCAATGCACGGTCGGAGCCCCCCCTAGGGCTCGGACCGCGCTGGTTTCCCACCGGATGGAGAAGGCGTTGATATTGTCGCCTTCTCCGCAGGAGGCGTCTACGGCGGCACGGATTCGCCAGGGGGTCATCCTCCCTGGCCCTCTCCGCCTCCTCCTTCAGCGTCATGACGTCGACGCAGAAGGAGTTGACCGCCTCCCAGGACCTCTCGCTACCTAGCATGGACAGAACCACGGTCGGCAGGGAGAGGTCCGCGCCAATCACAGCGACCAATGCGGAGCGCTGGGGATCGAACTCCGGACACACCGCCAGGGTGTGCTGAGCCGTATCCTCTATCGCCCCGCAATGGTGGCACTGTGGGGTCGGCTCTCTACCGATCCGATGCAGATACCGGCCGAACGAACCGTGTCCGGACAATATCTGCACCAGATGATACGTGAGCGACCCATGGCGCCGCTCCGCCCATGCTTGGAGGACGGGGCGTAAGGCCTCAAGGCTACGCGTTTGCGTAGCCGAGGCCCCATCGCTCAGGTCCTCAGACCAAAGGCGGAACATTTCCTCTCGTGCTCCTTCAAGAGCAGCGCGCCTCTCTGGAGGGGCCAGGCGATTACCACTGGCCCTCTCCTGCGCTCGCTGCCGGTACGCTGCAGCGAGCACCTCTGCCACCAGCTCCCACGGGGGCGTCCCCGCGAGAGCACACGCCACTTTCCGGGACACCGTTCGGTAGCCCCGGATCGCTCGCAGCGCCATTGCGCGCTGGGCCCGCTGGAGAGAGGCGGTCGCGTGTGGGCTTAAACTGTCAGCCCACACCGGCGCCCCATACAGTGCCATGGAACGCACGATGCCGCCGTATAGTCGGCGGCAGCTGGCGCTCGGGCCTCCCACATTGGGCAGAAGACGGCCCAGCGCGTCCGCCGCTCTCAGCAGCCGAGGCTCGAGGAGCTTAAAATGCTCCTCGAAGCCCCACCGCCCATCGATCACAAGCCCCAAATATTTCATCTGGGGCCTGAGACCGACCCTCACACCCTCCACAGAGATCGACGCACCCGATGACGGCCGTCTCCGAGGCCCATGGAACACCATGGCCTCGGTCTTGTGGAGGGCCACCTCCAAGCCCAGTGTCCGTATTCGCCGCACGATGTGGCTGCCAAACACGGACGCCAAGCGCTGGACATCCTCCAGCCGTCTCCCCCGGACGGTGACGAGCGTGTCGTCTGCGTAGCAGAACGACCGCACTATCGGGGGGAGGCCACACCGGAGGACGTAGTCATAACCTACGTTCCACAACAAGGGGCCGAGGACCGACCCCTGTGGAACGCCGCGGGACACCCTGTGACGGCCAAGCTCGCCGCCACGTCCCACGTATGCTACGTCCCGGTCCCTCAGGTAGTCTCCCACTATTCGGCGCAGATATGGAGGCATCTGATGATAGTGAAGCGCCTCCATGATGACGCCGAAAGGGAGACTATTAAAAGCATTGGCGATGTCCAAGGACACCGCCAAGACTACTTCCTGCCGCTCAACGGACTCCTCCACTAGAGCCCGGAGATCGGACAGGGCGTCGATCGTCGATCGCCCCGTCCGGAAGCCGTATTGGGCCTCGGAGAGGTCAGGGCCCGTTCCCCCTCCCAACTGCTGGACTATTCGGGAGGCGATGATTTTCTCGAACACCTTCCCGATTTCGTCCAGCAGCACAATAGGACGATATGCCGAGGGGTCGTCAGCTGGACGCCCCTCTTTGCGCAGCAAACATAGCGCCCCCTCCTTCCAGGTTTTGGGAAACTGAGCGAAACGGAGACTGGCGTCGCACAGTTCCCTGGCCCTGACCCCGAGATGTTTAAGGGCCAGGTCCAACACCCGCTTCGGGACGCCGTCAGGTCCCGGTGCCGTCTTACGCCCCTTAAGACGGGCGACGGCGTCGACCCACTCGTCGTCCTCAATGAGAGGGGGAGCGCTTTCATTCTCCTCGTCAGGAGACGGCGGGGCCATGCGAGGGGGAACAAAACCCTCCTCGGCTTGGGGAAACAGCCCCTCGACGACCGACCCCAGGAGGTCGGGATCCATTGTTTCCGTGAGGGGCGCGCCGCGCGCTCTGAGCTGGTTGCGCGCCAGCTTATACGGCCGCCCCCACGGATCCCGATCCAGACCCTGCAACTGCTCTTCCCTGGATGCCTCTTTTGAGGAGGCGATCGCAGTGTGCAGGGTCTTCTTCGACTGTCGGTACACCTCGTACAGTCGGTCCTCCTCCGATCGGTCCCTCACGCGACGCCGGCGGGCTCTGGTGTAAGCTCGTCTATGGACGTTACAGTCTTCTCGTTTGGCCGCGATGTCCTGGGACCACCAGTGGACTTCGCGGCGGTCCCGCGGAGGCTGCGCCCGAGGCATAGAGGCCTCGCACACCTCCGTCAAAGCGCCGCGGAGACGGCGAGCTGACTCATTGATGTCCGGACCGGACATCGGACTTGAGAGCCAGCCCTCGAAAATCGCCGTCTCCTCTGCCAGTTCCGGTTTGAGCCGACTGAGCGCCCAACGAGGAGGCCGACCTCGACTCGTAGGCGGTGCAGTCCGCAGATGCGGGGTGGAGCTTTCAAACCGGATGTAGCGGTGGTCCGAGAGACTCTCCACGTTCTGCACAACCCTCCAGCCGCTAATTGTGCGAGCGAGAGCTGGGGTGGCAAACGACACGTCCACCACCGAGCCGCCATTGTGCCGCACGCATGTGTGGACTGCGCCCCTGTTTAGTAGCGACAGCCCAGCGGCAGCTGCCCACAACTCGACTGCCTGGCCCCGTGCGTCGGTTGCTGGATTACCCCAGACAACCGACTTTGCGTTTAGGTCTCCGAGGACAAGAACCTGACGCGGGGCCGCCCTCCTCATGGCTACGCCGACGACGTCAAGGAAGGACTTGAAGTCGGCGAGCGGCCTGTTTGGGGAGAAATAGGTCGAGAAGATGACCATATCCTCCCAAACGACCGCCGCGTACCCAGCACCCCGCTCATAAATTGAGGGGGGTGTGTAACCTGGGGCCGTGCGCACCACCACGGCGGCAGAGTCGCTTGTATCCCCGACCCAGTTAGGCTGGTTGGGGATGAAGTACGGCTCTGACACCGCCGCCACGTCCACTGACCACTCCGCCAGGCTCTGGTGTAGCAGGTCCTGAGCCCTGGCGGTGTTGTTCAGGTTTACCTGCAGGAAGTTGATATGCGGTCGTCCTGACATTACTCGACCGTCATATCAACCTCCTTTTGCCCCGTTTGGGGCGCCGTCTGCGTGGAAGGGGCAGCCTGGCGGGCAGGGCGCGCCGGCAACTTTCCTCTGGCCGAAGGGGGCTTACAGCTACGCCCCCCCATGACATGGTTTGCCGGCCGACGCGCGGCGGCACATACGACACAGTGGGGCTTTGCGCTACACTCGTAGCCCTTGTGTCCCGCCTTACCGCACCGGAAGCATAGGTCGCTCCGGTCGGTGTTCGAGGAGCAGCAAGCCCTCGCATGCCCCACCTGCATGCATCGGAAGCACCGGGCAGAACGGGCTTCCAATGCCTGGACGCTGGCCGCGCTGAAGCATATCAATAGACGGCCAGCACCAACAACCTTTTTAGCAGCGGCTACCGGGCACGACACAACCGTCGTACCCAAACCGCCGGGGCCGTCCCGGATGGGTCGCACCTTGACGTCTGCGACGCCACATCCGCCCTTGGCCGCAATAGTTGCAGCGAGGTGCGTCTCCGTCACGGACTCGTCTAGCCCGCCCACCCTGATTTCTGCGGACTTCGTGGGCCGGACGACCGTGGCTATCTCCACAAGTGCCTCCCTCATTTTTTCCGCTAAGCGGTCCGCTTTTTCGCTGCTTTCGGCGCCAGAAATTTCTATAATTTTTGACCCCGCGACGGTGTTGCGGCACCGACGGTTAGGGATATCCATCCCGTCGATGTCGACCAGATCCCGGGCCCGAATCAGCGCGTCGGCATATGTGACCCCCTTTTCAACCGCTTCGGGAGTGAGGGTCACCAACACAGCTGCCGATCTCGGCACAACAAGCTTGGCCTTTTGGCTAGTTGCGCGGTCCTTCCTGGCAGGAGCAGCGAACGGGGCCTTATTGGGCTCTCGCCGAGGCGCTCTCTGTTGCTTAACCGCCGCCGAATATGCCTGACGGGGCGGGGCCTGCTCCGGAAGGGCGGATGTTTTGCCCTTCCTCGTCCTCTTGCGGCGCTTTTTGCGCGTCTCCTGCGTTGACCATCCCGAGTCTGCCTCAGTCGGGACCTCGACCGGGGGAGGCGCTTTGGCAGCTGCACCCTGGGAGGTGGATGGTACGTTCGCTGGAGATCCAGCTTTCTTGACCCGCTTCGGCGGGGGATCGGGCTTTTTGCCCGCCGCCTTGCCTTTGGCCGGCTTCGTCAGCCCTTTCGGAGCAGGGGGCGTCGAAGCTGCTGCGGCTTTACGGTCCGCCGCGAGTGGTGGTCGCAGCTTCTTTGCCGGAAGCAGGCGATCCTCCAGGCCCTCCAGGCGAGCATTCAGCATGTTCCCGAATGTTCGGGCCAGCCTCGCTTCAAATGCCTGGAGGGCGTCCGGCTCCTCGAAGGCGGCTTTCCTTTTGCCGCGGCCAGCCGTCTCCCGCACGGTGACAGTTGGGGAGAGGGGCCTTGTAGGAGGGCAGTCCATCTCCATGGACAAGGGAACCTCGGGGAGCATAGGGGGAGGGGATCTGGATTTCCTCCCACTCTTGAGGTCCTTGACCTCAGCAGACAGAACTGCTACACTCTTAGTGAGGTCTGCCAGCTGCTGCTGCAGCCTCACGTTCTCCGCCTTTAGAGTGCGAGTGTCCTCCGAGATGGATTTGGAGGACACTTCGCGGAAACAATCTAATATTGATTGGGCTGACTTTTTAAGCGCCTTCTGGAAGGGGCCCTGAAGGTGCGACGACTTCCTCGCAACCTCCACTATGACCGCACAGTCCGCCTTCACCACCTCCTCGATGTCGAGGGCGGTCTTTAGGTCCGGATCTGTGGGTAGGGCCTCATCTTCCGTCCGACTGGCATAGAAAGACGCTCGTGTCTCAATGGCGCGGCGCTCCATGTCGGCCACCTCCCGGTCCAACGCGATCTGCTGCTCCTCACGTTTTGCAGCGTTGAGCTCGCGTTTGGCCTGGGCAAGGCCGACATACTCCCCAGTGGTGGGAGGTCTCCCGCGACCGCGCGGAACCGTCTTTTTAGTCGGACCGTTGTCCGACGAGTCCGAATTGGACTCTCTGCTCTTGTCCCCCTTAGATGTTTTGGGGGGACGCTTTCTCTTTAGGGGACCAGTGAGGGTATCAGTGCTGATGCAACTGTCATCTGACATCTCGCTGCACTGGTCCTTGTCCCTTCGTTCTCGCATTGGGTAAGGGGAGGAGCGAGATTCGCTTCTGCCGCTGCGAACCGACAATGCCGGTGAGCTGGCACGACTCCCCTTTCGATAAAATCTCGAGTTAGAGACGGAGTCCACGGCTGATCTCATTGAGACCGTTGACGAGTCGGACTCGACGTCTTTTTCGCAATCACTGAGTGTAGCGGGCAGAACCGCCACACTTTCATCTCTCGCTGCGGAAGAGCTGCGCGATCGCGTTGCAGCCGGCGAAGAAACGCCATCCCTCGCAGCCGTGGGCGTCTTAAACGTGAGTTTTAGACCACCCGACTCAACTTCACTCGCTGTTTTCAAGCCCCTAATAGGCTTAACATCCGGCAGTTCTTTGCCCCCCCCAGAAACGGTGGGGCAGCCCGAGGCCGACGCACCGGACGAGACGCCCGGCTTACCAGCCACGGAGAGGGGTTCTCCCGCCTTGCGGGTACCCTCCTGGGGTAATATTGATTTAAGACCTGCTTTCATATTATGTGTGACAATTCCGAGGTTGTCGTCCCTCTCACCCTCTTTCTTACTACGCAAGGTAGCCTTCGCAGCGCTAGGCGCCGCCGCGTACCCTGCACATCTCTCTCGGTCCCCACTGGACAACTCAACCACGAGCTTTCGCCCATGCAACATTACAGGCGGATTCTTGTCTCCCCCAGATACAGGAGACATGCCCGAGGACGGCGAGTCGGACGGCATGTCCGGCTTGTCGGCCTCGGGGAGGGGTTCTCCCACCGTTTGGTGGGTACCCTCCTGGGGTATTAACTCTTTAGAAGCCGCTTTCATGTTGGTGTAGCAACTTATGGGTTGCAATCCCCCTAACAATTTATGCGTTGTCATCCGCAAGGACTGTACGGGACAGAGGTCACCCCGAGACGAAGTCCCCACGACCGAGGAACCCTATATACTGCGGAGGGCGGGAGGTATCCGCAGGATTGGACCAGTTTACTCTGGGGTTTTAGAGAGTTTTCCTTCTCGCGGTCCCAGACCACCCCGGGTCTCCCCGACGCCGCGTACTCGTAATCGCCGAGGACGAGGTCGTTGCAAGCGACAAAGAGACTTACGGCTGCAGAAAGCCGGCGAAAACTTTCTACCCTTACGCGCATGAAGCGCCGTGCGCACAGAGGCGCTTGAAAGGCGCCCAGAAGGGGCGCCGACCTACCCTTTCCCCCCCGTATAACGACGCCCAGAAGGGACGCCGTCAAAACTCCACTCAAAGCCACTCATAAGGAGCAGCGAGTCGCGCGGCCCAAAGTGGACACGCGCATGGAGTTGCAGGGCCCAGAAGGGGCTCCCGCCTGTGTCGGGTTGTTAGCCGGCCAGTCTCACAGCAGCCTCCTCATTGGAGGAAGATGTTGAGGCTGCCCGTTGCCCAGGGTTTACCACGAGGAGGTCACCCAACACAAACCCCAACCTAACCTAACCTTTTTTTTTTTTTTTTTTTTTTTTTTTTTTTTTTTTTTACCTGGGAAAATCTGCTACCAGACCGTCTCGACCGGGCTGTTGCAAGCGCCGGGAGGTGTGTGGGGATGGGCGATGGTCTGCCCGACCCACTAAAAACCCAGGGACATCCGTCGGCCGCTGGGCGGGACCCCGAGTACTCGAGGAGTCTTTCACGGCCCGCCGCGGTGGTCCATTAGGACACGCCTTGAGGATGAACCTCTACTGAGCACTACCCCCGGATGCGGAAGGTAGCCTCGACACCTGGAGACTGTCGCGGGGAGTGTGAGGAAGATGGTGACCCTCACCCCCGCGACGGCTAGGACGGGTGCAACTGCCCGTGTAGCCGTCTCCGCCGACCCGTACGCCGACGCCTGTTGGCATCCGCTAGGGGATCAGCCTCCCTCTCGCGTTCGGCCTCCTCTTTGCGACGGATGACCGTGTCGCAAAAAGTGGCCACTGCGTCCCACGACCTCGTGGAGGAGACCATGGCGTTTGCCACAGCCTCAAGAGAGAGGTCGGTGCCTATCACAGCCCGCAGATCTTGGCGCGGCTGCTCCCACTCCTGGCACGTTGCCAGCGTGTGTTCCGCCGTATCAATGGCGGCACCACACTGGTGACATGCGGCGCTCTGCTCACGTCCAATTCTGCACAGAAAGCTGCCAAAACAGCCATGGCCGCTGAGAACCTGTGTCAGTTGGAACGTGAGCACGCCCTCCTTGCGGTCGACCCATCTATCCAAAACGGGCCGAACCGCTCCGATGGTCCAGTGGCCAGCACTTGGATTTTCCAAGCGCTGGTGCCATTGCAGCATAGCTGCGCTTTTGGCGTCTTGCCGCCATCTGGCCACCTCCTCAGGAGCTGCTCCGTCCCGGCTCCGTGCTTCCGCTCTCCGCCTGTATACGGTGGTTAGCACCTCGGCTTCCAGCTCCCAAGGGGGAGTTCCGGCAAGCACGCACGCCGCCTCGAACGAGACCGTGCGATAGCCCCTTATTGCCCTAATCGCCATAGCCCGCTGCGGACGACGCAGCAAGGCCTTGTTCTTGGCGTTTAGGGCATCGCTCCACACGGGCGCCCCATAGAGCGCCATCGACCTGACAACGTTGGTATACAGTCGTCGAGCGCTCACGCTGGGGCCACCTAAGTTCGGCAAGAGCCGTCCTAACGCCGCAGCCGTCTTGAGAAGTTTCGGCGATTGTCGGCGGAAATGCTCCGAAAAATTCCACCGACTGTCGAGGTACAACCCCAAGTACTTCATGTACTGGCTGACCTCGACGCGAACACCGTCAATCAAAATGTGTGCCCCTGGAGGCGGCTTTCTGCGCGGGCCGTGGAAGCAAATGGCCTCTGTTTTCTCCACCGCAACCCTGAGGCCAAGCATGCCAATGCGCCGAACAACGTGAGTCGTGCCGACCGAGGCCAACCTGGCCGCATCGGGGAAATCCTGCGCACGCGCCGTGACGAGAGTATCGTCCGCGTAACACACCAGGCTGAGACCTCGTAAAAGGGAGCCCCTTAACGCCCAGTCATACCCAATGTTCCACAGCAGCGGGCCCAACACCGACCCCTGTGGAACACCGCACGTGACGGACCTGCTACGCAGCACTCCATCCCTGTCCTGGTACACGACTTTTCGCCCTCTCAAGTAGTCGTAGATGATTCTACGCAGGTACAGGGGAACACCGTGGTAAAGCAGCGCTTCGCTGATGCATTCAAAGGGGAGGCTGTTGAAGGCGTTGGCAATGTCCAAAGACACCGCCAATACAACCTCACCCTTTGACACTGCCTCCTGGGCCGACTCCTTAACGCATAATATAGCGTCCACCGTGGACCTGCCCTCCCGAAATCCGTACTGGCATGAAGCCAAGTCCGGACCGATGGTTTTCAGGTGGTCCACGATGCGGTGCGCCAGGACCCGCTCAAACAGTTTCCCGGCTTCGTCCAAGAGGACAATGGGCCGGTACGCTGACGGCGAGTCTAATGGGCGCCCATCTTTAACGAGGAGGACCAGCCGGCCCATCTTCCACTTAGTGGGGAACCGTCCCGTTGTAAGGCAGAGGTCCAAAAGATCGCGGAACCTCTCCTCCATTTGCTCCTCAGCGAGTACCCATGCACGACCAGGGATTCCATCTGGCCCAGGAGCCGTCTTCTTAGCCCGGAGACGCAGGAACGCTGCTCCCAGTTCCCCAGATGTTATTGGCGGAATCTGGGCAGCAGCTGGTTGTTCAGCCTGCGTCAATCGGCGGCACATATTAGGCGGCACAAAGGCACCGCGTTCCGGGAAAAGAGAACCAACCACAGACTGGAGAAGCGATGACTCAAGGGTCTCGGTCAACGGGGGTCCGACGTTTCGGAGCTTGCCCCTGATCGAACGATAGGGGCGCCCCCATGGGTCCCTGTTGAGCTCCTCGAGCATCTCCTCATGAGCCGAGTCTTTAGCCTGACAGATGGCAATCTTCAGGGCTTCCTTGGCCTCCTTGTAGGCATTGCGAAGGACCTGTTCGGCAGCCTCATCACGCCTACGTCGCCTGCGCTGGTTGGTGTACTCCCGACGGGCGGCAATACACTCTACGCGAAGGGTGGCCAGATCTTGTGACCACCAGTATACTTCGCGTCTTGGAGGGCGCGGGCCAGCTCTAGGCATGGCCGCATTGCACACCTCCGTCATGGCCTCCGCAAGCCACTGCGCCCCTTCATCGACGTTGGTCGGTTGAGACGCAGGCTGAAACCATACTTGGACTATCGCGGCTTCGATGAGCAACCCTTTGTCCATCTTGGTCAGGGCCCATCGCGGGAATGGAGACGCATTTGGCGCCCGGACCACTCTGGAACCCTGAGAGGGGGAGAGGTCGAACCTGATGTAACGATGGTCCGACAAGGTCTCTACCCCCTCCAGGACGGTCCAACCGGACACTTGCTGGGCGACTGCAGGGGATGCGAACGATAAATCCACGATCGACCCGCCCTGCAGTCTTGCACAGGTGTTAACGTTGCCCCTATTGAGCAGGCATAGTCCAGAGGACACAGCCCACTCGTCCACAGCATCGCCACGCTGGTCAGAGACTGGAGAGCCCCAGGAAGTGGATTTGGCATTAAAATCCCCGAGAACGACGACCGACGAAGTTGGGACTCGGTTGATAATTGTCCCTAGAAGGTCGATGAACGACTCGAACTCCGTCAGTGTCCTGTTCGGGGAAAAGTAGACGCCAACCACAAACACTTCGCCCCACTTCGCGACAACGTAGCCTGCACCGCGCTCATAGAGTGAGATTGGAGGGGACGTCGAAGAACCACCTATTATTGCGACCGAGTCTTTTGTGTCCGCAACCCAGTTGGAACGGGTTGGTATATAATAAGGCTCGGCCACCACCGCAATGTCTATGGACCACTCTGCCATGGACTGCACGAAGAGGTCCTGTGCGCCGGCAGCGTGGTTCAAGTTCGCCTGTAAGAGATGACGTGTAGGCGAACTAGACATTAGCGGTGTCCATTGCGTCTACGCGAGGCGTTTGCTGAATGCCTTCTGAAGGTCCAGCCTCGGCATTGGTTTTGCCGGCCGCCTTCTTCCTTCGCGGTGGGGAGCAAGATTTACTTCCCACGATGTGATTCGCAGGGCGCTTCGCCTCCGCACAAAGAGGACAGTGCGGTTTGGCGTGACAGGAGGATGCGATGTGTCCAGCCTTACCGCAGCGATAGCAAAGCTCGCTGCGGTCGATCTGGGCCACACATCGCGCCTGCGTGTGCCCTTTTTCGAGGCACCGGAAGCACTTCATAGGCCGTGCTTGTAGCGCCTCTACCGGGGCAAAGCCCCACCCAACCACGATACGGCCTGCGGCGATCACAACCTTAGCGGCAGGTATCGGGCACTGCACGAACAACGTGTTCATGCCACCAGGACCTTTCCTAAGGCTGCCAACCTTGATGGAATCGGCTGGACAGCCCCCCAAGCTCGCCACCGCATTTACAACGTGCTCAGGCCGGACCATGTCACCAAGCATTGTGACCCTTAGATCAGCAAGTTTAACAGGTCGGGCTACTCTAGCGACGTCGCCAACCGCATCTCTGAGCCTGCAGGCCAGTTGGTCGGCCTGCTCATCGGTCGCAGTGCTCGGCAGGTGGAGAATACGACCACCTGTTGCCGACTCCCTGAAGTGGACATACTCGATGCCCAAATCAGCCGGCACTACGCTCTCCTGCGCCTTCAGCAGGATGTCGGCGAACGTTATGCCTCTCTCCGCTGCCTCCGGCTGAATGTTTAAAACTACGGCCGCAGATCTTGGTGGCCGTAGTTTAGGCTTCCTTTTGCGGGCAGGAGCCTGCCGTTTGGCCTGCTTGCCCTGGGAGTTCGGCTGCGACTTGGTCGGTGCCTTACTCCTGGCCTTTCGCCTGGCTTTGCGGCCTCCGACCACTGGAGTCCACTCTTCCTCGGCCGTGAAATTCCTGGTCGAATTCGTCTTCGTCTTAGCTGTCTTGGGAGGGACAGGTGCCGATGTGACCTTGGCAGCCTTGACCTCCTTGACGGGCTTATTGCCTCTTTGAGGTGCTGCCTTAACAGCGGGAGGCTTTGCTGTACTTCCCGATGAACGGGGAACGGCAGCCGGCGAGTTGTTGGTCGCCGACGCGTATGTCGCCTTGGCAGCATTGGCCTTATTTTTAGCATCTGCCGCAAGCGGCGGGCGCAGACGCGGCGCAGGAGGCAGCCTTGCCTCGATCGACTCGAGCCGCGTCGACAGCATAAAGCCAACCTGCCGCATGACCTCACCCATGAGAGTTTGGTCGACCTCAGGAAGGGGTGGGGGCTGTTGGTCTGCCCTAACCTTCGCCTTAGGCTTGGGTTTCACCACCTTCGGGTTCTTGTCCGGATTAAGGACCGAGCTTTTAATCGTCGGTGGGTCCAGAACCACCTCCATATCCTCCTCCATGCCTGAGTAAGGTGTTACCACTGGGCGATAACATTTGCTGTGGAGGTGCTCCACCGTGGCATTCAAAGTTGCCATATGCTCCTTCAGGCTCGACACCTCTGCACTTAGGCGTTGGTTCTCAGCCTTAAGGGCCTCGGTCTCCTCGCTGACCGTGCGGAGACGCAGCAGGTCAATATTCTGCTTGTAGGAGGCAGCGACATTCCGAAGGGCCTTTTGATAGGTCCCTTTCAGGTTACCAGATGTAGCGGCCACATGGAGCAGCAGGGCCACATCATCCTCCACCTGCTGCACCACAACCTGTGCCTGTGCCTCCTTGTCCTTATCGAGTCCGCTCACGAGCTCGACTCCGCTGGCCCTGGTCGCGTATGTTTTGCGAGTCATTTCAGCGCATTCTATCTCGGCCTGGAGTTCGAGTTCGCGGCGCTGAGCCTCGACAAACTCAGTTTTGGCCTTGGCCCATCCAACGTATTGGCCCGTGGTCGGAGGACGACCACGACCTCTGCGGCCAGACGGACCGGACATCACCTTGGGCGCCGAGCGAACTGAGTCGTTGTCAGACTCAGAAGACAAGTCCGCTCGGGGCCTCTTTGTGCCTGTCAGAGTCGACGAAGAGGAATCGGACAGCTGTTCATCCTCTTCCCCTGCCGACAAAAAGACAGTGGCATCCACCTTATAGCCATCTCGACGGCGGCTGCGACTGCGACTGCGATTGGCAGAACGCATGCTCTCCAAGTCGAGCCGCGTCAAAGAGACGCTTAAGGCCTTGCCCCTACGGCTAGGCCCAACTTCCGCCTTGCCCATTGAGGGCCTTTCACTGTCCGTTTGGGACAAACCACCTCGACCCGATCTACTGGGCCTCTTCTCCACTTCCTTGTCCTTGCCGGACTTTGCGCTAGAAGCGCCACCTCCATCCACGTCCTTCCCTTTGGGGTCGGACACTCCACCACTACCCACGACGGACCTGGAATCAGGCTCCGCCGACTTCACCGAAACGTCAGAAAAATTTTTGGAACAACTAGACATTAATCCCACGAGTAGAGACCATCAGGTGCTCCTCCCCCGCAGTGGGCTCATACGCGGGAGGCCCTGTGTACTAACCGGTGGCGGGTGGTGCCGGCAGGTTTTAACGAGGTTTCTCTCGGGTTTTATAGTGTGTCCTTCACGCGGCCGGCCGGTTAAGGCAAGCCCTCGCTCCACCACGGAACCC
Source organism: Eudonia mercurella (assembly GCA_963082485.1). Taxonomy (NCBI): domain Eukaryota; kingdom Metazoa; phylum Arthropoda; class Insecta; order Lepidoptera; family Crambidae; genus Eudonia; species Eudonia mercurella. The sequence continues at coordinate 313,680 of CAUJAO010000211.1, forward strand.
GCGTACCCCGCAACGCCGCGAGCGGGGGTCGTTGCAGAGACCGCAGTGGTTTACGACGATCGGGGGCTGGCGTAGGCCCCCGTTGCACCGCTCTCGCGGTGTTCCCCTTTCCCCCCGTTGCGACCTGAGAACCCTTAAGGGGCGGCCGTCTTTGTGGTACTCCTCTCAAAGCTGCTCAGAGGGAGCAGCGAGTCGTGAGGCCCAAAGTAGGCACGCACAGGAGTCCGCCTTGCCAGATGTTAGCCGATTGGGTTCAACTTTCTCCGAACGGAGACTGTTGGAACCACTCGTTGCCCAGGATGCACCACGTGGAGGTCATCTGACTCGCACCCCAACCTAACCTAACCTAACCTAACCTAACCTAACCTAACCTAACCTTTTTTTTTTTTTTTTTTTTTTTTTTTTGACCCGGGGGAAACTTGCAACCAAGTCATCCCACGGGGAGCACTAAGGGCTCAACCCGTTGTCGGGGTATGTGGGGTTGGGCGATGGTCTGCCCGACCCACTAAAACCCCCGGGACCTGCAGTCAGCCTGATTTTGTGGTTGGCGCGGGGTCTGTTACATATAGTGGACCGCGCCTTCCACCAGCAGCACGTTGGTGCTCTTCCGCTGTGTGGCCTGCTAGGAGGCCACACACACCCTCTGCAGGATTTTCCGATCATGGTCTAGTGGGGGGTTTTTTCATAAACCGCCCATCTGGCGCTCTCAGCGGCTTAGGCCGAGAAGGAGAGGTGGATCTCGGACTTGCGTCCCGCACCTCATCCTCTACCTCCCTGATGCTTCCCGACCCAGCTCCTCTCGAGTGAGAGGTACGTGGGTGGTCGGCGATAGGGACATCGGGCAGGGGTGACGGCAGCTCCTCCGTCGCCTCCATGTCCAATACCGCTGGTGGAGGGGGCTCCACCATTGGCTCCGTTGGAGCGGCCTCCCTCATGGCAGTCTCCGCCCCCGTTGCGGGGGGATCAGGGCAGCCCCTGACGGTAGGGGGACTGCAACCCCTACCTCCCATCACGTGGTGGTGCGGTTTTTGTGCCGCGAGACACACCGCGCACTTGGGCTCGTGAGAGCACTCCCTCATTTGGTGCCCAGGCAGTCCGCACCGGAAACAGAGTCCGGAACGATCGACCGCGCTGGGGCACCTCTGCCGCGTATGGCCCACGCCCATGCAGCGGTAACACCGCATTGGGCGGGGCTCAAGGGCGACCGCCAGGGCCATGCTCCACCCAAGGAGGAATCGGCCTTGACTCACGAGCGCTCTTGCCGCTCGAACGGGGCAGCGCACGATGGTGCTCCCGGCGAAATTGGGACCCATTCTTATGCGTCCCACCCTCAATGCCTCGATTGGGCAACCAGCTCTCGCCGCAAGTCCTGCGGCGACGTCTTCGGTGGTTGAAGACGTGCCCAGCCCTGACACACGGATATCCGCGTGCTTTTCAGGCCGGGCGACCGTGGCCACCTCCGACAACACCTGCTCCAGCCTACGGGCGAGCAGATCGGCCTTCGCGCCGCTCTCTGATCCGGGGACCTCGAATAACCGCGCTCCGGTGGCGGCCGTCCTCGACCTGAGCGCCTCGATACCGAGGTCGGGCAGGGAGATGGCCTGCTGGGCCTTTTTGATGGCGTCAGCATAAGTGACGCCCATCGCCAAGGCCTCCGGGCGCAGCTTTATCACCACCGCCGCTGAGGTTGGCTGCCTAAGCCTCACTCGTTTCCGCCTTCGCGGTCTCCTCTTTCCCGAGGCTGCACCAGTTGCCGCTTGTGGCGCTGAGCGAGGCAACACAGCTGTGCGAATTGACGCAGATGCCGGGACAGGAGCAGTCGGCGGGCGGGTTGCCGCCCGAGTGGAGGGATCACCTCTCGCCCTCTTCTTCCGTCCTCCACGGCCCGCCGTTTCCCATCTGGGCTGAGGCGGATCCGATGGAATCGGGGTTGCACTCCGTCGCGGAGTCGGGAGGCGCTCTTCGGGCAAGACGGACGAGGATCGAGAGGGCGTGGCCAGCCTCCGTCCAGCAACCCTGTCGGGCGCGGGAAGCACCGGGAAGTCATCTCCCCGGTGTCCGCGGTCATCCGCACGGGGTGGACGGGCACGCACAGGCGCATCTCGACTCGTCTCGAGTCCGTCAAGGCGGGCGCTAACGGTGGCGTTATTTGCCTCCATGTTGCGCCGCAGCTCCGCAATTGCCGTCAGAACGGCCTGGTCTTGGGACCTGGTGGCAGGACGATGGGGCTGCTCCCGACGGGGGGACCCCGACTCCAACCCAACCCGATCAACCATAGTCCTCAGCGACGTTACCTCCCTTCGCAGGGCATGCACCTCCTCTCTAAGTCGGCAGTTTGCCTCCTCGATACGTCGCGACTCGTCCGTTGTGGACCGCGACGTAAGGTTGGCCAAACACCTCCGGAACGTCATCGAGGCGTGGTTCAAGGTGCTCTGGTAAGTGCCCTTGAGGTTCCCGGATGTCCGGGACACCTCCTGCACCGCAAAAGCACACTTGAGGCCTATCTCCTGCACCTGTTCGGCCGTCATGAGGTCGTCCGGACCGGCAACGGGCGGCACCTCGATACGACAGGCCTCTTCCGCCTCCTTCCTAGCAGCTGCCGTGTCAGCTTTCGAGGGGTACTGGCGAGGTGTCGGGCGTCCCTTAGACGGCCCCGCTCGCGCTATACCCTCGGGAATGACAACGCCCCTGCGTCGGCGGTCGGCGGTTAACCTCTCGTCCAGCTCCTCGCAGAACTGCTCCTCGTGGTCCAGCAGCTGCTCATATTCGTGCAAGCGCGCACGAACCAGAGCTGCTTTGGCCGCACCAAGTCCAATGGACGTACCGACAGTGGGAGCTCTCCCACGTCGAGCCGTCGAAAACTTCGGCACTGAAGCCGCTGACATCACCGACTCGGCCCCCGAAAAGTCATCGGAGTCGATTTCAACGTCGCGCGGCCTCTTGCGCCGATCGCTGCCTTCGGGTCTCAGGATCACAGAACCAGTGTCCGAATCCGAGCACCCCGCAGCCTCCACTGTCCTCTCCTCTCTGCGCAACACGTTGCCCCCCCCAGAAACGGTGGGCATGCCTGAAGCAAGCGTGCCGGGCGAACCCGACCCGCTGGCCTCAGGGAGGGATTCTCCCGCCTCCCGGCGGGTACCCTCCTGGGGTATTTGATTCGATATGCGACTTTTCATCAAAATTTTGACAATTTGCGGGTTGTCATCCCCCTCCAAACGATGGCAATTCAGGGGCTGCCCTTCCCCGTTGGACCAAGAAGATCACCCACGCGTCGTCCACACGCCGAGGGTGCCCTATATACTACGGAGGGCGGGAGGTGTCCGTAGGTTTTTAGCCGGTGTTCTCCGGGGTTTGATGGGTTTTCCTTCCCGCAACCTAACCTAACCTAACCTAACCTTTTTTTTTTTTTTTTTTTTTTTTTTTTTTTTTTTTTTTTTTTTTTTTTTTTCCCAGGGGAAACTTGCTGACCAAGTTCCCGTAGGCTGGGGCGACCTACGGGATATGTGGGGTTGGCCTAAAACGCGACCGACCCACTAAAACCCCTGGGGAAACCTCACACCGATAATGTGGTTGGCGCGTTGGCTGTCACTAGGATAATGTCCGCGCCTCCCACCGGCTACGCTGTCAGCGTCCCTCAGCTGACCTATGTGCCCCAGGTCAGCGAGGCCCCCCGGACGTGGGGGGGCCGGTCTTCGGTGTGGGTTTCACTGCGGCTTTTGCAAACCGCCCATCTGGCGCGCGTGGTCTTTCCCACGCGTGAGTGGTGGACCCACTCGGGCCTTCGCCCGGGTCCTCCACCTCTACCACCCTACCGCCTTCCGACCCTGTGTCTCTCTCGAGAGAGACATTGGGGTGGTCGGTCGCAGGGACTTTAGGAGACGAGGGTGGCTCCTCCACCGTCTCCATTTCCTCCGTGCGGTCTAGTGGCAGCTCCAATGAGGGCTCCACTTCAGCCGGCATCTTCTGGGCAGTCGTCCCCGTTTGCATAGGGGGAACAGGGCGGGCCCTGACGGCGGGGGGACTGCAACCCCGGCCTCCCATAATGTGGGCGTGCGGCTTCTTCGCAACAGCGCATACCGCACACCGTGGCTCTTTCGAGCAGCCCCTCGCTTGGTGACCTGGCAGACCACACCGGAAGCAAAGTCCGGTGCGGTCAACGGCGCTGGGACACCTCTGCCTAGTATGGCCCACGCCCATGCAGCGGTAACACCGCATTGGGCGGGGCTCCAAGGCGACCACCTGAGCAAAGTCCCATCCAAGGAGGAACCTGCCAGCCTCTACGAGCGCTTTTGCCACGCGCATGGGGCAGCGCACGATCGTGCTTCCCGCCTGATTTGGGCCCGCACGGATGCGTCCCACCCTCAGGTCCTCCACCGAGCAACCAGCCCTCGCCGCCAATTCAGCGGCGACGTCGTCCGTGGACAATGAACTGTCTAACCCTGATACGCGCGTTTCCGCGTATTTTTCGGGTCGGACGATTGTGGCCACGTCCGACAGCACCAGCTCCAGCCTCTTGGCGAGCTGGTCGGCCTTCACACCGCTCTCCGAGCCCGAGACCTCGATGAGCCGCGCCCCAGTGGCAGCCGTCCTCGACCTCACCCCCTCGATACCGAGGTCGGGTAGGGAGATGGCCTGCCTAGCTCTCTTGATGGCGTCAGCATATGTGACACCCATCTCGAGAGCCTCCGGGCGCAGCTTCACCACTACAGCCGCTGTTGTTGGCGGCCTGAGCCGAACCTTCTTACCGCGCCTGCGTTGGCGCTTTTTACGTCCAGGCGCTTCGCTGGCTGCCGCTTGTGGCGCTGAGCGGACTGGCGTCACAGCAGGGCGAGCCTGCGCTAAAGCCTGGGCGATGGCAGTCAGTGGGCGACTGGAGGTTGTCGCCGCAATAGGGATTTTCTCTCCCTTTGCCCTTCTTCTTCCGTTTCCCACGGGTCTCCGTCGTCCATTCGGACACGGGAGGAGGACCCAATTGGGGCGGGACCTGGCTCACCTCTAACTGAGGGAGGGCGAGGCACTCCTCATCGAGGACGGACGAGGATCTCGCGGGCGTGGCCGGCCTCCCACGAAGTGAAAGGGCACGCACAGGCGCCGCTCGACCCATCTCGAGTCCGTCCAGACGGGCGTTGACGGCTGCATTAGATGCCTCCATCGTACGCCTCATCTCTGTCAGGGCCTTTAGAAGGACCTGATCCGATCCTGCCTTTGTGGCAGGACGTTCCCGGCTGGGACAGCTCAACCCCGTCCCCACCTGGTCAACCACGGTCCTCAGGGACGCCACCTCTCGTCTGAGGGCGTGCACCTCTTCGCGGAGTCGGCGGTTCGCCTCCTCAACGCGGCGTGACTCGTCCGAAGAGGTCCGCGACGCCAGGTTGGCGAGGCACCTCCGGATGGTCATTGAGGCATTATTGAGAGTGCGCTGGCAGGTACCTCTGAGGTTCCCGGATTTCCGGGAAACCTCCTTCACCGCAAAAGCGCACTTCAGCCCCACCTCGTGGATCTCGTCAGCCGTCATAGGATCCGACGTGCTGGCGATAAAAGGGATGTCGACACGAGTGGCCATCTCCGAGTCCATCTCGTCCAGGGCCGCGGAATCCACCGTGGATTGGCCAGGAGTCGGGCGTCCTTTGGACGGCCCCGCTGGCTCAATCACAGCTGGCAATACGACGCCCCTCGCTCGACGGTCGGCAGACAGCCGCTTATCCAGCTCTGCGAGCTGTTCTTCCTCCCGATCCAACTGCTCCTCATACTCCCGCATTTGGGTGCGGGCGAGGGCAGTTTTGGCCGTAGCAAAATTCGTCCCGATTGTGGCCGATCTGCCACGTCTGGACGACGATATCTTCGATATCGAGGCTGCGGACACCACGGACTCAACCCCCGAAAGGTCATCGGAGTCCATGTCCGCGTCACGCAACCTCTTCCTCCTGCTGCCTACGGGTCTCAGGAATACGGAACTACCGTCCGAGTCCGAGCACCCCGCAGCCTCCACTTCTCTCTCCTCCGTGCGCATTACGTTGCCCCCCCCAGACACGGTGGGCATGCCTGAAACCAGCGTGCCGGGCGTACCCGATCCACTGGTCCCAGGGAGGGGTTCTCCCGTCTTTCGACGGGTACCCTCCTGGGGTAAATTTTTCGTTCTGCGACTTTCCATATTGTTTTTGCAATTTACGGGTTGCGATCCCCCCCTCACAATGACACTTTAGGGGCTGCCCTTCCCCGGACCAAAAAAGGTCACCCACGCGCCGTCCACACGCCGAGGGCGCCCTATATACTGTCGGGGGCGGGAGGTACCGACAGGTTTTTAGCCGGTGTTCTCCGGGGTGTTATTGAGTTTTCCTTCTCTTGGCCGTTTGGCCTCCGGTCTGCCCAGTCGCAGCGTACCCACAGCGCCAACGGTGGGGTCGTTGCCGCAATAGGGCAGATAACGACTTCGGGGCTGGCGTTAACCCCGGTTGCACCGCTCTCACCGGTGCCCCCTTTCCCCCCGTGCGACCTGAGAACCTTTAAGAGGCGGCCGTCTTTTTAGTACGACGCCCAGAAGGGACGCCATCTATACTCCTCTCACTGCTCAGAAGGAGCAAGCGAGTTATGCGACCCAGAGTGGGTCACGTATGGGAGCTGCAAGGTCCGGAAGGGACCCCGCCTAGTCAGATGTCAGCCGGCTGGGTCCAAGCGTCTACTACACGCCAGAGCGGGAGACTGTTGGAACCAGCCGTTGCCCAGGGTGCACCAACGTGGAGGTCACCTGACTCGCACCCCAACCTAACCTAACCTAACCTAACCTAACCTAACCTTTTTTTTTTTTTTTTTTGTTGACCCGGTGGAAATCTGCGTCCAGATCATCCCACGGGGAGCAATGGCTATCGGCTCAACCCGTTTTCGGGGTATGTGGGGATGGGCGATGTTCTGCCCGACCCACTAAAACCACCGGGGATTCAGTCAGCCTGTTTTATGGGCAGGTCGGCTCCTTGAAAATTTAGTCCGACAATTACTGCCCACCAGTGTGCATTGCAGCACCAACCAAATCGCGCCCTCTTCGGGAAACCTCGACCAAGCGTCTACTTCCGCGGCTTAGGGGCAAATCTGCCATCCTTCTGCCGCGGGCGACTCCACGCAGGAGATCGGGCGCGCCCCTCAGGGCGGACCTCCTCTCTAGGCGGTTCACCAGTCCCGGTGTCTCTCATTTGAGAGGTGGCCGGTTGTGGCTCCGCTGGGGGCTCAATGCAGAGTGCAGAGGAAGCCGGAAACGTCAACACCAGCCCTGAAGGCTGACTAGACTTGGCCACCTCTGCCATCTCCGCCTCTGTTGTAGGCCCTTCTTTGGGCGCCGTCTGGGCAGTCTTGATGCCAGAACCTTTGGTTTTGGTGGTAGGAGGACTGCAGGCCCTACCGCCCATCACATGGCCATGAGGCCGCCTTGCGTCTGCGCACACCGCACAATGAGGCTCCTTGACAGTGCAGTCCACTGCTTTGTGCCCCATTTCGCCGCACCGGTAGCAAACACCAGTTCGGTCAATTGACGAGGGACACTTGGGTCTGGTATGGCCCACACCCATGCACCGAAAACAGCGCAATGGGCGGGGCTCCAGTGCTTCCACTCGAGCCACGCTCCAGCGGACTGGGAGTTTCCCGGCGGCCGCCAGCTTCTTGGCTGCCACTGCAGGGCAGTTGGCGATCGTGGCTCCTACACGATTGGGGCCCACTTTCACGTTACCCACCTTCACCTGTTGCAGGGAGCAACCCGTAGCCCTAGCAATCGCCGCAGCAATGTCCTGCTGGGTAGTGGCCTCATTCAGACCAGCGATGCGCACGTCAGCGCTCTTCACTGGTCGAGTGATGGTCGCTATGTCGCTGATGGACTCTTGCAGCAGCTCCGCAAGGACATCCGCCTTCTTCGCAGTCTCGGCACCGCCAGACACCTCCATCAGTCTGGCACCAGTGGCTGACGCCCGAATCCGGACGCCGGACACTATGCCGATCTCCTCGAGGTTTATGTCCTCAATCGCCCTAAGGAGAGCCTTCTCATACGTTACCCCCTTCTCGATCGCATCAGCTCGCAACTGTATAACAATAGCGTGCGAGCGGGGGGTACGGATGCGGACCCGCACTCTCTTCTTGAGAGGCTGCCTCGGCGCTGGTGGCGCCTGGTCTGTCGTCGTCGGTTGGGGGCGAGCTGGAGAAGCCCCCACGGGCGGCTCTTTGCGCGTGCCACGTTTCGAGCGTTTGCCCCTTTTCGCAACATCGGCCCAAGCGTCAGTCTGAGGCATTGGGACCGATGCCGGACTGGTCGACGGTCGGGGCGGAGCAATGCGAGAGGCACCGTCTGTCTCCTCAGTGATGGGTTCAGTCGCTGTCACCCGAGGGCGTCGACTTACCGGCGTGGAATCCACGTTGGCCGTAGGGAGAGGAGGAAACTCCACTCTCCTGCCACGAGCCGGCACCGCACGCGGGCGCGCCTGGGTTCTCTCAGAACAGAGCGTATCCAGCCCATCGAGGCGGGTGTTAATCGCCCCGACAGAAGCATTCAGGGAGCGTCTTAGCTCTTCGAAGGCGCTCATCATCAGTTGGTCCCTAGAGTTGTTGGACGGGACCTCAGTGGTGGAGCACCTCCTTCCGACAGTTTTGCGGAGGGCGTCAACTTCCGCCCTCAGCACAGTCATTTCCTTCTGCAGCCGATCATTGTCGGCTTGCAGTTTGTGGGTCTCTGACGTGACTGTCCTTGACGTCAGATTGCACATGACCCGCTGCATCGTCATGGCCGCATTGTTGAGCGTCCCTTTCAAGGTCCCCTTGATGTTAGAGGACTTGCGCGATACCTCTCTGATGGCCTCTGCACAGAGTAAGCCAACTTGGTGGCATTCCTCCGCAGAAGGACCACCCAGCGAAGAGTCCCAGGGGACCCTGACCTGCGTGGCCTTCTCGATCTCCTCTTCGGAAGGTCCCTCACGCACTGGAGGCCGATCTTTCCTTGCTGACCTTGGTGGCAATGACACTGGGGATGGGGAGCCCGGGGGCAACTCATCGCCAGCCGTCTCCATGTCCCTTTGCCTCCTCCTATCACGGAGTGCTGCGCCAGCCGGACTGGTCCGCATCTCCTCCTCGCACTGACGCTCAAAAGCAGTCAGGTTCCCCCAATTAAGCTCACAATGAGCTGCCGCGAAAGCGATCGAAGTTCCGCTCACCGGACCACGGCCCTGCGGAGAAGTCGCAGTCTTCTGCCTTGATGCAGAAGACTCAAAAGAGCCACACTCGGACTGATCGTCGTCCGAGTCCACTACAACTGTTCGCGATCTCTTGCGAGAATCGTCCGCATCCTGCAATATGACCGACCCTACGTCCAACCCAGGATCAGCCACCAAGTCCACGATGTCGTCAGCGGCGGTACCGCCACGATCATCCCTACTGCGCAGTTCCTTGCCCCCCCCAGAAACGGTGGGGCGGCCTGAAATCAATTCCCCGGCGTTGGCCGGCAAACTGATCTCAGGGAGGGATTCTCCCGATAAACGGGTACCCTCCTGGGGTAGTTTGTTTTTGGTCCTGCTTTCCATTTCGGTTTTGGTAATTTGCGGGTTACCATCCCCCTCCAAGCGATGGCAATTTGAGGTCTGCCCTTCCCTATTCGGACAAAAAAGGTCACCTATGCGCCGTCCACACGCCAAAGGAACCCTATATACTGCCGGGGTCGGGCGGTACCGACAGGTTTGTACTGGTGTTCTCCAGGGTTTTATAGAGTTTTCCTTCTCGCGGTCCCAGACCACCCCGGGTCTTTCCGACGCCGCGTACTCGCAATCGCCGAGGACGAGGTCTTTGCAACGACGAAAAGACTTACGGCTGCAGAAAGCCAGCGAAAAACTTCCTAACCTAACCTAACTATGCGGTCTAACAACCCTTAAGGGGCGACCGTCTTTGTAAAGCGACGTCCAGAAGGGCCGCCGCTCAAAGCTCCTCTCACTGCTCAGAAGGAGCAAGTGAGTTAGGCGACCCAGAGTGGGCCACGTATGGGAGTTGCAAGGCCCAGAAGGGACCCCGCCTATGTTAGATGTTAGCCGGACAGGTCCAACGTCTACAACGATCCAGGCGGAGACTGTTGGAACTACCCGTTGCCCAGGATGCACCACGGGGAGGTCATCTAACTCGCACCCCAACCTAACCTAACCTAACCTAACCTAACCTAACCTTTTTTTTTTTTTTTTTTTTTTTTTTTTTTTTTTTTTTTTTTTTTTTTTACGCTGGGAAAACTCATCATGAGCTATCCACCCCCCGGGGGAGGGGGTGGGGTGTGTGAGACTCCTACTCACTAAAAACCCAGCGATGTCCTCTCGTCACCTCGGAACCAGCAAACCGGCGATCATCGCGTCGTCCTCATCTGAGGAGGACGCATCGAAAGCCGGCATGGTGGAGCCTGACGAGGTCATGGGAACCCTTTCGGACACTTCCACAACCCCGTCGGTGACTGCTCGCCCTATAGATGGGCGAGCCCCTCCTCCGCCCCTAATTGGGGCGGGTGACCGCCCTCGAAAACGATGGGCGGACACACTTGACCCGTCAGTTGAGACGGGTCGCCGACGCGCCGGGACATGCGGGGCGTCGGCCCTCAGTGGGGACCTGTGCAATGCACGGTCGGAGCCCCCCCTAGGGCTCGGACCGCGCTGGTTTCCCACTGGATGGAGAAGGCGTTGATATTGCCGCCTTCTCCGTAGGAGGCGTCTGTGACGGCACGGATTTGCCAGGGGGTCATCCTCCCTGGCCCGTTCCGCCTCCTCCTTCAGCGTCATGACGTCGACGCAGAAGGAGTTGACCGCCTCCCACGACCCCTCGCTACCGAGCATGGACAGAACCACGGTCGGCAGGGAGAGGTCCGCGCCAATCACAGCGACCAATGCGGAGCGCTGGACATCGAACGCAGAGCACACCATTAGGGTGTGCTGCGCCGTGTCCTCCGCTGCCCCGCAATGGTGGCACTGTGGGGTCGGCTCTCTTCCGATCCGGTGCAAATAACGTCCGAACGAACCATGTCCGGACAGAATCTGCACCAGATGGTATGTGAGCGACCCATGGCGCCGCTCCGCCCATGCTTGGAGGACGGGGCGTAGAGCCTCCAGGCTACGCGTTTGTGTAGCCGAGGCCCCTTCGCCCAGGTCCTCGGACCATAGGCGGAACATCTCATCTCTTGCTCCCTCGAGAGCAGAGCGCCTCTCTTGAGGGGCCAGGCGATCGCCACTGGCCCTCTCCTCCGCTCGCTGCCGGTATGCTGCAGCGAGCACCTCCGCCACCAGCTCCCACGGGGGCGTCCCCGCGAGAGCGCACGCCACTTTCCGGGACACCGTTCGGTAGCCCCGGATCGCCCGCAGTGCCATTGCACGCTGGGCCCGCTGGAGAGAGGCGATGGCGTGTGGGCTCAAGCAGTCCGCCCACACCGGCGCCCCATACAACGCCATTGAGCGTACGATGCCGCCATAGAGTCGGCGGCACGCGACGCTCGGGCCCCCCACATTGGGCAAGAGACGCCCGAGGGCATCTGCTGCTCCCAGCAGCCGGGGCTCGAGGAGACGGAAATGTTCCTCGAAACCCCACCGCCCATCAATCACCAGCCCCAGATACTTCATCTGGGGCTTCAGACCGACCCTCTCGCCCTCCACAACGATCGACGCACCCGCTGACGGCCGTCTCCGAGGCCCATGAAACACCATGGCCTCGGTCTTGTGGAGGGCCACCTCCAAGCCCAACGTCCGTATCCGCCGCACGATATGGCTGACGAACACGGACGCCAGGCGCTGGACATCCTCCAGCAACGTCCCCCGGACGGTGACGAGCGTGTCGTCTGCGTAGCAGAACGACCGCACCATCGGGGGAAGGCCACACCGGAGGACGTAGTCGTAACCGACGTTCCATAACAGGGGGCCGAGGACCGACCCCTGTGGAACGCCGCGGGACACCCTGTGACGGCCAATCTCGCCGCCACGTCCCACGTACGCTACGTCCCGGTCCCTCAAATAGTCTCCCACTATTCGGCGCAGATATGGAGGCATTTTGTGATAACGAAGCGCCTCCATGATGACGCCGAACGGGAGACTATTGAAGGCGTTGCGGATGTCCAGCGACACCGCCAACACCACCTCCCGCCTCTCGACAGACTCGGATACGAGAGTCCGGAGATCGGACAGGGCGTCGATCGTCGACCGCCCCGTCCGGAAGCCGTATTGGGCCTCGGAGAGGTCGGGGCCCGTTCCCCCTCCCAGTTGCTGGACTATTCGGGAGGCGATGATTTTTTCAAACACCTTCCCGATTTCGTCCAGCAGCACAATAGGGCGATACGCCGAGGGGTCGTCAGCCGGACGCCCCTCCTTGCGCAACAGGCATAGCGCCCCCTCCTTCCAAATTTTGGGAAACTGTGCGAAACGGAGACTGGCGTCGCACAGTTCCCTGGCCCTGGCCCCGAGATGTTTAAGAGCCAGGTCCAACACCCGCTTTGGGACGCCGTCAGGTCCCGGTGCCGTCTTACGACCTTTAAGACGGGCGACGGCGTCAACCCACTCGTCGTCCTCAATGAGAGGGGGAGCACTTTCTTCCCCCTCGTCAGGAGACGGCGGGGCCATGCGAGGGGGAACAAAACCCTCCTCGGCCTGGGGAAACAGCCCCTCGACGACCGACCCCAGGAGGTCGGGATCCATTGTTTCCGTGAGGGGCGCGCCGCGCGCTCGGAGCTGGTTGCGCGCCAGCTTATACGGCCGCCCCCACGGATCCCGATCCAGACCCTGCAACTGCTCTTCTCTAGATACCTCCTTTGAGGAGGCAATCGCAGTCTGCAGGGTCTTTTTCGACTGCCTGTACAGCTCATACAGGCGGTCTTCCTCCTGGATAACCTAACCTAACCTAACCTAACCTTTTTTTTTTTTTTTTTTTTTTTTTTTTTTTTTTCCCAGGGGAAGTCATTACGACTACCGGAGCCTTTAAGAGGCACCCGGTTATGTGGGACTCACCCGTCCGCCTTTCCGCACCCACTGACAAGGAGAGAGGCCCCAAGTCAGCTGCCAGGAAGAAGTCCCGGCTGGGAGTGGCGAGACGGAGGGGGATACCCACTAAACCCCTGGGGGACCACAATCCGAAGCTTAAGGCTGAGGTGGCAGTCACGGGACCTGATCCACTGGGGAATTGACCTCGCGGGAGCCACCCCGTCGCCCGTGTGCCAACCTGTGACCGCAAGCAGTCACGCGCCGACACACGGGCGACCTACGCGCACGGCACGACACAAACAGCGCGCCCGCCCTCTAACGGGCACGCAATCCTGCAAAACAAACAACACAAGGACAACACAAAACACAATGGTCCTACGACCTTAGGGCATTCGGGGGGGTATAACACACTTATACCCATGCCGAAGCCCTACGCACACAAACCTTCCACACAAAGGTCCATCAGCTCTGCGCCTCTGGCACCCTCATCTTCACTGCCGGGGGGCAGCACTCCCTGCTCCCCATGACGTGCCCATGGGGGAGCGCCGCCTCGGCACAAACCAAACAACGGGGCGGCTTGGTGCATGTTTCCGCTCGGTGGCCGTCCATGCCACAGCGGAAGCAGCACCCCGCTCTGTCCCTCTCCGACTGGCACATCGGCCTCGTATGACCCATTCCCATGCACTTGAAACAGCGCAAGGGTCTGGGTCCGACAGCCTCCACTTTGGTCCAACTCCACCCTATCATGAGTCTCCCCACACTGGCAAGCTTCCCCGCCACCCTCACCGGGCACTGAACCATCACCGATGCCGAGCCATTAGGGCTCGATCGGATGGTCCCCATCCTGATCTTATCCCTCGGGCAGTCTCCCTCTGCCGACACAGCATCAGCCACCTTTTCCGCCGAAACAAAGTTTCCAAACCCGCTTATGCGGATATCCGCCCGCTTTTCCGGGCGGACAACCGTCGCCACGTCGGATACTACTTCCACAATTCTTGCTGCCAGCCTGTCGGCAGCCTCACCACTGTCGGCACCCGGCACCTCAATCAGCCTGGCTCCCGACTGGGCCGTCCTGATCCTGACACCGGTGTGGATGCCAAGCTCCTCCAGGCGAATGGTCTCCCTAAGTTTTTCCAGGGTCCCCGCATAGGTAGTTCCTCTGGCAGCCGCCTCCGGCCTAAGCTGAAGGACGACCGCCGCCGACGTAGGCTGCCTCAGGGTAACCCTCCCCTTTGGCACACCCGGTGGCGTCAGTCTTATGTTCGGCACCGTCGGTGCCCCAACGTCCATCTGGACGGGGCTATTTACCCCTCGCCTTCTCCGTCTGCCGACCTGCGCAGCACGCACCTCAGCCGAGGGGGGACCCTCAGCCTCAGCACGCTGGACCCTTGGCCGCTTCCCTTCCGGAACTAGCCCGGTTTTTGCGGATGGGGCGGAGCGCTCCTCCGCGCCGCCGCACGCAGCCACCGAGCTGTACAGCTTCTTCCTATCAGGCATCAGAAGCCTAGCCTCCAGCCCATCCAACCGCTTGCTGACGCTCTCGCTGGAAGCATCGAGGGTGCGCTTCATTCCCTCCAGCACAGCCGACACGCTCCCATTTAGCTCCGTCGCATGAGAAGAGGCGAATTTTGCCTCCAGTCTGTCCAACCGCTTGTTCGCACCCTCGATAAAAGTATCGAGGGTGCTCTGCATCGCCGTCAGCATAGTCAGCACGCTCCTGTCCGACTCAAGTTTGGCAAACATTGCCTCCGCACGGAACCACGCCTTCTGCGCTACACCCTCCAAAACCAACTCCTGCTCCTCCCTTGCGCAACGCTCCAGCTCCTCAATCTCCTCTCTCAGACTTCCATTCTCCTCGGTGAGCCGCTCAAGCTCCTTCCTCCACTCTCTCTCCTCTATCGCAGCTTTCTTCTCTACACCCTTCTTCCTCTTTCCTCCTGGCGTTTCTTTGCCCCCCCCAGAAACGGTGGGGCAGCCTGGGTCCAGCGAACTGGGCCCAGGGAGGGGTTCTCCCGCCTTACGGCGGGTACCCTCCTGGGGTAGTAATTTTTTAGAAGACGCACTCATTTCTTCGACATTTGTGGGATGCCACCCAGACAATTCGAGGGTTGTCGTCCCCTGAGACAAACAACAAGAACAACAAAACAGAACAACAACAACTGCAGGTCCAGAAGGGACGCTGCCAAGAAACTCCTCTCAAAGCCGCTCAGATGGAGCGGCGAGTGTGCGACCCAAAGTGGGCACGCACAGGAGTTGCAGGGCCCAGAAGGGGCTCCCGCCTAGCCAGATGTTAGCCGATTGGGCCCAACTTTCTCCGAACGGAGAATGTTGGGACCACTCGTTGCCCAGGATGCACCACGAGGAGGTCATCTGACTTGCACCCCAACCTAACCTAACCTAACCTAACCTAACCTAACCTTTTTTTTTTTTTTTTTTTTTTTTTTTGACCCGGGGGAAACTTGCAACCAAGTCATCCCACGGGGAGCACTAAGGGCTCAACCCGTTGTCGGGGTATGTGGGGTTGGGCGATGGTCTGCCCGACCCACTAAAACCCCCGGGACCTGCAGTCAGCCTGATTTTGTGGTTGGCGCGGGTTCTGTTATATATAGTGGACCGCGCCTCCCACCAGCAGCACGTTGGTGCTCTTCCTCTGTGTGGCCTGCTAGAAGGCCACACGTACCCTCTGCAGGATTTTCCGATCATGGTCTAGTGGGGGGTTTTTTCATAAACCGCCCATCCGGCGCTCTCAGCGGCTTAGGCCGAGAAGGAGAGGTGAAATTTGGACTTGCGTCCCGCACCTCATCCTCTACCTCCCTGATGCTTCCCGACCCAGCTCCTCTCGAGTGAGAGGTACGTGGGTGGTCGGCGATAGGGACATCGGGCAGGGGTGACGGCAGCTCCTCCGTCGCCTCCATGTCCAATACCGCTGGTGGAGGGGGCTCCACCATTGGCTCCGTTGGAGCGGGCTCCCTCATGGCAGTCTCCGCCCCCGTTGCGGGGGGATCAGGGCAGCCCCTGACGGTAGGGGGACTGCAACCCCTACCTCCCATCAGGTGGTGGTGCGGTTTTTGTGCCGCGAGACACACCGCGCACTTGGGCTCGTGAGAGCACTCCCTCATTTGGTGCCCAGGCAGTCCGCACCGGAAACAGAGTCCGGAACGATCGACCGCGCTGGGGCACCTCTGCCGCGTATGGCCCACGCCCATGCAGCGGTAACACCGCATTGGGCGGGGCTCAAGGGCGACCGCCAGGGCCATGCTCCACCCAAGGAGGAATCGGCCTTGACTCACGAGCGCTCTTGCCGCTCGAACGGGGCAGCGCACGATGGTGCTCCCGGCAAAATTGGGACCCATTCTTATGCGTCCCACCCTCAATGCCTCAATTGGGCAACCAGCTCTCGCCGCAAGTCCTGCGACGACGTCTTCGGTGGTTGAAGACGTGCCCAGCCCTGACACACGGATATCCGCGTGCTTTTCAGGCCGGGCGACCGTGGCCACCTCCGACAACACCTGCTCCAGCCTATGGGCGAGCAGATCGGCCTTCGCGCCGCTCTCTGATCCGGGGACCTCGAATAACCGCGCTCCGGTGGCGGCCGTCCTCGACCTGAGCGCCTCGATACCGAGGTCGGGCAGGGAGATGGCCTGCTGGGCCTTTTTGATGGCGTCAGCATAAGTGACGCCCATCGCCAAGGCCTCCGGGCGCAGCTTTATCACCACCGCCGCTGAGGTTGGCTGCCTAAGCCTCACTCGTTTCCGCCTTCGCGGTCTCCTCTTTCCCGGGGCTGCACCAGTTGCCGCTTGTGGCGCTGAGCGAGGCAACACAGCTGTGCGAATTGACGCAGATGCCGGGACAGGAGCAGTCGGCGGGCGGGTTGCCGCCCGAGTGGAGGGATCACCTCTCGCCCTCTTCTTCCGTCCTCCACGGCCCGCCGTTTCCCATCTGGGCTGAGGCGGATCCGATGGAATCGGGGTTGCACTCCGTCGCGGAGTCGGGAGGCGCTCTTCGGGCAAGACGGACGAGGATCGAGAGGGCGTGGCCAGCCTCCGTCCAGCAACCCTGTCGGGCGCGGGAAGCACCGGGAAGTCATCTCCCCGGTGTCCGCGGTCATCCGCACGGGGTGGACGGGCACGCACAGGCGCATCTCGACTCGTCTCGAGTCCGTCAAGGCGGGCGCTAACGGTGGCGTTATTCGCCTCCATGTTGCGCCGCAGCTCCGCAATTGCCGTCAGAACGGCCTGGTCTTGGGACCTGGTGGCAGGACGATGGGGCTGCTCCCGACGGGGGGACCCCGACTCCAACCCAACCCGATCAACCATAGTCCTCAGAGACGTTACCTCCCTTCGCAGGGCATGTACCTCCTCTCTAAGTCGGCAGTTTGCCTCCTCGATACGTCGCGACTCGTCCGTTGTGGACCGCGACGTAAGGTTGGCCAAACACCTCCGGAACGTCATCGAGGCGTGGTTCAAGGTGCTCTGGTAAGTGCCCTTGAGGTTCCCGGATGTCCGGGACACCTCCTGCACCGCAAAAGCACACTTGAGGCCTATCTCCTGCACCTGTTCGGCCGTCATGAGGTCGTCCGGACCGGCAACGGGCGGCACCTCGATACGACAGGCCTCTTCCGCCTCCTTCCTAGCAGCTGCCGTGTCAGCTTTCGAGGGGTACTGGCGAGGTGTCGGGCGTCCCTTAGACGGCCCCGCTCGCTCTATACCCTCGGGAATGACAACGCCCCTGCGTCGGCGGTCGGCGGTTAACCTCTCGCCCAGCTCCTCGCAGAACTGCTCCTCGTGGTCCAGCAGCTGCTCATATTCGTGCAAGCGCGCACGAACAAGAGCTGCTTTGGCCGCACCAAGTCCAATGGACGTACCGACAGTGGGAGCTCTCCCACGTCGAGCCGTCGAAAACTTCGGCACTGAAGCCGCTGACATCACCGACTCGGCCCCCGAAAAGTCATCGGAGTCGATTTCAACGTCGCGCGGCCTCTTGCGCCGATCGCTGCCTTCGGGTCTCAGGATCACAGAACCAGTGTCCGAATCCGAGCACCCCGCAGCCTCCACTGTCCTCTCCTCTCTGCGCAACACGTTGCCCCCCCCAGAAACGGTGGGCATGCCTGAAGCAAGCGTGCCGGGCGAACCCGACCCGCTGGCCTCAGGGAGGGATTCTCCCGCCTCCCGGCGGGTACCCTCCTGGGGTATAGTGTTCGTTATGCGACTTTTCATGGTGTTTTTAACAATTTGCGGGTTGTCATCCCCCTCCAAACGATGGCAATTCAGGGGCTGCCCTTCCCCGTTGGACCGAAAAGATCACCCACGCGTCGTCCACACGCCGAGGGTGCCCTATATACTACGGAGGACGGGAGGTGTCCGTAGGTTTTTAGCCGGTGTTCTCCGGGGTTTGATGGGTTTTCCTTCCCGCGGCCGTTTGGCCTCCGTTCTGCCCAGTCACAGCGTACCCACGGCGCCAACGGTGGGGTCGTTGCCGCAAAAGGGCAGGTAACGGCTTCGGGGTTGGCGTATACCCCGGTTGCACCGCTCTCACCGGTGCCCCCTTTCCCCCCGTGCGACCTGAGAACCTTTAAGAGGCGGCCGTCTTTGTGGCACGACGCCCAGAAGGGACGCCGTCAGAACTCCTCTCACTGCTCAGAAGGAGCAAACGAGTTATGCGACCCAGAGTGGGCCGCGTATGGGAGCTGCAAGGTCCAGAAGGGACCCCGCCTAGTCAGATGTCAGCCGGCTGGGTCCAAGCGTCTACTACACGCCAGAGCGGGAGACTGTTGGAACCAGCCGTTGCCCAGGGTGCACCAACGTGGAGGTCACCTGCTCGCACCCCAACCTAACCTAACCTAACCTAACCTAACCTTTTTTTTTTTTTTTTTTTTTTTTTTTGACCCGGGGGAAACTTGCAACCAAGTCATCCCACGGGGAGCACTAAGGGCTCAACCCGTTGTCGGGGTATGTGGGGTTGGGCGATGGTCTGCCCGACCCACTAAAACCCCCGGGACCTGCAGTCAGCCTGATTTTGTGGTTGGCGCGGGTTCTGTTATATATAGTGGACCGCGCCTCCCACCAGCAGCACGTTGGTGCTCTTCCGCTGTGTGGCCTGCTAGGAGGCCACACACACCCTCTGCAGGATTTTCCGATCATGGTCTAGTGGGGGGTTTTTTCATAAACCGCCCATCTGGCGCTCTCAGCGGCTTAGGCCGAGAAGGAGAGGTGGATCTCGGACTTGCGTCCCGCACCTCATCCTCTAACTCCCTGATGCTTCCCGACCCAGCTCCTCTCGAGTGAGAGGTACGTGGGTGGTCGGCGATAGGGACATCGGGCAGGGGTGACAGCAGCTCCTCCGTCGCCTCCATGTCCAATACCGCTGGTGGAGGGGGCTCCACCATTGGCTCCGTTGGAGCGGGCTCCCTCATGGCAGTCTCCGCCCCCGTTGCGGGGGGATCAGGGCAGCCCCTGACGGTGGGGGGACTACAACCCCTACCTCCCATCAGATGGTGGTGCGGTTTTTGTGCCGCGAGACACACCGCGCACTTGGGCTCGTGAGAGCACTCCCTCTTTTGGTGCCCAGGCAGTCCGCACCGGAAACAGAGTCCGGAACGATCGACCGCGCTGGGGCACCTCTGCCGCGTATGGCCCACGCCCATGCAGCGGTAACACCGCATTGGGCGGGGCTCAAGGGCGACCGCCAGGGCCATGCTCCACCCAAGGAGGAATCGACCTTGACTCACGAGCGCTCTTGCCGCTCGAACGGGGCAGCGCACGATGGTGCTCCCGGCGAAATTGGGACCCATCCTTATGCGTCCCACCCTCAATGCCTCGATTGGGCAACCAGCTCTCGCCGCAAGTCCTGCGGCGACGTCTTCGGTGGTTGAAGACGTGCCCAGCCCTGACACACGGATATCCGCGTGCTTTTCAGGCCGGGCGACCGTGGCCACCTCCGACAACACCTGCTCCAGCCTACGGGCGAGCAGATCGGCCTTCGCGCCGCTCTCTGATCCGGGAACCTCGAATAACCGCGCTCCGGTGGCGACCGTCCTCGACCTGAGCGCCTCGATACCGAAATCGGGCAGGGAGATGGCCTGCTGGGCCTTTTTGATGGCGTCAGCATAAGTAACGCCCATCGCCAAGGCCTCCGGGCGCAGCTTTATCACCACCGCCGCTGAGGTTGGCTGCCTAAGCCTCACTCGTTTCCGCCTTCGCGGTCTCCTCTTTCCCGGGGCTGCACCAGTTGCCGCTTGTGGCGCTGAGCGAGGCAACACAGCTGTGCGAATTGACGCAGATGCCGGGACAGGAGCAGTCGGCGGGCGGGTTGCCGCCCGAGTGGAGGGATCACCTCTCGCCCTCTTCTTCCGTCCTCCACGGCCCGCCGTTTCCCATCTGGGCTGGAGCGGATCCGATGGAATCGGGGTTGCACTCCGTCTAGGAGTCGGGAGGCGCTCTTCGTGCAAGACGGACGAGGATCGAGAAGGCGTGGCCAGCCTCCGTCCAACAACCTTATCGGGCGCGGGAAGCACCGGGAAGTCATCTCCCCGGTGTCCGCGGTCATCCGCACGGGGTGGACGGGCACGCACAGGCGCATCTCGACTCGTCTCGAGTCCGTCGAGACGGGCATTGATGGCTGCGTTAGACGCCTCCATCGTACGCCTCATCTCCGTGAGGGCCTTCAAAAGGACCGAAATAGGAATCCGATCCGGTCTTCGTGGCAGGACGTTCCCGGCCAGAAACGCTCAACCCCGTCCCCACCTGATCGACCACAGTCTTCAGGGACGCCACCTCTCGTCTGAGGGCGTGCACTTCCTCACGGAGTCGGCGATTCGCCTCCTCAGTTCGACGTGACTCGTCCGAAACGGTCCGCGACGCCAGGTTGGCGAGGCACCTCCGGATAGTCATCGACGCGTTGTTAAGGGTGCGCTGGCAGGTACCTCTGAGGTTCCCGGATTTCCGAGACACCTCCTTCACCGCAAAAGCGCACTTCAGCCCCACCTCGTGTATCTCGTCAGCCGTCATAGGGTCCGACGAACTGGCAATAAACGGGATCTCCACACGAGTAGCCATCTCCGAGTCCATCTCTTCAAGGGCCGCGGAATCCACCGTGGATTGGCCACGAGACGGGCGTCCTTTGGACGGCCCCGCCGGCTCAATCACGGCTGGCAATACGACGCCCCTGGCTCGACGGTCGGCAGACAGCCGCTCATCCAGCTCTTTGAGCTGCTCCTCTTCACGATCTAGCTGCTCCTCGTACTCCCGCAGATCGCGGGCGAGCGCACCTTTAGCCGCTGTAAATCCGGTCCTGACTGTGGGCGTTCTCCCACGTCTAGACGAAGAAATCTTCGCTATTGAGGCTGCAGACGCCACAGACTCGGTCCCCGAAAGGTCATCGGAGTCCATGTCCACGTCACGCAGCCTCTTCCTCCTACTGCCTTCGGGTCTCAAGAACACGGAACCAGTGTCCGAGTCCGAGCACCCCGCAGTCTCCACTTCTCTCTCCTCTCTGCGCATTACGTTGCCCCCCCCAGAAACGGTGGGCATGCCTGAAACCAGCGTGCCGGGCGTACCCGACCCGCCGGTCCCAGGGAGGGGTTCTCCCGCCTTTTGGCGGGTACCCTCCTGGGGTAATGTATTCGTGTTGCGACTTTCCATTATTCTTGTGCAATTTACGGGTTGCGATCCCCCCCTCACAATGGCACTTTAGGGGCTGCCCTTCCCCGGACCGAAAAGATCACCCACGCGTCGTCCAAACGCCGAGGGTGCCCTATATACTACGGAGGACGGGAGGTGTCCGTAGGTTTTAAGCCGGTGTTCTCCGGGGTTTGATGGGTTTTCCTTCCCGCGGCCGTTTGGCCTCCGGTCTGCCCAGTCGCAGCGTACCCACAGCGCCAACGGTGGGGTCGTTGCCGCAAAAGGGCAGATAACGACTTCGGGGCTGGCGTACACCCCGGTTGCACTGCTCTCACCAGTGCCCCCTTTCCCCCTTTGCGACCTGAGAACCTTTAAGAGGCGGCCGTCTTTGTGGTACGACGCCCAGAAGGGACGCCGTCAATAACTCCTCTCACTGTTCAGTAGGAATAGTGAGTTATGTGACCCAGAGTGGGCCACGTATGGGAGCTGCAAGGTCCAGAAGGGACCCCGCCTAGCCAGATGTCAGCCGGCTGGGTCCAAGCGTCTACTACACGCCAGAGCGGGAGACTGTTGGAACCAACCGTTGCCCAGGGTGCACCAACGTGGAGGTCACCTGACTCGCACCCCAACCTAACCTAACCTAACCTAACCTTTTTTTTTTTTTTTTTTTTACCCGGGGGAAAACTTGCTTCCAAGTCATCTCGCGGGGAGCTACTGCCTCTAAGCTACAACCCGCGAGGGTATGTGGGGTTGGCGCAGATGTTGTTGGCCGACCCACTAAAAACCCCCGGGAAAACCATCAGGACTGGACGGGCCTTGCGTAACCTGTCGTAGATAGCGTACGCGTTGTGGCCCCAGCTAGCGCAGCATCCATGCGCCCCGCAGTTATGCCGTGAAGGCTTTTTCGCCCTACGAAGGGCCTCCTCCTCTGGGAAGGATCAGCATCAGCCGGTCGTCCCTCACGCGCCGCCTCTGCGACAACGGGAGATCCATAGGATCTTCCCTGCTACCCGCCGCATCCTCCAATCCTGATCCTCTCACAGAAGAGGTACTAGGCTGGGGGATTATGGGGGACCTGGATCGATGAATTGCCGGGAGCTCATCGAGGGTTTCCAGTGTTTCCGGCTGCTCCTCACACTCGACCGACATTTCAACTACCTCTGGGGCCTGTGGAGGCGCTCTCTCAACAACCCTTTGGGGATTTCCGGGATTTATTTTAATCCTGGAAGCAGGGGGGTTGCAGGCCCTGCTACCCATCCTGTGACCGTGAGGTCTTCTCGCCGCCGCACATACTGCGCACCAGGGATCCCTGTCGCATGTCACCGCTTTGTGTCCGGAGAGACCACACTGGAAGCACAAGCCAGTGCGGTCCTCCAGAGATGGGCAATTGTACCTCGTATGCCCCACCCCCATGCACCGATAACAGCGCAGAGGCCGGGGGCCAAGAGGCACAACTCTTGCCGAGCTCCAACGAAAGTGGAGCACTCCCGCCGACACGATGTCACTCGCAGCCCCAATGGGGCATCTGACAATCGCCGAGCCCATGCCATTGGGGCCTATCCTCACGTTGGAGACTCTCACCCGTTCAACTGGGCAGTCCCCCTTCTCCGCCACTTTCGCAGCCACTTCCTCAGGCGTGGCGGAGTCGTCCAGTTCCGAGACGCGGAAGTCCGCACACTTCTCGGGGCGGACGACCGTCGCCAAATCAGCCACAACCTCTTCCAGTCGCTTCGCAAGGCGGTCAGCAACCGGGCCACTGTGGGCACCTGCAAGCTCAAAGACCCTGGCCCCCGTCTGGGACCTTCGGGTCTTGAGTCCCTCTAGGCCATAGTCAGCCAGGGAGATCTCATTCTTCGCCCTGGTGATCGCATCAGCGTATGTCGCTCCTCTCTCCAGTGCCTCAGGCTTCATCTGAAGGACGATGGCCGTCGATCGGGGCTTCCTAAGCCTGACCCTCTTTTTTTTAGTTTTCGACCTAGAGGCCGGTACAGTCGTGGTGGGTTGCGTTACGGGTTGTGAGGCATGTGCACGAGTTGCCGTGACAGGAGCCGTAGTCCGTTTCGCCCTTCTCTTCCGTTTATGCGCCGCGTCTATCCACTCAGTCGCGGCAGGGGGATCTGGAACCCGACTGGTACCAGGACAGGGCGACGCGTACGGGTCAAAATCAATGTCCGCTGGAGGTTGGGTCGTCACGGCCGCGCGTACACGAGAACGCGGCATTGTCTGCTTAGGCACCGGGAGAGGGGGGAAGCCCACAGCTCTCCTATCGGCCGCCAAAGGCGGGCGAGCCCTTTCGGGAACGGCGATTCTTGCCTCTAGGCCATCGAGACGGGCGTTCATAGCCCCCATGGCGTCCATCAATGAGCGCTGCATTGTCTGCAGCGCGCTCGTTACCGAGCTATCCAACCCAGTGTTGGGAGCGGTAGCCTCCCTGACAGGAAAGGAGGGCGATCGACCACCTCTGACCTCGCTGCGGAGCGACTCTACCTCCTTCTTGAGGGAGTCTATCTCCTTACGCAACTGGTCGTTTATGAACCCCAATCTGTCTGCCTCATCGTCAACACTGCGAGACGTGAGATTCGACATCACGCGCTGCAGGTTGGCGGCCGCGTCGTAGAGAGTACGCTGATAGGTACCCTTAAGGTTCCCAGATTTTCGGGACACCTCTTCGATAGCCATCGTGCACTTTAAGCCGATCTTTTTGATGTCTTCGGCCGATAGTCCTCCTCGTTCAGCGTTCCAGGGAACGAGATTCTGGGTCGCGGCAATTATTTCCGCCTCTGTGGGACCGGAGGATGGAACTTCCTTTCCGGTACGAGGCTTTGCAGTCTTTTCCTGGACCTTGTCCCGGACAGCCTCAGCACGCAACTCCTGATGGAGAGCGTCTGGCTCCACACCCAAAACTCGGGCGGACTCGGCATCACGAGCACCAGCCTTTCGACGAATGTCCTCGCACTCTTTCCGTGTCTGCTCAGACTCGGCCTCGAGCTCCGGCTCATGCACGCAGCTCTCTTTCTCCATTCTCCGATACTGATCGTAAGCAGCCTTCATGCCGGTATAGATTCCTGAGAAAGGCGCACGACCCCGGCGCGCAGTCGAATACTTCGACAGCGGCGCCGCAGATGCGGCCTCCCCCACTGACAGTTCGTCCGAATCTATATCGGAAGCAATTCTGTGGGTACGCTTACGGCAGGCCGGCGCTCCTTGTATTGCCTCATCATCTGGGACATCAGATTCGTCTGCAGAGACGAATTCCTCCTCCGATAATCCCAGCCATTCCACAAGATCATCCGACTCTTTGTTGCCCTTAACTCTCCATTTGTCTCCAAACTCTATCCTCAGCTCATCTCTCCTCTGCCTTCTCCTATCCTCTCCCATAACAGGATGCGTTTTCTTGCCCCCCCCAGACACGGTGGGGCAGCTCGGGGCCGACACGCCAGACGAGTTATCGCCCGGCTTGTCAGCCCCGAGGAGGGGTTCTCTCACAGATTCGTGAGTACCCTCCTGGGGTATAATATTTTTGGAAGACGCGCTCATGTTAAAACAATTACAGGTTGTCTGCCTGGACAATTTCAGGGTTGTCATACCCCTGGCAATTTCAGGGCTGCCGTCCCCTCATTAGGCCAAAAAGGTCACCCATGCGACGCCTACTCGCCAAGGGCGCCCTATGTACTGTCGGGGGCGGGAGGTACCGACAGGTTTTTAGCCGGTGTTCTCCGGGGTGTTATTGAGTTTTCCTTCTCTTGGCCGTTTGGCCTCCGGTCTGCCCAATCGCAGCGTACCCACGGCGCCAAAGGTGGGGTCGTTGCCGCAAAAGGGCAGATAACGGCTTCGGGGCTGGCGTACACCCCGGTTGCACCGCTCTCACCGGTGCCCCCTTTCCCCCCCGTGCGACCTGATAACCCTTAAGGGGCGGCCGTCTTTGTTGTGGTACTCCTCTCAAAGCTGCTCAGAAGGAGCAGCGAGTTGTGCGGCCCAAAGTAGACACGCACAGGAGTTGCAGGGCCCAGAAGGGGCTCCCGCCTTGCCAGATGTTAGCCGATTGGGCCCAACCTTCTCCGAACGGAGAATGTTGGAGCCACTCGTACCTAACCTAACCTTTTTTTTTTTTTTTTTTTGTTGACCCGGTGGAAATCTGCGTCCAGATCATCCCACGGGGAGCAATGGCTATCGGCTCGACCCGTTTTCGGGGTATGTGGGGATGGGCGATGTTCTACCCGACCCACTAAAACCACCGGGGATTCAGTCAGCCTGTTTTATGGGCAGGTCGGCTCCTTGAAAATTTAGTCCGACAATTACTGCCCACCAGTGTGCATTGCAGCACCAACCAAATCGCGCCCTCTTCGGGCAACCTCGACCAAGCGTCTACTTCCGCGGCTTAGGGGCAAATCTGCCATCCTTCTGTCGCGGGCGACTCCACGCAGGAGATCGGGCGCGCCCCTCAGGGCGGACCTCTTCTCGTGGCGGTTCACCATTACCGGTGTCTCTCATTTGAGAGGTGGCCGGTTGTGGGTCCGCTGGGGACTCAGTGCGGAGTGGAGAGAGAGCCGGAAACGTCAGCACCAATCCTGAGGGCTGACTTGACTTGGCCGCCTCCACCATCTCCGCCTCTGTTGCAGGCCCTTGTTCGGGCGCCGTCTGGGCAATCCTGTTGCCAGAACCTTTGGCTCTGGTGGTAGGGGGACTGCAAGCCCTACCGCCCATCACATGGCCATGAGGCCGCTTGGCTTCTGCGCACACCGCACATAAAGGCTCCTTGACGGAGCAGTCCGTTGCTTTGTGCCCTATTTGGCCGCACCGGTAGCAAACACCGGTTCGGTCAACTGCCGAAGGACACATAGGTCTAGTATGGCCCACGCCCATGCACCGAAAACAGCGCAATGGGCGGGGCTCCAATGCTTCCACCCGAGCCACGCTCCAGCGGACCAGAAGTTTTCCGGCTGAAGCCAGCTTCTTAGCTGCTGCTGCAGGGCAGTTGGCGATCGTGGCCCCTACACGATTGGGGCCCACTTTCACTTTGCCCACCTTAACCTGTTGCGGGGAGCAACCCACAGCCCCAGCGATCGCCGCAGCAATGTCCTGCTGAGTAGTGGCCTCATTCAGACCAGCGATGCGCACGTCAGCGCTCTTCACTGGTCGAGTGATGGTCGCTATGTCGCTGATGGACTCTTGCAGCAGCTCCGCAAGGACATCCGCCTTCTTCGCGGTCTCGGCACCGCCAGACACCTCCATCAGTCTGGCACCAGTGGCTGACGCCCGAATCCGGACGCCGGACATTATGCCGATCTCCTCGAGGTTTATGTCCTCAAACGCCCTGAGGAAAGCCTTCTGGTACGTGACCCCTTTCTCGATCGCATCGGGACGCAACTGGATCACAATGGCGTGCGAGCGGGGGGTACGGATCCGTATCCGCTCTCTCTTTCTGAGAGGTTGCCTTGGCGCTGTTGGCGCCTGGTCTGTCGTCGGTTGGGGGCGAGCCGATGATGCCCCCACGAGCGGCCCTTGGCGCTTGTCACGCTTTGAGCGTTTGCCCCTCTTCGCAACATCTGTCCAAGCGTCAGTCTGAGGCATTGGAACCGATGCCCGACTGGTCGACGGTCGGGGCGAATTGATGCGAGGGGCACCGTCTATCTCCTCAATTATGGGCTCAGTCATTGGCGACCGTGGGTGGTGGCTCAGCGGCGTGGACTCCACGTTGGTCGTGGGAAGAGGAGGAAACTCCACTCTTCTGCCACGAGCCGGCACCGCACGCGGGCGCGCCTGGGTTCTCTCGGAACCGGGCCTATCCAGCCCATCGAGGCGGGTGTTAATCGCCCCGATGGAGGTATTCAGAGAGCGTCTTAACTCTTCGAAAGCGCTCATCATCTGCTGGTCCCTATTGGTCGAGACCTCGGTGGTGGAACACCTCCTTCCCACCGTTTTGCGGAGGGCGTCAACTTCCGCCCTCAGTACAGTCATCTCCTTCTGCAGCCGATCATTGTCGGCTTGCAGTTTATGGGTCTCTGACGTCACTGTCCTTGACGTCAGATTGCACATGACCCGCTGCATCGTCATGGCCGCATTGTTGAGCGTCCCTTTCAAAGTCCCCTTGATGTTGGAGGACTTGCGCGACACCTCTCTGATGGCCTCTGCACAGAGTAAGCCAACTTGGTGGCATTCCTCCGCAGAGGGACCACCCAATGATGAGTCCCAAGGGACCTTGACCCGCGTGGCCTTCTCTATCTCCTCCTCGGAAGGTCCCTCACGTACCGGAGGCTTATCTTTTCGAGCCATCCTCGGTGGCAAGGACAAGGATACTGGAGAAGGGGAGCCCGGGGGCAACTCATCACCAGCCGTCTCCATATCCCTTTGCTTCCTCCTCTCACGGAGTGCTGCGCCAGCCGGACTAGTCCGCATCTCCTCCTCACACTGACGCTCAAAAGCAGTCAGGTTCTCCCAATTAAGCTCACAATGAGCTGCCGCGAAAGCGATTGAAGTTCCGCTCACCGGAACACGGCCCTGCGGGGAAGTCACAGTCTTCTGCCTTGATGCAGAAGACACAAATGAGCCACACTCGGACTGATCGTCGTCCGAGTCCACTGCCACTGTTCGCGATCTCTTGCGAGTTTCGCCCACCGCATCCTGCAATATGACTGACCCTACCTCCGATCCAGGATCAGCCACCAAATCTCCGATGTCGTCAGCGGCGGTACTGCTACGATCATCCCTATTGCGCAGTTCCTTGCCCCCCCCAGAAACGGTGGGGCGGCCTGAAATCAATTCTCCGGCGTTGGCCGGCAAACTGATCTCAGGGAGGGATTCTCCCGATAAACGGGTACCCTCCTGGGGTAGTTTGTTTTTGGTCCTGCTTTCCATGTTGGTTTTTTGGTAATTTGCGGGTTACCATCCCCCTCCAAGCGATGGCAATTTGAGGTCTGCCCTTCCCTATTCGGACAAAGAAGGTCGCCTATACGCCGTCCACACGTCAAAGGAACCCTATATACTGCCGGGGTCGGGCGGTACCGACAGGTTTTTACTGGTGTTCTCCAGGGTTTTATAGAGTTTTCCTTCTCGCGGTCCCAGACCACCCCGGGTCTTTCCGACGCCGCGTACTCGCAATCGCCGAGAACGAGGTCGTTGCAACGACGAAAAGACTTACGGCTGCAGAAAGCCGGCGAAAAACTTCCTAACCTAACCTTACTATGCGGTCTAACAACCCTTAAGGGGCGACCGTCTTTGAAAAGCAACGTCCAGAAGGGCCGCCGCTCAAAGCTCCTCTCACTGCTCAGAAGGAGCGAGTGAGTTAGGCGACCCAGAGTGGGCCACGTATGGGAGTTGCAAGGCCCAGAAGGGACCCCGCCTATGTTAGATGTTAGCCGGACAGGTCCAACGTCTACAACGAGCCAGGCGGAGACTGTTGGAACTACCCGTTGCCCAGGATGCACCACGGGGAGGTCATCTAACTCGCACCCCACCTTTTTTTTTTTTTTTTTTTTTTTTTTTTTTTTTTTTTTGATGACGTTGAGGAAATCCTATTACGGATACCAACGGGTCGGGGAAGACCCGTTGGTTATGTGGCGACTCTCCTCCCGACCCCTCCCGCCCTGTCAAGCCCGAATGGCTCGGCAGGGCGGGAAGGGAAGGGAGGCATACCCACTAAAACCTCACCGGTGCTCCCTCATCGCCTAGCGGCGCGGTACTGCTTCCCCGGTCGGGATTTGCTTTCACCGCGCCTGGCGAATGGTCTCTCAGACCCCCTCGCGTTTTAGGGGGGGGGATGCCGAAGCACATGACACCCCCCTCCAGACGTTGCCCGTTAAGCACGCCACGGTCAGAATTCCCCCTGACAGTGGCGGCCGGGCAGAGCGGAGCTTTAGCGCCGCTCTCCGTCTACGCATGGTGACACTGCACCATGTGGGAGTGCACTCCCCACCTCTCTCACGGTGGCCCACCTGGATCCTCTCAACTGAGAGGTATGAGGTGGCGGACCGTGGAGAGCACATGCCGGCCTCAAGGGAGGCAGTCAGCTGACAGCCATCCCGAGGTCGTGGGCCTCCTCATCTCCCGCCTGTTGGGGGGGGTCCGTCGCAGCAATCCTGGTTCCCAGGGCTTCGGCCCTGGTGGCGGGGGGACTGCAGCCCCTGCCACCCATCACATGCCCGTGGGGCTTGCCGGCGTCGGCACACACTACGCAGTGAGGCACCTTAGCAGTGCACTCCGCCATCATGTGTCCAGCTCGACCACAGCGAAAGCAAAGTCCACTGCGGTCGGTTTGTGCCGGACACCTAGGCCTCGCATGGCCCACACCCAGGCATCGGAAACACCGAAATGGGCGGGGCTCAAGGGCCACCACCGAGGCAAAGCTCCAGCCCAGGAATATCTTGCCATCGGAGACCAGCGTCCTTGCCGCTCTCATGGGGCAGCGCACGATCGCCGAACCAGCATAATTGGGGCCCAGTCTGATGGCCCCCACCCTCACGCTCTCGACGGAGCATCCCGACTTGAGCGCCACTGCTGCGGCGACTTTCTCGGGCGTGGCGTATTCGTCCAGTCCAGAGATGCGCAGCTCCGCGCTCTTCTCCGGACGGACGATTGTTGCCACGTCCCCCAACTCCTGCTCAAGCCTGAAGGCGAGCTTGTCGGCCTTCGCGCCGCTCTCTGTCCCCGGGACCTCGAACAATCGAGCACCCGTGGCCGAAACCCTGCTCCGTACGCCCTCCTCAATGCCGAGCTCGGTGAGAGGAATGGCCTGTATGGCCTTCGCGATCACCTCGGCATAGGTCACCCCGTTATTAACGGCCTCCGGCCTTAACTGCAGCACGACGGCTGCAGATGTTGGCGGTTTGAGCCTCCCTCTTCCTCCTCGCCTTCTCTTTCCACGGCTCGGCGTCGCTCGCGGCACCTGCGGTGCAGAGCGGGCACGCACCGTTGCAGGGCGAGCTGCCGTGGGCCGTGGTGGCTGAGGTACCACTGTAGGGGTGCCGGTTGCTGCAGGCACTCTTTGTCCCCTCTTCTTCCTGCCTCGCTTTCCCCGGGGCACTTCCATCCACGGCTCGGGCAAAGCCGTTGGCGGTAAGGGCGCCCTACCAGGACCCAGTTGGGACGAAGGTCCGCGAGGGGTCGGTTCTCCGGCTTGGTCGATGGGCAGGTCAACAGGAGTTATTGTCCTGCGCCACCGACGTGGGGTCTCCATTAGGGGAGGGAAGTCCTCCAGGCTTGGACGGCCCTCGGACACGAAACCAGGGCGCGTTTCTTGGGCGGCCAGCCTTGCCTCCAAGCCATCGAGTCGCGTGCCCATGGCACCGACAGAGGCGACTAGGGCTTCCTTCAGCTCGGCGCAGAAGGCCCGCATCTGCTGCTCCGGCCATGCTGGGGGGGGAGATCTAGAGCGCGAGCCCCTGACCTCCGCCAGCTCCTTTTTGAGCGCCTGCACCTCGGCGCTCAGCCGTTCGACCTCGTTACGAAGACGGGTATTCGCCGCCTCGGTGCAGTGTGTTTCGGCCGACGCTGACCTGGAAGCCAGGTTTGCGAGGCACCTACTCAAGGTCTTTGACGACTCGTTGAGGGCCCTCTGCATCGTCCCTTTGAGGTTCCCAGACTTGTGGGACACCTCAGTTATAATTCGGGCGCAGGCGTCTCCAAGCGTCTGCACCTCCATTGCAGTCAAGGGGTCATCGGGACCAGACGCCCACCAGACATGTTTGGGAGAGAGCGCCAACTGCTTAGCCACCTTGGCTTTGGGCGTTTTGGTGCCCGCAGACTCCTCCCCGGGTTGAGAAAACGGCAGGGTCAACGACCCGGCCGACCTCCCTTTAGGGACAGTTTTGGAACCGCGGCCCTTGCTGGTTCCAACTGCTGGTTCGTCACTAGCGGCAGAGGCCTCCACACCTCCCACCGCTTGAGGAGAGCAATATTGCACGTAATATGCCTCCAACAACTCCTCGAACTCGGCCTCATCCACTGGTAGGCCAAGCCGCTCCTCTATCCCAGACCGTTTCTTCCGCGCCTGCTGCTCGGTCGACACCTCACCGCGATTGCGGGCAGAACGGCCCCTCGACACTGTCGACACCTTGGCTCCGGAAGGCCTCAGTTCCGACTCCGACAGGTGTTCGTCGGCCTCAATCCCTTCGGTTTCCGCAGCGTCGTGTCGCCGTTTCCGGCCGTCGACAGCTGCATCAACCATGATCCCTTCCTCCTCGGATTCCACATCCGAATCCGGCACCGCCAGTGCTTCCAGCACACGACTACGCAAAACTCTGCCCCCCCCAGATACGAGGGGCATGCCCGGAGCCAGCGAAACAGACGACTTGGCGCCCGCCTTGCTCGCCCCGGGGAGGGGTTCTCCTACCATTCGGCAGGTACCCTCCTGGGGTAACACGTTAGAAGGTTTGCTCATCATGAAAGGTTTGGCAATTTCCGGGTTGCCATACCCCTCCCTCATTGGCACTTTAGGGGCTGCCCTTCCCCGGACCAACGACATCACCCACGCGCCGTCCACACGCCGAGGGTGCCCTATATACTGTCGGGGGCGGGAGGTACCGACAGGTTTTTAGCCGGTGCTCTCCGGGGTTTTAGTGAGTTTTCCTTCTCTTGGCCGTTTGGCCTCCGGTCTGCCCAAACGCAGCGTACCCACAGCGCCAACGGTGGGGTCGTTGCCGCAAGAGGGCAGATACCGACTTCGGGGCTGGCGTAAACCCCGGTTGCACTGCTCTCACCAGTGCCCCCTTCCCCCCCATGCGACCTGAGAACCTTTAGGAGGCGGCCGTCTTTTTGGTACGACGCCCAGACGGGGCGCCGTCTATAACTCCTCTCACTGGTCTGAGGGACTAGTGAGTTATGTGACCCAGAGTGGGCCACATATGAGAGCTGCGAGGCCCGGAGGGGACCCCGCCTAGTCAGATGTCAGCCGGCTGTGTCCAAGCGTCTACTACACGCAGAGCGGGAGACTGTTGGAAACAGCCGTTGCCCAGGGTGCACCAACGTGGAGGTCACCTGACACGCACCCCAACCTAACCTAACCTTTTTTTTTTTTTTTTTTTTTTTTTTCCCAGGGGAAACTTGCTGACCAAGTTCCCGTAGGCTGGGGCGACCTACGGGATATGTGGGGTTGGCCTAAAAACGCGGCCGACCCACTAAAACCCCTGGGGAAACCTCACACCGATAATGTGGTAGGCGCGTTGCCTGTCACAGGGATAATGGCCGCGCCTCCCACCGGCTACGCTGTTAGCGTCCCTCAACTGACCTATGTGCCCCAGGTCAGCGAGGCCCCCCGGACGTGGGGGGGCCGGTCTTCGGTGTGGGTTTCACTACGGCTTTTGTAAACCGCCCGTCTGGTTTGCGTGGTCTGTCCCACGCGGGAGTGGTGGACCCGCTCGGGCCTTCGCCCGGGGCCTCCAACTCTACCACCCTATCTCCTTCCGACCCCGTATCTCTCGAGAGAGAGACATTGGGGTGGTCGGTTGTAGGGACTTTAGGAGACGAGGGTGGCTCCTCCATCGTCTCCATTACCTCCGTGCGGTCTAATGGCAGCTCCACTGAGGGCTCCACTTCAGCCGGCATCCTCTGGGCAGTCGTCCCCGTTTGTTCGGGGGGAACAGGGCGGGCCCTGACGGCGGGGGGACTGCAACCCCGGCCTCCCATAATGTGGGCGTGCGGCTTCTTCGCAACAGCGCATACCGCACACCGTGGCTCTTTCGAGCAGCCCCTCGCTTGGTGACCTGGCAGACCACACCGGAAGCAAAGTCCGGTGCGGTCAACGGCACTGGGGCACCTCTCTCTAGTGTGGCCCACGCCCATGCAGCGGTAACACCGCATTGGGCGGGGCTCCAAGGCAACCACCTGAGCATAGTTCCATCCTAGGACGAACCTGCCAGCAACTACCAGCGCCTTTGCCACGCGCATGGGGCAGCGCACGATGGTGCTTCCCTCGCGACTTGGGCCCGCACGGATGCGTCCCACCCTCACTTCCTCCACTGAGCAACCAGCCCTCGCCGCCAAATCAGCGGCGACGTCGTCCGTGGACAAAGAGTTGTCCAACCCTGATACGCGGATTTCCGCGTATTTTTCGGGTCGGACGATAGTGGCCACGTCCGACAGTACCAGCTCCAGCCTTTTGGCGAGCTGATCGGCCTTCGTTCCGCTCTCTGAGCCTGAAATCTCGATGAGCCGCGCCCCAGTGGCAGCCGTCCTCAACCTCACCCCCTCGATACCGAGGTCGGGTAGGGAGACGGCCTGCCTAGCTCTCTTGATGGTGTCAGCGTATGTGACACCCGTCTCGAGAGCCTCCGGGCGCAGCTTCACCACCACAGCCGCTGTTGTTGGCGGTCTGAGCCGAACCTTCTTGCCGCGCCTGCGTTTGCGCTTCTTACGTCCAGGCGCTTCGCTGGCCGCCGCTTGTGGCGCCGAGCGGACTGGCGTCACAGCAGGGCGGGCCTGCGCTAAAGCCTGGGAAGTGGCAGTCAGTGGGCGACTTGGAGTTGTCGCCGCATTAGGGACTCTCCCTCTGCCCCTCTTCTTCCGTTTCCCACGGGTCTCCGTCGTCCATTCGGACACGGGAGGAGGACCCAAGGGGGGCAGGACCTGTCTCACCTCCACCTGAGGAAGGGAGAGGCATTCCTCAATGTGGACGGACGAGGATCTCGCGGGCGTGGCCGGCCTCCCACAAAGTGAAAGGGCACGCACAGGCGCCGCTTGACCCATCTCGAGCCCGTCCAGACGGGCGTTGATGGAGGCATTTGACGCCTCCATTGTACGCCTCATATCGGTTAAGGCCTTCAGGAGGACCTGATCAGAGCTGGTCTTAGTCGTGGCAGGACGCTCCCGGCCGGAGCTCAATCCCGTGCCGACCTGGTCAACCACTGTCCTCAAGGACGCCACCTCTCGTCTGAGGGCGTGGACCTCCTCGCGGAGACGGCGATTCGCCTCCTCAATGCGGCGTGACTCATCCGAACAGGTCCGCGACGCCAGGTTGGCGAGGCACCTCCGGATGGTCATTGAGGCATTGTTCAAAGTGCGCTGGCAGGTACCTCTGAGGTTCCCGGATTTCCGGGATACCTCCTTCACCGCAAAAGCGCACTTCAGCCCCACCTCGTGGATCTCATCAGCCGTCATAGGATCCGACGTGCTGGCGATAAAAGGGATGTCGACACGAGTGGCCATCTCCGAGTCCATCTCGTCCAGGGCCGCGGAATCCACCGTGGATTGGCCAGGAGTCGGGCGTCCTTTGGACGGCCCCGCTGGCTCAATCACAGCCGGCAATACGACGCCCCTCACTCGACGGTCGGCAGACAGCCGCTTATCCAGCTCTGCGAGCTGTTCTTCCTCCCGATCCAACTGCTCCTCATACTCCCGCATTTGGGTGCGGGCGAGGGCAGATTTGGCCGTAGCAAAATTCGTCCTGATTGTGGCCGATCTGCCACGTCTGGACGACGATATCTTCGATATCGAGGCTGCGGACACCACGGACTCAACCCCCGAAAGGTCATCGGAGTCCATGTCCGCGTCACGCAACCTCTTCCTCCTGCTGCCTACGGGTCTCAGGAATACGGAACTACCGTCTGAGTCCGAGCACCCCGCAGCCTCCACTTCTCTCTCCTCCGTGCGCATCACGTTGCCCCCCCCAGACACGGTGGGCATGCCTGAAACCAGCGTGCCGGGCGTACCCGATCCGCTGGTCCCAGGGAGGGGTTCTCCCGCCATTTGGCGGGTACCCTCCTGGGGTATAATATTCGTTTTGCGACTTTTCATTATGATTAAGCAATTTGCAGGTTGCGATCCCTCCCTCACGATGGCACTTTAGGGGCTGCCCTTCCCCGGACCAGAAAAGTCACCCACGCGTCGTCCACACGCTGAGGGTGCCCTATATACTACGGAGGACGGGAGGTGTCCGTAGGTTTTTAGCCGGTGTTCTCCGGGGTGTTAGTGAGTTTTCCTTCTCTTGGCCGTTTGGCCTCCGGTCTGCCCAATCGCAGCGTACCCACGGCGCCAACGGTGGGGTCGTTGCCGCAAAAGGGCAGATAACGACTTCGGGGCTGGCGTAAGCCCCGGTTGCACCGCTCTCACCAGTGCCCCCTTTCCCCCCCGTGCGACCTGAGAACCTTTAAGAGGCGGCCGTCTTTTTGGTACGACGCCCAGAAGGGACGCCGTCTCGAACTCCTCTCACTGCTCAGACGGAGCAAGTGAGTTACGCGACCCAGAGTGGGTCACGTATGGGAGCTGCGAGGTCCAGAAGGGACCCCGCCTAGTCAGATGTCAGCCGGCTGGGTCCAAGCGTCTACTACACGCCAGAGCGGGAGACTGTTGGAACCAGCCGTTGCCCAGGGTGCACCAACGTGGAGGTCACCTGACTCGCACCCCAACCTAACCTAACCTAACCTTTTTTTTTTTTTTTTTTTTTTTTTTTATACTGGTGGAAATTCGTTACGAATACCCGCGGGTTAGGGGCAACCCTTGGGTTATGTGAGGCTCTCCCTTCCCGAGAAGATGGTAGATGGGAAGGGCCTACTCACTAAAACCTAACCAGTTCATCCCCTCAAGCCGTAAGAGCGGCTCGGGATCGTGGACTACACGGACTACCGAAGCCGCTCTGCGGAATACCTCTGAAGGAGGAGGCGCCCGAAGATGATTGGGCGTCTCCTCAAGGCCTCACGCACTGCCGTGCAATGCGGGCCAGGGGCCCCCCCCTGACCTGCTGGCTAGTGCCTACGGAGGAAGGAAGCGCACGAAGCGGCGCCTCCGGACACCCGTCCGTCTTCTACGCAGCGGGTCCGCGTTCACATCGTTTTCGCGCTCGCGCTCCGCCGCTTCCTTCAGTAGCATGACCTCCTCGCTGAAGGAGGTCACAGCCCTCCAGGATCTGTCGCTCTCCAGCATAGCCTTTACTACGCTGGGTAGCGAGAGGTCCCCCCCAATTACTCCTTCCAGAATGTGGCGCTGCGGTGCGAACAGGCCGCACACCTCCAAGGTGTGCTGCGCCGTGTCCTCCACTCCACCACACTCATGGCAGGAGGCCGACTGTTCCCTGCGGGCCACCCGGTGCAGGTATCGCCCGAAGCACCCGTGTCCAGACAGGATCTGCACCAAGCGGAACGTGAGGGCCCCATGCTTGCGACTACACCACTCTCCCAGGACGGGTCTAAGGGCGCCCAGTGTTCTGGCGCCATACCTGGGGGACTCCAGGCTCTCCGTCCATTTCGCCATGAGGGCCTCACGTGCCGCTCGCACCGTGTTCCTCAACTCCTCTGGAGCTGGTCTCTCTCCGCCACTCCTGGCAGCCGCCCTACGCTGGTAGGTCGCCGCCAACACCTCTGCCTCGAGCTCCCATGGGGGAGCCCCGGCCAACGCACAGGCCGCTCCACAAGAAACGGTCTTGTACCCTCTTATGGCTCTCACCGCCGCTATTCGCTGCGCCTTGCGCAGCAGAGACTTGTTAACGGCGGAGAGAGCCCCTGCCCATATAGGCGCCCCGTAGAGGGCCATGCTGGACACCACCCTCGCATAAAGCCGGCGACACGACTCACTGGGTCCACCTAAATTTGGGAGGAGTCGTCCCAACCCTGACGCCGTTGCCACCAACCGTGGGGCGAGCCTACGGAAGTGTTCCGTGAAGGCCCACTTCGAGTCCAGGATGAGGCCCAAGTACTTGAGGGTACCCTCCACCCTGACTCGCCTTCCATCCACCACTACGCTCATGTCCGCCGGCGGCCTGCTGCGGGGGCCGTAAAATACCATGGCCCTGGTCTTATCCGCAGACACTTCCAAGCCGAGGAGCCGGATCCTAGTGACCGTCAGCGAGGAGATCACGTTGGCCCGATACACCGCCTCTGCGTAGGTATTTCCTCTGGCCGTGATGAGCGTGTCGTCCGCGTAGCATATCAGCCC
This sequence comes from Eudonia mercurella, assembly GCA_963082485.1. Lineage (NCBI taxonomy): Eukaryota > Metazoa > Arthropoda > Insecta > Lepidoptera > Crambidae > Eudonia > Eudonia mercurella. Next base: position 351,109 of record CAUJAO010000211.1, read on the forward strand.
CGTCTTGGGCATCGGCGAACCCCTCAACACGAAATCAAATCCAAGGTTCCAGAGCAGGGGTCCTAAAACCGACCCCTGTGGAACCCCGGCGCTCATCCGTCTGGTCTCCAATAGGCCTTCCGGTCCCACGTATGACACGTTCCGGTCCTGCAAATACGTGCTGATAATGCAGCGAAGGTACGCGGGAACTTCGTGGTACCGGAGGGACTCCTCAATGGTGGCGTAGGGGAGGGAGCCAAACGCGTTGGCGATGTCCAATGACACCGCAAGTAGCACCTCCCCCCGCCCCGTTGCCTCGTCTGAGAGCCGCCTCAGCTCGGTTATCGCGTCGAGCGTGGATAAGCCCCGACGAAACCCGTACTGCCTTGGAGAGAGACCCTGTCCCTCGCTGTCGAGATGCTGGTTGATGCGGGCGGCGATCACTCTTTCGAGCAGTTTGCCCACCTCATCCAGCAAAACAATCGGGCGGTAGGCCGACGGCGAATCGAGTGGGCGGCCCTCCTTCACGATCAAACACAGGCGCCCCCGCCTCCAGATCCGAGGGAATTCGCCAGCCTTCAGGCAGGCCGTAAAGAGGCTCCGAAGTCTTTCGCCTAGGTGTTTGCAGGCCAACACAAGGACCCGTCCCGGAACACCGTCCGGCCCCGGCGCCTTCTTCTTGGCAAAGAGGCGGTCCAGGGCGGTCTCCATTTCCTCTTCGGCGACCTCTGGGACTTCCTCAGGAACAATGACCGGATCGGCAGTTGGTGGAGCCATTGGCGGGGGAGCGAAGGGTTCTTGTTCAGGAAAGAGCCCTTCTACGACTCTTTTGACCAGATCTGGGTCCATTGTCTCCAGGGGGGGGGCCTGATTTCGCAACTTGTTGCGCACTACGCGATAGGGCCTCCCCCATGGATCTCTGTCAAGTTCCGCCAGGAATTCGTTTCGCGCGTCCTCCTTGCCCACATAAATAGCCTTCCTCAGGTCTTTTCGCGCTTTCTTGAAGGTCGCGAATAGGCTGGCTTCCTCCTCGTCCGTGTGTCGACGACGACGACACCGCGTGTAGGCCCGGCGGGCGGCGTTGCAGGTGTCGCGGAGGGCGGCTATTTCGGCCGACCACCAATAAACCTGTCTCCGCCTGGAAAAGCGGCGGGCCTTGGGCATCGCGGCGTTACACACGGCCGTCAAAGAGACCTTAAAATTGACGGCCTGTGCATTGACGTCTTGCGGGTCACCAGGGGCGGGACACCAATCCTGGACCATGGCGGCCTCTTCTAGCATGTCCACGTTCAGCTTTGTTTGGGCCCAGCGCGGAAACGACGAACGCCCTTGTGGCCTTGAGGGCCCGATAGTCCTCCGTCGAGGGGAGACCTTAAATGTTATGTAGAGATGGTCACTCAAGGTCTCCTCCTCCACCAGGACACGCCAATCACTAATGCGCGCAGCTAAGGCGGGGGTAGCGAATGTGAGATCCACTATGGACCCCCCCGTCCTCCGCACGCAGGTGTTGGCATTTCCCTGGTTGATCAGCGCCAGTCCCGATACGGCCGCCCAGTTCTCCACAGCCGTACCCCAGGTGTCAGTGCGAGGGCAGCCCCACGCCACCGACTTGGAATTCAGGTCCCCCATAACGAGGACCTGCATTGGCGCCAAACGCCGGACCACAACACACAGCTCCTCCAAGTAGTCATCGAGCTCTGCTCGGCTCCTGTTTGGGGAGAAGTATACTCCGAGGAGTGCTATCTCACCCCACGCGCATGCCACATATCCCTGTCCCCTCTCTTTGACTGAGAGGGGAGGGGAATGCGAAGAGCCAGGAGTCCCGATGGCTACCAATTTAGCCTGGTCTCCAGCCCAATTAGGGCTTGGGGGCACAAAATACGGCTCAGCAACGACGGCTACATGCATCCCCCACTCCGCTATATGCTGCACGAGCAGATCCTGCGCAGCAGCGGAGTGGTTGATGTTCGACTGAAGGAGGTTGAGTTGGGCCGCACTAAACATTACGGTGCCATTTCAACCTCCTGGGGCGTGCCCAACGACGTCTCGGTGGCCCTTGTCCAAGGGGCCATTTTTGCCCTCATTGTGGGAGGTGAGCAGTTTCGACCCCCCATCACGTGCCCAGCAGGCCTCTTCGCCTCCGCACACATTGCACACTTAAAAATAGTGGCCTTGCATGTCGCCGACTTATGCCCTTTCTGGCCGCACCTAAAACAGGTGTCGCAAAAGTCCACGCTCGATGGGCACCGCTGCCTGGTGTGCCCGAAGTGCATACACTTAAAGCACCGCATAGGCCGCGGCTCCAGAGCCACGATGCGGGCAAAGCTAAATCCTTTCACAAGGAGTTTCCCCGCGTCTGTAGCCTTTTTGGCCGCCGCGATCGGGCATCGGACCAAACACGAACCGACCCCTCCTGGGCCGAAACTGACGGCTCCAGCCTTGACTTCATCCGGGGTACAGTCGCCGACTTTTGCGACAGCAGCAACGATATCTTCGGGCTCAACGGAGTCGTCGAGACCCGAGACCCTCAGCTCCGTGCAGCGGGAAGGCCTAGCCACTTTGGCGGTTGTACCAAGAAGCTCTTTTAGCTTCTCCGCCAGGGCATCGGCTAGGGGACCGCTGGATGCTCCGGGGATCTCCAAAATGCGAGCCCCAGTGGCCGACTGTCTTACGTGGAGGCCCTCTATGCCAAGCTCTGGAAGGTTGATCTCGGCCTTTGCCGTGGAGATAACACCTGCGTAGGTCACTCCTCGCTCCATCGCCTCGGGGGTGATGGTGACCAACACGGCAGCCGACTTAGGCGCCTCGAGCTTCCTCGGTTTCGAGGTCGAGCGAGCGCCTCCGGCTCGAGCTGGCGCGGCCGCTGGCTTGGCCGTCGTGGGGGCTGCCGGCCCCTTCTTCTTCTTGCGCCTATTCCTCTTTCGCTTCACGGTCTGCCACTCCTCAGTGGCTGGGACCGGATCCCGGCTGTTACCGGGTTGCGGGGCAGTTGGTATTGCCAGAGGCTTCGGAGCGTGCGGAGCGTTTTGCACGCTGTTGGCCGCCCGGCTTGCCAAGGCTTCGGCGTAGGTGACCTTGGTCGCCTTGATCGCCTTACCCTTTTTGCGGTCGGCCGCCAATGGAGGCCGCAGGCTTTTGGCTGGAAGCAGCCGGTCCTCAATGCCCTCGAGCCGGGCTGACAGCATGGTCCCTATGGACCGCATCAGTCTCTGCTCCAGAACCTCCAAATCTGTCGCGGGCGCCGTCCCTCCAGGGGGTGGAGGTGGCCGTGCGAGTGGTGGAGGCGGCGGCGGGGGCGGGGGAGGTCTCGCCTGGTACGCCTCCTTCAAAGCCCTCACCTCGAGCTCCAGCTGATCTACCTGTCGGGAGAGCCGCGCGTTATCAGCCCTCAACCGAATCGACTCCTCAGAAGGCGTCATGGAAGTCATGTCCATGACCTGGCTCCGGATCTTGTTGAGCAGGTTGTACACGTCCTTCTGGCACGTCCCTTTCAGGTTCTTGCTCTTTCGAACAATACCCTCAATTTCGTCGCAGCCTGAAAGGGCGTTCACGCGACGTTCGTCTGCGGACGGCACTCCCACGGATCCCTTAGGGGGCGATCTCCGCGACGCGGCTCTGGTTTTGCCCTCAGGCGCTTCCTTGAGAAAGGCAGCAGCCCAGAGCTTCTTAGTGGCCCCGGGGTCAGAGAGCGCAGAAGCATCTCTTGACCGGTCCTCCTCCTCCTTGCGAGCTTGGGATCTGGCGCGTCTCAACTCTTCGCGCTGCTTTCCTACTCCTATGTAGATCCCAGAGGTCGGGGGTCTCCCACGTCCTCTACGGGTCGTGCTGCATTTGGGAGCCTCGCATTTGTCATCCGACTCATTATCTGAGAGCCCAGACTTCTCTCTCAGCCTCTTCCTGGTCCCCTCGACAACGTCCTGCATGGGGCTGTTACTACCCAGCTCCCTATCATCGGCTGCCCACCTATCCCTCCAATCGGCGACCTCAACGGTGGGACTGCCACCTTCAGGAGGTGGTTCCACCTCAGGATGGGCTGGGCTTGACAGAGCTAGTCCTTCAGCTCCGGCCTCAGTCCTCTCCTGTGGTCGCTCGACAAATTCACCCTCATCAAAAACAGAGGACCCCGACAAGTACTCTAACTCGGAGTCCCCTCCATCCTCCACAACATTCTTAGAGACGTCCACGTCCGTCACGTTAACGACAGGCTGGTCAGTCCCTCTACCCTCACGTTTCCTAAAACTAAGTTTTAATTTTTGTTTGTTCATCATATTTGAATCCCACGAGTAGAGACCATCGGGTGCTCCTCCCCCGCAGTGGGCTCATACGCGGGAGGCCCTATGTACTAGCCGGTGGCGGGTGGTGCCGGCAGGTTTTAACGAGGTTTCTCTCGGGTTTTATAGTGTGTCCTTCACGCGGCCGGCCGGTTAAGGCAAGCCCTCGCTCCACCACGGAACCCGCGTATCCCACAACGCCACCAGTGGGGGTCGTTGCAGGAACCGCGGTGGTTTACGACGATCGGGGGCTGGCGTAGGCCCCCGTTACACCGCATACGCGGTGTTCCCCATTCCCCCCGTTGCGACCTGAGAACCCTTATGGGGCGGCCGTCTTTGTAATACTCCTCTCAAAGCTGCTCAGATGGAGCAGCGAGTCGTGCGGCCCAAAGTGGACACGCACAGGAGTATTGCAGAGCCCAGACGGGGCTCCTGCCTTGCCAGATGTTAGCCGATTGGGCCCAACCTTCTCCGAACGGAGAATGTTGGAACCACTCGTTGCCCAGGATGCACCACGTGGAGGTCATCTGACTCGCACCCCAACCTAACCTAACCTAACCTAACCTAACCTAACCTAACCTTTTTTTTTTTTTTTTTTTTTTTTTTTTTTTTTTTTTTTTTTTTTTTTTTTTTTTTTTTTTTGACCCGGTGGAAATCTGCATCCAGATCATCCCACGGGGAGCGGTGGCTATAAGCTCAACCCGTTGTCGGGGTATGTGGGGATGGGCGATGTTCTGCCCGACCCACTAAAACCACCGGGGACCTACCATCGTAACCGACGCACTAAGGGCAACGCGGAACCTGTCGTGAAGATAATAAACCGCGCGACCCTTTTAGCCGGTGGCTGTCACGCCTCCTAACACAGCTAGGCTGTTACAACCTTTGGCGGCTTCCCTCTTGGGCATAGGCAATTATATGCCGTCGGCATTCAATGGCTTACACCTGGACATACTTCGAGTGTACGGTCTAGTTGGCGACGTACTCGATGTAGCATCCTCGAACTCCTCAGCTTCATTAGGCCCGGTATCTCTCTCAACAGGAGAGACATTGGAGCTTTCTGTCACGGAGGACATATTAGCATGAGACAACAGAGTCTCTGTCTCCATTATCTCGGCTTCCTCAACAACCTGTGCCGGTACCGGTGTCCTCTGCGCAGCAGTCTGCGTTCCCGGCATATCGTCTCTCACCCTATTCAGGGGAGGGTTGCATAACCTGCTGCCCATCACGTGGCCGTGCGGCCTTCCTACATGTGCGCAAACTGCGCATTTTGGCTCCTTAACGGAGCAGGTACCCATTTTATGTCCGAAGACACCGCAGCGGAAACATGTTCCAGTCCGGTCGGTGTCCGAACGGCATCTTGCTCTTGCATGACCCACGCCCATGCACCTGAAGCAGCGCAATGGTCGCGGATCAAGTACAGTCACCCGCGCTGGTTGCCAACGTAAGAGCAACTTCCCCGTCTTCATCAACGTCCTCGCCGCTTTAATCGGGCAGCGGATCGGCGCCGAATACAAGCCGTTTGGGCCAGCTCGTAATGTCCCCACCTTCACGCGTTCTATTGAGCACCCTCCTTGCGATGACACGGCCTCCGCTATGTCTTGCGTCGTGGTTGTGTCGTCCAAGCCCGATATGCGTATGTCTGCACATTTCTCGGGCCGTTCGATCCTCGCCATATCCTGTACGACTTCGCGTAGCCGTTCAGCGAAACGGTCAGCTATCTCCGCGCTATCGGCTCCTGGAATCTCCAGAAGTCTAGCTCCAGTCTGCGCAGTTCGTGACCTGATCCCTTCGCCGATGCCTAGGTCAGCCAACGAAATCACGCTCTTGGCCTTCGTGATGATGTCGGCGTATGTAACTCCACGCTCGACAGCCTCAGGTAGCAACTGGATGACCACTGCCGTGGATCTCGGCCTCTTCAGTTGCACTACTTTCTTCTTGCCCTTTTGTTGTGCAGCTGCCGGAGCAGACGCCCTCTGTTGGTTGGCTGATGCAGGACCGGTGGTCACAGCAGGCACCGCAGTCTTGTTGACTTTCTTCTTCTTCCGCCGACGGTGGGATACCGTCTTCCACACTTCAGAGCTGGCAGAAGGATTTGAAGACAGCTGGATGGTCGGCTGGGGTAATGCGGTAGAAGGACCGGCTTTAGGAGTTGCATTCATGCGGACAATCTTAGCCGCCGGAGCGCGCAGTCTCGGCGCAGTCGTACTTAACGTAGAGAGTGAGGGAAACTCCTCCTGACTCACACGTTCAGCTGCCAAAGGCGGACTTGTCCTCTTCGGTCCGGACAATCTGGTCTCAAGACCGTCTAGTCGGGTATTTAGTATCCCGATCGAGCTATCAAAAGAGCGCTGAAGCTCCTGTATAGCGCTTGCCATCGACGATTGGTCAGATGGGTGATGGGCGGAAGCAGGGGGATACACCCTTCTATTTGCCCTTGCCACCTCCTCCCGTAGGGCTTCAACTTCTGCCCTGAGCATCTGCACCTCCTTCTCAAGTTTTTGGTTGGTGTAAGTCAACCGCTCTGTTTCGTCCGAAGTGCACCGTGATGTCAAGTTTGACAGTGCTCGTTGCAAGTTTATCGCCGCATTGTTGAGGGTGCTTTGACACGTTCCTTTGAGATTTCCCGAGATTCTGGACACCTCACAGATCGCCTGCGCGCACAACACACCTCGATCATGGACGTCTTGCGCCGTCAGTCCTTTGTGTTCCGCCGACCACGGAATCATGTCCCGTGTGGCCTTCCTCAGCATTGCTTGCTGAGCCCTGGTCGTGGCTTCCTCTTCAAACTGTTTAACCGCAGCTTCGCGTCGCTCTTTAGTAGCCCACGTCCTCGATTCTTTGCGGAGGCCCTGCAGGTCGGTGCCCAATACAGCAGCCGACTCCTCATCCCGCACGCAGATATTGCGTTGCAAATCCGCGAGGCTCCTCTGCTCAGCTTCGAGTTCAGCGTCCAATTCCGCATCAATCACTGCGAGCTCTTGTCTCCGAAATTCCCCCATGGCATCTCTTAGTCCTGCACCAGATGCAGCAGACGAAGCAGACCCCCTACCTCTGCGTGATGTCCCGATCTTGGCAGCGTTCGAGATAACCACTTCTTCTTCACCCGAGCAGTCGTCGGAGTCATACTCCTCGGGTCGCGACCTTTTACGCTTGTCGCTAGCACTCCCACTACTTCTTCCAGCGACGGATCTGTTGTCAGACTCCGCCACTAACTCCTCCTCAACGTCGGAAAATAAATGTGTCATCTTAAATCCTTAGCCCACGAGTGGAGAACAACTAAACGTCACCCTGCGCAGTGGCCTCATACGCAGGGAACCCTAAAGACTGGTAAGAGCGGGAAGTATTACCAGGTTTTTACGAGTTTTCTCTCGGGATTTTACAGTGTGTCCATCACGCGGCCGGCCAACCAAGGCAAGCCCTCGTTCCACCACAGAACCCGCGTACCCCACAGACGCCGCGAGTGGGGGTCGTTGCAAGAACCATGGTGGGCTACGATAAGCGGAAACTGGCGTCAAGCTCCCGTAGTTCACCGCATTGGCGGTGTTCCCCTTTCCCCCCTGCGGTCTAATAACCCTTAAGGGGCGACCGTCTTTGTGAAGCGACGTCCTGATAAGCCGTCGCTCAAAAACTCCTCTCACTTCTCAAAAGGAGCAGTGAGTTATGTGACCCAAAGTAGGCCACATATGGGAGCTGCAAGGTCCAGAAGGGACCCCGCCTAGTCAGATGTCAGCCGGCTGGGTCCAAGCGTCTACTACACGCCAGAGCGGGAGACTGTTGGAACCAGCCGTTGCCCAGGGTGCACCAACGTGGAGGTCACCTGACTCGCACCCCAACCTAACCTAACCTAGCCTAACCTAGCCCAACCTAACCTATTTTGGGCTAATAATGATGCGGGACGTCAATCTAACCTAACCCAACCTTTTTTGGTTTTTGACCTTTTGCGACCTTTGTGTGACCCTAGAGACCTTTTCACTATTTTTCCCGCCATTTGCTATGTCCTAGGATCAATAATTGCGAAAAAAAATTTTTTAAAATTTTGCCAAGTACTTGAGGGGTTAAATAAAAAATATACCCCCTTATTCATTTATTTAGTTAATCATCATTGTTTTGTCTCTTTTTCTCAAATTCAAAATGACGTTTGTGTGACGTTGACAAAACAGTATTTAACGTAATAATGCTTATATAGTTTTTAGGAATAAGGGGGATTGGTATAGCCACAGACCGTACACTTTTCTTTCACTGATTGACTGACGCCATTGTATCCGACACTAGCTCGTTGTGAAATTTAAGCGAAAATGGAATCCATCCTCGTCGCCACTGTTATGTCCGAGGTCAAGGGATGCGTGCTAATGAAATACTGTGTATGTGTGGTAATGCAGGTTGCAAACGAGATGCAAAAATGTAAATGTAAAAGGATGCAGATGCAAATGCAGGCGAGTGCAATTAAAAAGGCCAAAAAATGAGTTGTCAAATCGACTTCTAATTAAACACTAAAATTACAGATGATTGTCACGATAAAGTGCATTCGTCCAAGGTCGGCTGGCGATCGTGATCTGGGTCACAGTTATTGCCGCGTCTGTTATATTTTATTAACTAACTATATAAAATATGCAGAATGTCATGTACGTACATCGTACATACTGCCGCCACAGCAACCAACAACAAAATATTACAACTAACTTAAACAACTGTAAATGTAAAAATGTAAAACTTATAAAAATGTTAATAAATGTAAAATGACAATAGTCTGTAAAAATAAAATAAAATGAACTTAAATTACATTAAAAACTTAACTATTATAAATTATAATGCATATTGGCTTAAAATGTCTCTAGTTATTCTATCACTTATATTCACTCGTGTCAAATTTCACTTGGCTCACTGAGGGCTGCTGTGCCCTGTCACGTTTTTCCACTAACTCACTCACTGTCCGCCGCACTTTTGTGTCATGTTGCACTATATTTGTCAACGTGTTAATTAAAGTTTGTTGTATAGATTTAAGATTCGACATTACGCTTTCTGCAGCCATTATTGATGTTAAAACATAAAATGCCATATCATCCTTAGACTTCTGGTTAAGAAGCTCGGTGTCAAGGGTTGTCAGATGGTTAGTAATCAAATCCAGATGCTTTATCATAAGGTGTTCGTTTCGCTGAACAATGTTATTTTCGGCTTCTAGTATACTCGTTTGATTTTGGATTAATTTTAATATGTGATTTTCATTTTGTTGAATAGTTGTAATATCCATTTCGTATTTATCAGCGAATCTTTCATCCAAAACTCCGAATAAAGAATTTGCAATGTAGCCGACTCCGTTAATTAAACCTCTTTTTAGTCTGCTCTGCACTACATGTTGTGATTTTAAAAGATTGTTGTAATACTGCAATTCATTCATATCTTGATCTAATTGGTTTAGTAACACCTGAAATTGCATGACCCATTTCTTTTCTTGGAATCCGTTGATGTGTGTTACGTATTGTTGCAGAGTGTCCATATTATGCCAATAATTTGTCATGTTGTAATAGAATATCAATTTCCATTCGTCTTTGATTTCTTGTATATAGGTTATTTTGTCAAAATAAATAGACTGGTTTGCGTTTACCGAGATAAGATTAAATGCAGAATCGCTTTGTTGTAAAGAAGGTGTCAGTAATGTCATAAAAAGTAGGAGAGATTGACAAATCAAATTTTTCCATGACATGCTCCTAACTCGGCTCCGTCTCTGAGGTTCTGTTCTATTCTTTTGCAGCGGTGGTGTGTTTCTGTCGATCGCGTTTGTGTCATTGTCAAGGAGTGGTACTAACTTAATCATTGGTCTTTTAAGTTCGCCCTTTGCCGTTTTGAGCGTGACCACTCGTGTATGGCCGTCCCGGCCCGGATGCAGTTGGGTTACCCGACCTAGAGCCCATTTCCCTGCAGGTACGTTTTCATCTTTGATGCACATAATGTCATTTATTTTTGGATCTGTATTTGACTTCCTCCACTTTAACCTGGCTTGAAGTTGCTGTAAGTACTCTCTAGACCATTTCTGCCACAAGTCGTTGCTTAATTTTTGAACGAGTTGCCATCTCTTCCTTAAATCCACTGTGCACTTGTCCGGTTCTGGTATATTCAGTAATGGTGTTCCGGTCAGGAAGTGGCTCGGTGTTAAGCAGTCAATGTCTTCTTGGCTTTCAGTCAAAGTGCATAGAGGTCTAGAGTTCATGCAGGCTTCTATTTGACAGAGAAGTGTCGAAAATTCCTCAAAGGTTAACTTCTGGGCTCCTATCACCCGCTTGAGATGATATTTCATACTTTTAACGGCCGCTTCCCAAAGTCCACCAGCGCTGGGCCAGGCGGGCGCGTTAAAATGCCAGTTTATCCCCAATTCTCCAACTTTATCAAGGAAGTGGGTATCAAAGGTGTTGATAATCGCTCTATATTGTTGTAGAAGAATTCGATTTGCTCCCACGAAGTTCGTGCCATTGTCACTATACATGTCCCGTGGTTTTCCTCGCCTTGCACAGAATCTTTTAAGAGCTGCTAAGAACGCTGCGGAACTTAACTCAGTCACCAGCTCTAAATGTACAGCTTTAGTCGCAAGACATACAAATACGGCGACGTACGCTAAGAGTGTTCTCACCCCCCGACCTTTGTTGGCTTTGATCTCGACGTGGCCAGAAAAGTCAACACCTGTGTGGGTAAAGGGTCGTGAAATCGTCACCCGGGGTGCTGGTAAGTCAGCCATTATCTGTTCTCGAGATCTTGCATTGAATCGACGGCACGTGACACATTTGTGTAAAACTCTCTTTACTGCACGGTAACCTCCCACTATCCAATACTTTTGTCGCAAATGTGCAAGTGTCAATTTTGGACCCCCATGAAGTAACTGCACGTGGGTCTGCTCGATAATCATGTCTGTCAGCTTATTATTGTGCGGCAAAAGTATTGGTTGCTTAGCACACTCTCTAAGGTTCGCATTGCGTAATCTTCCCCCTACTCGTAGAATATCATTTTCATCGAGAACGGGATTTAAACTCAAAAGTCGGCTCGTAACTCCGACGCTTTTTCCTTGCTTTATTTTTGTAATGTCAACCTTGAACTCGTGCAATTGAATTTGTTTTATAATTAATTTTTCTGCAGTATGCAATTCCCGCGGTGTCAAATGACTCGTTCGCGTATTATGCTCGGCCTTAGTAGTAGAGTGAATAAAACGTAACATCCACGCTACAACTCTAGTGATATGACTCATTTTGCTGTGGTTGTCTAATAACTTAATTATTATCGACGATGGCTCTAATTGCAAGACACATATTTGTTTTTGTTTTGCTTCATGATCCGTATGTATAACAACTGTTTTCTGGATGGATGTTGTGTCAATCGTTTTTAGCCATTCCGGACCTTGCCACCACAGGTGATGTTTTAATAATTGCGTGCAGTTTAAACCCCTCGTTGCACAATCTGCGGCGTTTTGTTCGGATGGGACATGGTGCCACTGCTCTTTCGGTATGACGTCATGTATTTGTTGTACCCGGTTACACACGAAGGTCTTCCATGCAGTGGGATCGCGCTGTAACCACCCTAGGACTATCATAGAATCTGTCCACGCGTAGATGTTATTATGAGCACCTTCCCATTTAAAGGCTTGTAAGGTTTTTTGCATTAGTCTTGCAAGTAATACAGCTCCACATAGCTCCAACCGAGGCAGAGTTAACTTCTTATTAACTGGTGCTAACCTAGACTTTGCAGTAATCAACCGGATGATGGGATTGCCGGCATCTGTCAAGCTTCGTAAATATACGGCACAGGCGTAGACCTTTTCAGACGCATCACAAAATCCATGTAATTCCGCCTGAATTGCAGTTCTTCCTAAATATCTCGGAATGTCAATTTGCATTATGTCATGTATGTCAGTGCAGAACTTTTTCCACTCGGCTTGTATTTCTTTCGACACCACGTCATCCCAGTTGCAGTTCGATAACCAAATCTGTTGAAAAAGCAATTTGGCTCTTACTGTCAGTGGTGTAAGCCATCCAAGTGGATCGAAAATTTTCGATATCTCCGATAATAAGATACGTTTTGTCAGTTTTTTGCAGTTGGTGTTTATTTTGTTAGAAAATGTGAAGTTGTCAGTTTCCGGGTTCCATTGCAATCCTAGGGCCTTTGTTGTCCCCTCTCCTTTAAAATGTAAAGTTTTTTGTGTCAACTCGTTATCGCTGATATTTTTTATTAACTCCGGATTATTACTTGTCCACTTTCGTAATGTCAATCCCGCTCCCTTAAACATGTTGATGAGCTGCTGCTGCACTTCTTTAGCATGCTCCAAGTCATTACCTCCACTGAATACGTCATCAACGTACATCTCCTGATTGATGACGTCACTCGCTAAGGGATATTTATCATGGTCGTCTAATGCAAGCTGTTTAAGGGTCCGTAGGGCCAGGAATGGTGCTGCTTTCATTCCATATGTCACAGTGCATAGTTGGTACTGCTGAACTTGACCTCTTTTGTCATTTTTACGCCATATTATTTTTTGCAGCTGTTGATCTTTTTCGCTGACTAAGATCATTCTATACATTTTTTCGCAATCGGCTGTAAACACGTATCTGTACAATCGCCATCTGATTAATAATATCAAAAGGTCTTTATGTAATTTTGGCCCGCACTCCATGAGGTCATTTAAGCTTAACCCTGATCCGGTCTTCTGCGATGCATTGTATACTACTCTTAGCTTAGTTGTCAAGGAATCGGGTTTCCAAACTCCGTGGTGAGGTAGGTAACATGTTGGTTCCTTATCTACTGCACTTGGCTTCATGTGACCCATGTCTAAATATTTTTGCATGAATTTTCTATAACTTTCTGAATAATCTGTATTTTTATCTAACTTAACTTCCAACTGTTTGTATTGGGCTAACGCCAAATGCTTTGATTTACCTAATTTCTCCTCAAAGTTAGGTTTCATCGGATAACGAACTTCATACCGACCGTCTGCTAACCGTTTCGTTGTTGCAGTGAAAAACTCTTCGCCATACTGTTCTTGTGACGTCATCGAACTAGTCGAGTCTTCATGGATATCTTCTACCTCCCAATATCTAGCCAGATCGTCGATGTTGTTTGTAATAACGTTGCAATTGTATGTTCTAACGTTCCCGGACAATATCCACCCTAGTTGTGTCTGCTGAGCCATTGGCTGACCTGCTTGACCTTTGATTAACCCGCTCATTACTACTTCCGAGAACACGTGTGCATCAAAAAGAATATCTATGGGTCTCGAAACGTTATATTCGGGATCGGCTAAGGTGATATTTGAAACGTATGGTAACTGTTTTTTGGCAAAGGACGAATTCGGTAAATTATTAACAACGCGTGTCATGACTAACGCATCAGTTTTAAATTGATAGTCGGTGCATAGTGATTTGCAATTTAAATTAACTTTACCCTTACTCCTATTTGATAATGTACCAACTCCCGAGACACTCGCGTCTAACTTTTCTCTTTGTAAACCTAACCTCTGGGCTGCATTTTCGGTGATGAGAGTAATTTGTGAACCTTGATCCACGAGGGCCCGTAATGTCAAATATTCGTCCCTAATTGTGGCTACCTGAACTAATGTAGTAGCCAATAGTATCTCATCATCGTTGTTGGAAATGTAATTATTTTGCATTATTTTGCTAAGCCCCCCTGATCTATTTGTTGTCGGGATGGGTGCTCGCTCCGAGTTCGTAATTGCATTATGTAATAAGGTGTTATGTGGTTCATTGCATTCTTTGCACCGTTTATCCGAGCCACAATAACCCTTAGTATGCATATATAAACAATTAATACATATTCTCAGTTTTGACACAGATTGCAATTTCTCCTTACTAGACATTTCAGCAAATCTAGAGCATTGAAATAATGCATGTTCATTTTTGCAAAGCGGACAAGTTACAGTGCCCTGGTTTACATTGCATGTAGGATTACGGAAATGACCCGAACTTTTCGTAGCGTGCCGGTCTGCCCCATTATAATTTTTCTTAAATGTATGAGATGAATTAAACTGAGTTTTAAACGGAATCTTATTGACAACGATTTCTGATCTCTTTCGTTGCAATGGCTCTAGTGCTATGAATTTACTCTCTATGAATTGCATAAACAAGTCAAAATTGGGCAATTCCCTTGCGTTAGTCCTAGATTGCATATAGTCCGTGTATGTAACGGAATCGAGCTTATCGCATAATACGTGAACTAACATCGGGTCCCATGTCGATGTGTCAACGCCTAGGTTGTGAATGGCATGAATAGTTTCCATGGTAGTGTCATACATTCGTTTTAATTCATAAGAGCTTTGTTTTTGAATGCTGGGCTGCCGCATGAACAATTGAAAATTCTTTGTAAATAAAAGTTGCCTATTATTGTATCTGTTAGACAATAATTCCCAGCACGTGTCATAATTTTCTGGTGCAACATGCAAATGTTGGACGAGCTTTTCAGCCTCGCCCCGCAACTTTCCCTTCAAATGTTGCATTTTCTGGGTTTTAGTGAGAGCGCTATTATTATGTATGGCTTCAGAATATAAATCCATGAACGTCGGCCAGTGTGTGTAACTGCCACTAAATATCGGAATTTCGATCTTAGGCATTGATTGTTGTTGACTAACCGATGAATTTAACTTCTTATTCAATTGCCGTTTCAATGCTTCGTAATTTAATTCAAATTCATTAAACATGTTGTAATAACCAGAGTCTTTTCCTTGCAATATACCATCAATTTGTAAGTGAACGTGATCAATCGGGCTCCAGCGAGACTCAATGCATTTCAACTTATCCTCGATTTCCCACTTTTCGGATAGATCATCTACCTTAAGCGTGTTCACTAACCTGTTGAATGCTCTAAAGTGAGCATGCTGTTTCTGCTGTAGTTCTGTCACTCTCCCGTCTGGGCTGTCAAACTGTGTGCTGTCAAACTTGATATGAAACTGCTCACCAGTATTGGTACTTGTCGAGGGTTTACCTTCATTCAGCAGCGCCGGCTCGCTCCTCTTCGCCACCTTCCAGGATGTCAGCTCCTCACGTGTCCCTTCATACCACTGCCTAATCACCTGAATGATGCTTTCCACGTAGTACTGATGACTCCGATCCTCTACCTTCATCAACTCGGTGTCATTTTGCTGACATTCACCCCACAAGTTATCTAACGCTTCTAAACGTTTCGCAATATACTCCTCCGTTTTTCGAGTACTAGGATCTTTCTTAAAATTAGCGTGGATCCTCTTAATTTCGTCCAAAGCATGAGCTTGACGCGCAATTAAGCCTTCCATTGCAAGCGGAAATATGGAAAGATCTTACTTGATAAACTGGAACTCTTCCTTTCTGGATGGCTCTGGTTGTGCAGATGGCCTCCTGCCCGTCGCTGACGTGTCCGGATGCAATGCAGTTATGCAATAAACGCGGTTACGATCACTCGCGATGTCACTGGTTTGTATCCAGGACTTCGAAACAACTCTTTCCCGAAGCCTTTAACTAACGCGAAAAGGTTGATCCAATGTCTTTTTATCGAAGGACCAAAAAAATGTATGTGTGGTAATGCAGGTTGCAAACGAGATGCAAAAATGTAAATGTAAAAGGATGCAGATGCAAATGCAGGCGAGTGCAATTAAAAAGGCCAAAAAATGAGTTGTCAAATCGACTTCTAATTAAACACTAAAATTACAGATGATTGTCACGATAAAGTGCATTCGTCCAAGGTCGGCTGGCGATCGTGATCTGGGTCACAGTTATTGCCGCGTCTGTTATATTTTATTAACTAACTATATAAAATATGCAGAATGTCATGTACGTACATCGTACATACTGGTTAGAGACACACTGTTTATTAAATATGGCGCTGGTGTGGACGCAGCCACACACACACACATACGCGTACATAGATAGCTGTGCGTATGGGCTTATGCTTAACCACATACACAACAACATGTTAAGTTGCGGTATTTTAATTGCACATACCTCAAAAATCCTTTCTACTGACATAAAAGATATATCCAACCGTTCACAATATTCTAGTGAGTTTTTTACTAGTATGCATACACCGCCACCCTCATGCTCTTCACGACAGAAGCATGAGCATAGGGTATTTGTAATACATGTTTTTTATACTCACTTAACCAAGACTCCGAAACACACAATACATGCAAGTCACATTTATCCGCTAATAGGGTCTCTTATAGGGTCCTCCAAAACCAATTCATGCGTGGTACCACGGGTTGTCCGTGGTACTATTTCAATGTCGATCTCCACCGGGATCTTGATTTTCACACTATCAAATATTCTACATATCGTCCTAGAAACGTCCCAGATGAATCGATGATCCCATTACCGTTGCGAACGCAACGCAGTTGCAACGCCCGATCCTCTAAATGCCACCACACATTACAGAATATACTAAACATGCACACTCGCTTAGGCCCAAGACACTGTACTCGCAGCACAAGGGTACGACGACCCAGATCACACGTGCTCTATACCAGGTAAACACATGTGTACCTGGGTGCTTTCTCTTCACCCCCACGATCCGGCATCCCGAACCGAGGTCCTAACCTTAAGAGGCGCCTTTGGGTTGTTCCGCTCCCGATCCGATCTGAACCCCTCGGAGAATCTAGTAGGGAACGGGGACGCGCACTAGTGCGTGATGCCATTCCCTCTAGAAAACCTCTGTCAGTGCTTCATTTCATAAGGAAAAAAAATTTTTTTTAATCGACTGTAGTAAAGACTTTAGTTATGTGTTTATAAATGCTTTACATTGTTTTTTTTTTCAATTTATTGTAACCTCATTATTTATAAAAGCTATAATGTAGTCAGTATTGTTAAATTTAAAAAAAAACGTTATTTGATGATAATAGATGGGTCATTAGGAACTGAAGTCTTAATAATATACATTTGACAGTTTAAAGTATGAAGTACAAAAGATGGTATTGTCGCAGGTGACAAGATAAGTAGTTCTTGTCTATAATTATGTACTCAACGTTTAATTACCAGTTAATCCACAGTTGACGCAGGCACAGACCACGTTAGTGACAGACTGGACAATCTGTCTCTAACGTGGTTAAAGGTTGAAGTTAAAATTGTCAAGCAAAACATTCACGAGTCACGTCATAAAAACATCAGCTAGCAGTAGGTACTGTATTATTATGGGTATAGGTATGAAAAGCGTAGGTAAGAAGTAAGATTATACCTCTAGGTTTAATCTATGTAGGTTTTTTTCTGGACCTAATGACATCTAAAGACTTAGATGAGAAACCAGCATAGTACCTTTAGCGTACATGTCACTGACTATTACCGTACCCTTACCATTACACCGGATAGGTAGCTGTCAATTATCGTGCGGTCGTAGGCACAAACCCTTGCTAAAGCCGGCTCTTCACTTAATCTATTGCCGATATTAAATAAAAAATCATGAAACTATTGAAAGTTGTGATTTCCTTTGTTTTATAGCAGTTTCCTTTGCGATTGGTCCAGCTTGACTGAATAATAATGTAAGTGAAATTAAAATTTACTGAGTCTGTGATGTAGTTAACAGTTTCCAGAAACGTCTACTTTTTTAGGATTCTTTTACCAGCATTAATGCTAGTTTCGGTGAAAAAAATCGTTGATTAAGTTACTCTTTCTGTAACAATACAACAAAAATACAAAGACAAGTTAACTGTAACACCAATCGTAGAGAAGAAGCTGAACGTGAGGCTTTGAGCCACCTGTGTCTGCACGCATTATTATGTGCTTGAACTTGAACTCTGACGATTTCTATCATTGTCGTGGTCACCAATGTTGTAGTATCAATAGGTATTTGGATGATGCCCCAAAATTAGTTTTTTGATTCAGTATTATTTTAAATATCCCTAGTCACGTTTTCAGTACGGAACACTTTTTCAGACCTCGATCTAGACAAAATATAAAATGAGTACTTTTTGTCTTTTGAGAGAGTTTGCTGATTGCCCCTGGGCATTTCAGTTTCTCCGGGCTTTTTTGGGGGCGGCGAGAAACTTAAAGGGTTCCTCAAGCCGTGTGAAACGAATCACCGTCAGAGGTTTTCTAAAGGGAACGGCATCACGCACTAGTGCGTGTCGTATACGTCGTGTGCGTAGAAGCGCCCAAGTGCATGTGTCTGCACTTGGTATAGAGCGCGTGTGAACCAGCTCGTCGTTTCCTTGTTTTACGAGTACGGTGTCTTGGGCCTAAACTAGTGTGCATGTTTAGTGTATTCTGTGAATGTGCAGTGGCATTTAGAGTATAGGGCGGGCGGTTCTAAAATGAGTAGGAAATCCACTCTATACCAAACCACATGAGTAAAGACCAAACTACACTACATACCAATCGAGTGCGATGTGTATAAGATCATAAGTTGTTGTGTGATATGGCTATCTATGCGTACGCGGTCCTATGTTGAGTGTCGTGCGTGTGCGCAGGTCTCTGGCGGGCAGCAGCGTGGCGCCGCACCTGGCGCTGCTGCGGCGAGTGGGCTTTTGTCGGCTGCCGGCTGCCGCGGCGCCGCGAGCGCGCGCTCTGCACGCCGCCTACTGCGCACTCGCACTCGCTGCCACCACCGGCTACGTGCTGCAGCAGGCGGTCTATGCTTACAAGGTTAATTTTTTATTATGCCCTCCAATAAATAATTGTCGATAATTACGGCTGGTGTAGATATTATGTGCTTTATTTTTCAATGTTGATCCTCAGATCAACAAGTTTGATCAGAAACCTATTTATTTTGAAATTTATTAAAAATCCACAGCTCTTAACTCATATTGTGTCTTAAAGTTTTAATTATACATAAAATTTGTCAAAGTCAAGATTGTCCCTGCAACGCTTTCTCGGCCTGCGCCGTCCGTTCGTCCCCGGGTATCTAGAGCGTAGCTTTTTTACCCACATCAGTGATCAGTCTGCCCAAATGCCTGTTAGTGAACCCATCTTCTTGTTTCTTACTGGATCTGTTCTCTTGAAACAGAGAGAACTTGAGAATGTTGCGTACAATAGCTATATCTGACAGAATCACCCTTCATGAATTCCTTCATGGACCAGTAGCTATTTAAGCATTCTCGCTGCGTCGATCGATTTCCCGATCCTGCCTGTGTCTGAAGGTTGATAACTTGGTCGTGTACTAATGCGTTGAACGATGCCGTGAAGGAGCGCGGTGACATGGTGAAGCTGTCGCGGGTGCTGTTCGTGATGCTGTGCCACGTGACGTGCGTGGCCAAGCAGCTGGTGTTCCACGCCGACGCGCGCCGCATCGACGCCATCATCAGCGGGCTCGACGGTCAGTGCCTAGCGTAAACATATGAATTTTACTATTAGTTTTAGCTGCATACACCGGCCGTTTTAGTTTTCTTCTACGGCCGCTTAGCTGCTTTTTACTAGCCCTCCTTGATATTGTATTTTGGTTTGCCCTCTAAAAAGCGATTGACTTATACTGCTTTACCACAAAATTATGGCTAAAGTTAGACAATGCTTAAAACAGATGCTGTCACTTTTTAGCTAATACTGTTAGACAGAGACAAAATATTTTAAACACTTTTTTAGCCATTGTTTAACTTTAAACACTGTTTTGTAGTAAGAGGGTTAATGTTTAAATCAGGCCATTACACTTTCTATGGTGACTTGATATCGGCTCATCCTTTTTATAACCGGTACCTACTTAGCCCGTGCGGTGTTTTTTTTTATTTTTTTCTAATTTTTTTGGAAAACTTACAGTTAATACATAAATTAAAAGTGTTTATAAATTAAATACAGCCAATTACAAGTTTCCGCTTATAGCTTAATATAAATTAATACAGATGTGTACGTGTAAGAGTGTTGTGTGCGCAGACGCGTCGCTAAACCCGTGTGCGCGGGCGCACCGCGTGTTGCTGGCGGGGGCGGCGCGCGGCGCAGCGCGCCTGATGCGCGCGTACGCGGGCTGCGCGGTCGCCACCTGCGTGCTGTGGACGGTGTTCCCGGTCGTGGACCGACTGCGCGGCCGCCGAGTCGAATTCCCGTTCTCCACCATCGGCGATTACAACCGACCGGTTATGTGAGTCTGTCAAGTGACCGTGGCATGGCCGAGTCATAATTCATATTTAAATTAATATAAGTTCATAAATTCAGTTGCTAGAGGAGTTACTCACCATACTCGGTTTGTTAGAAAATATGGCTATAATAGCATATTCGCACCACTCCTGGAACAAAGTCGCAAGAGCAATTGTGTGATTTTTTTAATTGCATTTTTACATTGTTAATTTTTTTTCGTAAATTTATTTAAAAAAGTGAAGAGAATACATACACAAATTTAAAATATTGCAACATTAAAATAAAAAAAGAAGTTAATACATTTAAACTTAAATTAGGTAGGTAGGTTTTGCGACGCGGCGAACGGATTTCTAGTTCATTGCGCGTTATACTACGGCAGTCACAGTCAGCAGTGATAGAAAAAACGCAATGAACTAGAAATCCGTTTGCCGCGTCGCAAGACGTCAGTAGTCGTGGTCGAGCGGTAAGGTGGTACGCACGTGATAATTTTAACAAGATTCATCTGCAGATAAGCAATTATAAATATAGGTGCCTGCCCACTATTTCAAGTCAATTGTTTTGAGAAAAGTAAAAAAAAAACTTTTTTTTACTTTTATTTATTATAGAAGATTTGATAAATACGGTGGTAATGAACTTGTGTACTATTTATTAAGCAAACTTTATCAAAATAATAAATCAATCACTTGTATCCATATCAATATCACTGGAACTTGATCCTTCACTTTCGAAGCAGCCATCTTCAGAATCATCTGAATCGACCTGCACGTTAATAATAAAATCAACAACATCATGTATAACGCTGTCATGTTTGCAGTATTCGTCCTCGACTTTAATTATATGATTAATACAATGCTCCCACTTTTATACGGAATATCCAGCAAATAATTCCTCCAAAATATTTTTGTTTGGTCCAGATTAGAGTTGATACTTTTTTGTGCTAACTGTCCTTTAATATCACCCCAGACCAACTCAATTGGGTTCAGGTCTGGGTGGTATGGAGGCAAACGCAACACTTCATGTCTGTTTCTTTTTAAAAACTCGTCAATTTTGTTAATATCTTCTGTGAAATGGTTTTTTATTAATTTGAACAAGTCATCTTTTCTAAGTTTTTCATCAAAAGGCACTTCATGCTGTCATAGCCAAACTTGCATAGCTGGCTTGGTAGAAGCCATAGTCGGCATTTTCTCTTCTCGAATCGAATGATAAGCTTCGTTATCCATTACTATGACCGATTTTAGTGGTATATTAAGCATGAGTTTTACATTTATTCATTTACTGAAATTCACGAAATTCATAAAATTGTGATAATCACCTGTTTTACATTTCGATTTAAATATCACAAATCCAGTTTGGCTTCCACAATGTACGATGATCAAACGGTCTCCTTTACCGATATGAGAAAGCACGCCGTGTTCATCCTTTGATTGTCAACACTTTGAAACGTTTTGAGACGCATTAACATAAATTTCGTCAAGATATAAAATATGTCTTCCTTCTCTACGATATTTTTTAATAGTATTTAGGTATTTCCACCTCCACGATGTTATTTTTGGCTGTTCGATAAAGAGTTTCTTTTTAGATCCGAATTTCTTAAATTTAAAACCGAGATGTAATAATAGTCTTAAATATTTCCTGTAAATAGTCTTAAATATAGGTGATATTTATAATTGCAAATATATAATTGCAAATATCTTCAGATGAATCTTGTTAAAATTATCACGTGTGTACCACTTTACCGCCCCCCGCCCCGCGTACCTACCGCAGGCGAGGACTCAGTTACGCGGTCTAGCTATAGTTGCTTACTTCTTCCGCGAAACTTTTATAAATGTATAATAACTATGTGATCTTTTTTCGAATTCGCGATATATTTCTATGTATAGTTTGAATTTCGTTAGGTTATAAAAAGAAAATTGTTTATAAATTAAATTATTTCAATAAATTAATTACTTACATGAATAATAAATACAGTTATTTAATGGAAAGCTTTTTGAGATACTATGTTTTATTTGGTTTTCCGGTGCGTAAATATAATATGACGGTATTTCGACAGGTGAACACGCACGCGACATATCCATGCACAAAACACAGAAACTACAAAATTAATCCCGCTAATTTCCAACGACTGTCAATAAAGATCGCCTGCGACTTGTGTGGATTGACCATAAGGCCATGGGTTCGACTCCATTCGTGTATAGTCGCAAGGTTTACATTAAGGCCAGCAATCATGTTGTCTATTTCCTCAATGGGAGCACGAGCAAAGATTTGAAGGTCGTCAGCATACAGATGATACTAGCAAGAGAGGAGAGGAGTAAGGAAGTTGATGAAGATAGAGATAGGGGGAGGGGGGATAGGACGCCACCCTGAGGCACGCCAGCAGTGACGTCACGAGAAACTGATAGTTTGTCATCAACTCGGACATACTGCCTACGGCTGACGAGATAGTTGCGGAACCACTCAACCACAACGTCCGATTCAAATACGACCTTCAGCATTGCCAAGAGTACATCAAAATCAACAGTGTTAAAGGCGTTGCTAAAACGCGATCACAGTGCTATGCCCAGGGCGGAAACCAGATTGGAAAAGACTAAGTAACTGGTTAGTATTGACAAACACACTAAGCTGGTGTAGGACAAGGCGTTCGAGGACTTTGGAGAGAAACGGAAGAATAGAAATAGGTCTAAAATGAGAGGGCAGAGAAGGGTTTGAGGTTTTAGGAATAGGAATAACTACAGCCTGACGCCAGCAACACGGAAAAGTACCGGTGTCAAGCGAAAAGTTGAAAATGTGACATACATAGAATGGGGATAACACCAGCAATGCAAAGATGAATCATGTGCCGGCCAATTCCGTCAATTCCCTCCGTGTTGGATTTGATAGCCATAATGTTTTTTTCAACTTCTCGCTCAAACATCGGCCTAAACGAAAAGGTAGAATGTTGCAAAGAAGGAGTGGAGGAAAGGGATTGCAGCGTGGCTTGTTTAATGTGGTGGGGAATGGAGGAAGGCGATGTGAAGTGGAGTTTCAGGGAATCGGGATTAAGATTGTGAGGAATACTCGACTTAGGCTTGCCAAGACCAAGCGAGTTGAGGAAAGACCACACCTTCGCAGGATCACCATTAACGACTGACGCATGAATGTGACGACGCTGCGCATCCCTGCACATCCTACTACAGCGATTGCTAAGCTCATTATATCGACAGCGGCTCACATCTGAAGGTACAGGTGATAGGTCATAGTAATCTTACAACTATTTATATTTTAGTGTCAAATAATATAGAATCATTGGCATACGTGGAATCAAAACAACCTCTGCTTTGTTGCATGGAAAAATTGGCCTTCGACGATTTATAAGCATTTTAACAGCCAGTCTCGTTCCATTGCATAATGTGGTTGATTAATGTAACGCAACGTGATGATGACTGGGCCTACTGTTAATTGGAAATTTTGAGTTAGTCCAGAACACTCCAGCTAACCCAAAACTTTTGTTGACTAACTCGTCCTGGACTGTGTCGACTGATTTGAAGGAAAACAACTGTTCCGGAATAAAATTTTGAATGGAACCGGGTCCCCCCCAGGTTTTTGTTTTTCGCCGCCAATATTGCTCGTTTGCTCAGCCAATTATGATTTTTTCATTGATGCGATATATTTGGACAAACACGACAATGAGCTCCACTTTCGATTCTGTCAACTGACAAATCTGTTGGTAATTAGATGGATCCGGTCCGGAAGCGTCAGTTGCGACTTTCCCATCACTAGAATCTATGAATTGCTTCGAAAACACATCTGCATTATGACCTTGTTGCAAAAAACTCACATATCAGACGTTAATTGCAGTGTCTTAACATATCGCCACAAAGCTGATAATTTTAAGCATGCGTTTAGTTCGTCAGCTACAGTTGATGGGGGAATAACTGGAAGAGTTCGACGAAAATCACCGGACAACAGAATCACGGCTCCACCAAAAAAAGTTTTGGTCGTCACGAAGATCTTTCAATCTGTGTTCTAATTGTGGATCACCGTCTAAACGACCAATTTGCAAACCTGTAAAAACTTCGCAATTGCGCTTTTTTAGCGATGTTGCAAAGTGTTGTCTCGTTGATTTGCATGTTCAGTGGCATTTTCAAGGATAAATGTGCAGTTCGTCTGCTTTCTAAAAAGTTACTGCTATTACAGATGAAGACAATGCTAGATCAACTTCGTCCTGCGATCGGATCCTCGCTAAAAGAAATGAAATTAAAAAAAGTTTTTCCAGTCCCTCAGAGCATCCAGGAAGTAAATCCACCAGTTTCATTGTTCACAGCTTCTATCAAAGAGACGTACCTACCTACGCAATATTTAGTTGTTGTCGTCCATATATTTGACCCACAATCGTTCGGATTTGAACGGATACACAACCGTTAGTACGCCACGAACGTCATATATTAAAATTAAGTTGATAAACAACCGCAAGAAAAGAATGACAGTAGCACGGTCCACCACGAACGCCATCTATTAAAAGTAATCCAAACTGGCGATTCCCATACAAAATTACCTTATAATTTTTTTTATCTATACTAACTAATATTATAAAGAGGAAACCTTTGTATTTTTGTATGTATGTATGTTTGCACCGAATAAACTCAAAAACTACTGGACCGATTCAAAAAAATCTTTCATTATTAGAATGCTACACTAGCGCTGAGTAGCATAGGCTATATTTAAAAAAAGAAAAAAAAATGCGGTATGAAGTCCGCCGGATCAGCTAGTATTTTATAAACCATCCTGATTTTAGAGGGAAAAAAACAAATATAAACGGTGTAACCGTTTATGAGTTTTAATGAGACTAACGAACAGCAATTGATTTTTATTTATATTAGATTTAAATAAAAAAAATACGGGTATCTTATAATTTTCTATTCTTTTTAGCTAAGCAGTAAAAATTATCGCTCAAAATTATGTAATGTTCTCTTGTACATCAAATCAAATTTGGTGACATACCGACAGCAGCGCCACTTAGCCGCCTTAGGGTCCAATTGTATTTTTAAACCATCCAGGAAACCAACGGAAATATACACACAAAATTTGATCTAAATCGGTCCAGCCGTTTAGGAGAAGTTAGGTGACAAGCACACGCATAAGAATTTTTATATATATATATTTTTTTTATCCCAACTAAATTATGACCCCTTTATTCATAAAAACTATTTATGCATTATTTAGTTAATAATAATAATAAGAAAGAAAATAAATAAAGGAGATAATAATAATTTATTCAATATCTTTTTTTTTTTTTACAAAATAAAACAAAATGTACATACAAATTCTTACTAACTAGGAAAAATACAAATCATGCCTGAATCCTGTTTTTCAGGCGAGAAATTAGGGCTAAGCATTTTAAAATAAGTATAATTATCATTTCTTAATAGGTATTTTACATATGCATTAGGTGAACAATAAAATCAAAATATTAATCAAGTTAAATAAAAAGGAAGCGTTAACTTATAAACTTTGAAAACTAGTTAAGTTGGTAGAAATAAAAAGATTTTTTGTTGTCTCAAAGCCAATTCAGTTTATTCAAAATAAATATATAATATTTTCCTTTCATATTGTAAGTGGAACATTATACAGAATCGTGGATGTTACTTAAGAATTAGATTACTCTTAATACGTATTAGCATGTCATGACAACGTAATCTTTAGCGGAGAACCAGTACCAATTTAAAGTCTTAATAGATGTTATGCAAAAAACCCCTTAAACTCAGGGTCGCTATCCGAGTTCGCGTTTGTGATTAAACCAATCCCAAATTGTGTAATAGAAACAAACCTAACAAGCACTTGCAAAATTAAACTGGCGAGGAACACTGACCTGGTGAAATCCTTCTAAGGCCATTCAATTACCTGCCCAGACCATCCCGAACAGTGGCGGCTCGGCGAGCTGGGCCTCTGGCTCCAACGGGCCGAGCGTCCCCTGATCGGAATGAAGCACTGGTACTTTCCTTCAGCCTATCAGCATTCCCGGTGGAACATGGCCTTTCACACCCATGTGGATAGGATGCGTTTATGAATAAGCTCTTCTTGACTTCATAAAATATCAATGAGATCAAATGTTATGGACATGAACACGACCATCACTATGAATATATATTTAACTATAAATAATAATATCCCATTCTGAAACAACAACCATGTGGATGAATATACGAATTACAAATATACCTTTTCAGATGCCAAGTTGGAAATTTAGAAAGTGGCTAACTTACATGCAGGCGTCTTTTGATTCTTCAACTTATGAGTCCATTGTTGATATTTCAGCCAAAGACATCCTGCAAATTCCCTCTCCTGACCCTGGAAGACACATGGCCATGATAGCGGAATCTAACCAAAAAATAAACGAACGAAATTCTCAGAAATGAACTTACCAAATTTTTAAATATGATAATGATTCATTTCTATTGAAATGAGGGCCGATGATTACAGATTTTTCCCAGCCCTGGGGCTTCGCCCCATCATGAACTTGTCCTTCCTCTCAAAAATCAATCTCCAAAATGCCAACGCGACCGGCTGTCTCCCTGACAGTTCCTGTCGTGTCAATCGACTTTTTACTTTTTAAACAACCACACCAAAGATGAAGAAATCGATCAATATCGCATCCACAACATTTTCGAGACTGCTCGCGCCATCTATTGAGACACTTCAGAACTAAACTCAACAGAATTAATAAGTTTGTTTTGAAAGTTTATTTTACTATTCTATAAATAACTATACGTCAAAATTTGCAACGTTACAATACACCCCCTCCAATGAAAGTTTCGAACGTAGTGAGAAACTACGCTGCCCTCAGCGTCAGTAAATAAAATCCTACCAGAGGAGCGTACAACATTGACCAAAAAACATCTAGAAAATTTGCAATGAGACAAAAAAAAAAAATATAGAAACTAACCTAAGGGTTTGCCTTGGCATCGCCGGAGCTCCGAAGAGACACCGACACACATACGTGGCCTACGGCATGGTGGGTAAACAAACAACTTACCAACTAAAACACCATAGCCATAACCCACAAAAAAACAACTCCCAAACAAACTACGGTATGGTGGTGGGTAACAAATTTCCGGTAAAAATCACCAAATACGGTAGTCTTGGAAAATAAAAAAAAAAAACCCATCCTATTTAAACCATTTCCTGATCTTCAAACTCCCCACCCCGCCAACTTCAGGACTAATGTTATTGATCCATCCGGAAATGCGTATTTATCTGCTTACATACTCCTTTCATTCATTCACCTTTTACCCATCAACTATCCAAACTCCTTTCTAATCTTATCAATCATCCATCATCTAATATAGTGTAGCAAACAAGTTTATTTACTTTTGCCACCGCTGTCACTAACCCCCAGAGTTTTATAGGAGACACTCGTAACTCCCTACCTTATGAAAATGTAGGACAAAATTTCCTAAAAAAAAAATGTCATTAATATTGGTTCACCAATATTAATTGACCTCATCAACCGTCTTCGGGATCAACCCTCGAGTTGTGAAAGAACATATTTTGTTTTTAAGCAACCGTCAACGCAACGTCAGCTCGGGTTGGTAACAAAAGCAACCGTCTTTGCGGAGTAAGACCGCTCGAGTTGTAATATATAAATTTTACTCAACCGTCAACGCACTATCCTCGGGTTGGTAAATAAAAGCTTACAAAATAACTTACTTAAAGTAGGTACAAAACAAAACTAGAAGCATGCGCTCTAGTACGCTTGAGCAAGCATAAAACCCTTAAAACTAATTTAACTAGGCTTTCTAGCTAAGAAAAAAAAGAAAGGGTTTTTCGCCTTGGCATCGCCGGAGCTCCGAAGAGACACCGGCACACTAAAAGTGGCCTACGGCATGGCAGGCTAGTAACGCACCTTTAACTTCGAAATATGCCAAGCACCTAGTGGTTTTCCATCTAGTGATACTAACTCGTAGACTAGAGGAGAAAGTATTTTAGCCACTATGCACTTCTCAAACTTTGGCGCGAGTTTGGAGGCTTTATATTTCGCGGCATCACTTTGGACAAATGTTTGTTTCCACACTTCCTGACCTACCTTTAAGGTCATTGGTCGTCTGCGGGTGTTGTAATACTTCGCATTTGTCTGATGCGCTTTAAGGATCCTCTCCCTGACCTTTTCAAAGACCTCCTTTAAAATACCGAACTCGCCCGCATATTCCTCCCTAGGCATCGTTACTTCATAGTCGCCTTTTTGCGACTTTATATAAAATGAACCATTTATGATCGGCTCCCTACCATGCACTAAGAAGAATGGCGAAAACCCTGTGCACTCATTTACAGCGCTATTTAACGCGAACTGTATCTTGTACAGATTCACGTCCCAAGTCCTATGATCGTCCTTGACATAAGACGAAACTGCTGTCATAACAGTTTTATTATATCGCTCGACTAGGTTGACTTGTGGCGTGTATCGTGGGCCATAATGTACCCTGGGGACGTTATAACGTTCTAATAGCCCACGAAATTCCGATCCCGTAAATTGAACCCCATTATCGGTAATTACGGTTTCAGGAACTCCATGTGCTAAAAGGACAAAATGTTCAAACGCCTTAGCCACCAAAGCACTAGTCGCACGACGCAAAGGAAAAAGCATTGTATACTTGGAGAAACAGCAAGTTACCACCAAAAGATGAACAAAACCCGAGCGTGACTTAGGCAAGGGACCCACTAAATCTACCGAGAGAACTTGGAACGGCCTATAGCACTGTTTCGGTTGGCCCATGAGCCCTGGAGTTAGTCGCGTGGAGTGCTTGTACGCGGCGCAAGTACCGCAGTTCCTCACGAATTCCACCACGTCACGGTACATTCCTGGCCAGTAAAACTGCAGAGAAAGTTTTCTGTGAGTTTTAAACACGCCGAAATGTCCGAACGCAGGTGGCTCGTGATGATCAGCAATAACTTTTGCTCGCTGTGCTTTGGGCACAACCACCTTCCAATCGAACTCCTGAGTCAAATTGTACTTGGACTTACTAAACCGATACAGCGTGCCATTTTCCACTCTATAGTTCGGAAAGTTTAGCGGATTACTTTGACAACTTTTAAAAATTCGGTCGTACCAGTCGTCTCCACTGTCGCCAACAATCGCTTCGACTGCTAGGAAACGTGATAACGCGTCCGGTACGACGTTGTCTTTTCCCTTCCTATGCACGACCTTAAAGTTGTATTGTGATAACCGGCATCCCCATCGTGCTAAACGACCAGTGGGGTTTTCGAGCCGAAGGAACCACTGCAACGACGCATGATCCGTTATGACAGTGAACTCGCGCGTCCCTAAATAGGGCTCAAACTTTTCGACCGCATAAATTACTGCCAACGCTTCGCGTTCCGTCGCACTGTAGTTTCGCTCGTTTTTATTAAGAGACCTACTGATGTATGCAATTGGGTGCTCTTCTCCGTTCTGTACCTGTGTTAACATACCGCCTATTCCATAACTTGAGGCGTCACAGTGTACAGTAAAAGGTTGGTCAAAATCAGGACAGGCTAAAACCGGAGCCGAAACTAACGCGTTTTTGAGGTCGTTAAAAGCGGAGTCTGCCTCCGAGCTCCAATTAAACTTGACCTTGGTGCTCGTCAGCGCGTTTAAAGGAGCAGCGATAGTTGAAAAATTCCTTATAAACCTACGGTACCGCGAACACGTTCCTAAAAACATTTTTACCTCTTTGGGGTTCGATGGTATTGGAAAATTCAGTATCGCGCTCACTTTATCCGGATCCGTTCTCAAACCGCACTCATCCACGACATAACCCAGATATTTCAAAGTACGCCTAAAAAACTTACTCTTTTCAAAATTTATGGTCAAAGACGTACTTTTAATCCTATCATGCAACCTATTCAGCAATAGAAGGTGCGTCTCGTAATCCTCACTCACCACAATTATATCATCAACATAGCAGAAAATCATGCCCTTTGTGACGTCACTACAAAATGGATGCCCAAACAACATATCCATCAGTCTCTGTTGTCTAGCGGGTGCGCCACAAAGTCCGAAAGGCATAACTTTGAATTTGAACAGTCCTCGTCCGGGAACAGTGAAACTCGTTTTTTCCTGAGCAGCCTCTTCCAAAGGAATTTGCCAAAAACTGGCTTTAAAATCAACGCTGCTAATAAACTTAGCGTTTTTCAGGCTGTCCAGGATCTGCGGAATGTATGGAATGGAGTAAGCGTCACCTTTGGTGATAGCATTCAGCTTACGGCAATCCAAACAAAAACGCCAGGAACCGTCGGATTTTGGCACCATCAGTACAGGATTGTTCCACGGGCTCTCACTTTTGGTGACCACATCCAATTCCAACATCCGGTCTAACTCCTTGTGGAGTTGACCTAACTTCTCTGGGGACATTGGATATGGTCGACACTTTATGGGAGGAGAACCACCGGTGTCAATCGTGTGCTGAATCAAACTAGTCCGACCCAAACCCTTACGTTCGAACGAGATGTCCTTAAAACTTTCAATCATTGAATCTGCCAATTCCTTCTGGAGCAAGGACAGATCCTGAAAAGATTGGACAGAAGTTACCGGACCACTCAAATTTGAAGAATTAACTAAAAAATCAGGAGGTGAGTTAACGTACGCTATGCTTTTAAATATCTCTGGCATTAAATTAAAAGCTTTCCAGAAATCTACGCCTAAAATAATATTTGAGACGATTGATGGTATTACATGAAATCGAATTATTTTTGTAACATCATTAAAAGTTATAGGTAATGTCATGAAACCGATTGTGTCACACTCGGACCCATCAGCGACGGTAACTTTAGAGTCCGTGGAAGATTCCACTGGATAACCCGCGTTTATTAATCGTGTGTGAGCTCCGTTACCAATTATGGAAACAGCTGCGCCTGAATCTAAAAGACCACAAATTGTCAAATCCAATAAATTTACATTTAAATACGGTCGTATATCACTAGAATGTGGTTCAAACAAAACCGGGGCGACGTTATGTGATTCAAAGTATTTTACCACTAAACCTTGCCAATATCTCCAATCTTCAGGATCGGCCCTACCTGAAGTGGTTTCACCACGGTTTAAACTTATTAGTTTTTTGGCTTTACGTTACACTTGGGACACGACCTAACTGTATAACCGAGCTCACCACAATTGAAGCACTTCACTCTTTTGTCGTCAGCCGTACACTGTGCTCGAGAATGAGTGTTCACTTTACACCTATTACAAAACCCGACCTTTTTGTTTGCGTCAAAATATTTGGGTTTATTTTCCGGTGTCCGAACAAAGTTGTTCTTGTTCGGTTGTCTGTAAATTTGTGTAGGTTTGTTCCCTACTACACTAACCGGTGTCTTACTTTTACCCTTATAAACTAACTCGGGATTCAAACTCGAGGTCTTGGGTGGCTCAGTAAACAAACTTGTTTTTTGTCGTGCTGCCTCTAACCTACGGCAGACGGTCTTCAAGTCCTTCACCGTTTCAAATTTTTGTAACGCCAGTTGATCCGCAAAAATTGGCCTAACATTGTTTAGTAAAATTTCTACCTTATCTTCTTCGGACAAAGGTTTCTTCAGTCGTGAAAACAAACAAACCATGACTGCGAAATAAATATGAACGGGTTCATCTTGACCTTGGGTCCTAGACCGAATCTCCCCCATTAGTCGATAATCGTAGCCGACAATTTCAAAATCCTCCAAAAGCAAAGAACTGAGGTCTTGCCAAGAGGAGATTTGGTCCTTGATGCCTCGGTACCAGATCAGACCCTGATTTGAAAATAGAGAAAAGGCAGATCTAAATAATTTTTCTTCAGAAACATTATAAGCAATAGCATGTTCAGTAACCGACTCTATAAAACTACGGGGATTTCCCATGCCGTCAAACTGTATCTTCCACTTGGCGACGTTGGAGTCCGCCGAACAAGCGATTGCAGATGACCCTGGCACCTGAGGTTCCATCGCTTTGTCATTTGCTGGTGGTGACAAAGATGAGAACGATGAACCAGATTCATGCGAATCCAGCCGCTGACGTAAATTCTTCAAGACCTCGATGAGGCCAAACTTCGCCTTGACGTCAGCCTCTGCCTCCGCATTCACCCTATCCAACCTAAACCAAGAATGGCAAAACAAAGCCCTAGCGCGAGCCAACAAACTTCGTTCACCGGAGGACTCAAAGTCATCGATGCGTTTCCGAAGGTCTTTTAATTTGTCGCTAATAACCGGCAACTCCTTCGCTGGAAGCGCGTCGTCGTCGCCTAAAATATCACCAGGCTTAAAGTCGTTTATCAAACCTTTCAACTGTTTTCTCAATTTCAAAACTGTGTCCTCAGGTTTTTCGCCACGAATAGTAACCTCATAGACCAACTCGTCACGATGCAACGAATAAAGGTGCACTATGTTCCAATCCATCTTAAAATGAAAACCAAAAAAAAATTATCGAAAAGCTATAAAAAACCTAAGTTGAAAACAAATAAAGTTAAGTATTTTTAATATATTAATTGTTGCTAAGTTCTCCACTGAAGATAAACAAAACAAAATAAATTTGTCCTAAAAAATTTTTCAAAGTCATGGTCACCCTACTTGAGGAAATATAAATATTTTTCCAAGTGATTGGTGACCAATATACAAATCACCTTTAAACTGTTATCTGAACACCAAATACCTTAGTTACTTATTAAATTATCTCCTTTAACAATGTTAAATTTCTATCTTATAGTTTACATTTAATTATTTTTACCACAATTTGTAACAAAATATTTGCAATGCATGTTCAATGTTAAGACCAATAAACTTATCCATACATCCTTTTACATTTTCAACAAGAAATAAAATCCACTGTATTTTATTTCTTATTTTCTTATTTGTATAATAAAACAACACTTTGTTTACTTCAGATTATCAAATATAAGTACAGTAAATTATTAGTAATAGTAATAAGTAAACCATAAGTAATTACTTTATAGTATGTGAACAAATAAAACAAACCCTAATAAAAATGGATTTAAGTTTGTTGCATCAAAATTTCTACAAAATTTAATTTTTGTAAATGCACTTAAACTTTATAAACTACACAACCATATAGGTTATTTATGTCCACAAAACATTACTTCCTACACTTTACCGATACAAAATTATTAATACTTAAGTAGACATGTTATTTTTCACTTTAAACTACTTACTTAAAACAAAATTTCAGCATGTATTACATTAAAATAACAAATTTGGGTTAATTTAATCACAATAGTGGGCGCCATTGAAAACTAGTTAAGTTGGTAGAAATAAAAAGATTTTTTGTTGTCTCAAAGCCAATTCAGTTTATTCAAAATAAATATATAATATTTTCCTTTCATATTGTAAGTGGAACATTATACAGAATCGTGGATGTTACTTAAGAATTAGATTACTCT
This sequence comes from Eudonia mercurella, assembly GCA_963082485.1. Classification (NCBI taxonomy): domain Eukaryota; kingdom Metazoa; phylum Arthropoda; class Insecta; order Lepidoptera; family Crambidae; genus Eudonia; species Eudonia mercurella. The sequence continues at coordinate 384,739 of CAUJAO010000211.1, forward strand.
TAATACGTATTAGCATGTCATGACAACGTAATCTTTAGCGGAGAACCAGTACCAATTTAAAGTCTTAATAGATGTTATGCAAAAAACCCCTTAAACTCAGGGTCGCTATCCGAGTTCGCGTTTGTGATTAAACCAATCCCAAATTGTGTAATAGAAACAAACCTAACAAGCACTTGCAAAATTAAACTGGCGAGGAACACTGACCTGGTGAAATCCTTCTAAGGCCATTCAATTACCTGCCCAGACCATCCCGAACAGTGGCGGCTCGGCGAGCTGGGCCTCTGGCTCCAACGGGCCGAGCGTCCCCTGATCGGAATGAAGCACTGGTACTTTCCTTCAGCCTATCAGCATTCCCGGTGGAACATGGCCTTTCACACCCATGTGGATAGGATGCGTTTATGAATAAGCTCTTCTTGACTTCATAAAATATCAATGAGATCAAATGTTATGGACATGAACACGACCATCACTATGAATATATATTTAACTATAAATAATAATATCCCATTCTGAAACAACAACCATGTGGATGAATATACGAATTACAAATATACCTTTTCAGATGCCAAGTTGGAAATTTAGAAAGTGGCTAACTTACATGCAGGCGTCTTTTGATTCTTCAACTTATGAGTCCATTGTTGATATTTCAGCCAAAGACATCCTGCAAATTCCCTCTCCTGACCCTGGAAGACACATGGCCATGATAGCGGAATCTAACCAAAAAATAAACGAACGAAATTCTCAGAAATGAACTTACCAAATTTTTAAATATGATAATGATTCATTTCTATTGAAATGAGGGCCGATGATTACAGATTTTTCCCAGCCCTGGGGCTTCGCCCCATCATGAACTTGTCCTTCCTCTCAAAAATCAATCTCCAAAATGCCAACGCGACCGGCTGTCTCCCTGACAGTTCCTGTCGTGTCAATCGACTTTTTACTTTTTAAACAACCACACCAAAGATGAAGAAATCGATCAATATCGCATCCACAACATTTTCGAGACTGCTCGCGCCATCTATTGAGACACTTCAGAACTAAACTCAACAGAATTAATAAGTTTGTTTTGAAAGTTTATTTTACTATTCTATAAATAACTATACGTCAAAATTTGCAACGTTACAACTTAGCAACTTTCTTTTGAATTATAAAACAAAATCTACGAAATAAAAATAAATTAAAATTAAATAAATAAATATAGTAATGTTTACTTATCTACAGTCAACAATTTCTCTGTATCGTCATAGGACATTATTTGCAGGGCATCCTTTAAAGCTATCTTACACTTATTGTAATTAAGAGAATATATATTTGCTATCGCATTAAGTCTATTATAGAGAAGTGGTCCTAGGTACATGTAAAATTTGGAGGTATACGCATGTTTTGTGCCAATTCTTTCTGTACAAACTATGTCTTTTCGTCTTTTATTAGTAACTTCAGAGTTGAAAGGAAGTGCAGCATGCTGCTTTAGTACTATACTCAATATAAATAGCCGACGGACTGTTAGTACTTTACATGATTTATATAGAAGGATAGTAGGAAAAAGGAAAGGGCGGAAAGTGGACACCTTGAGAATCGCTCTCTGAGCTCTCTCGATTGTTAACAACACCGATTTACCCGCTCCACCCCATGAGTTAATACAGTATGTTAGTATGGACTGGCATAGAGCCAGGTACACTTGCCTGATTATTGTAGAGTCTGCAATATAGCGTAATTTTTTGAACGCAAATATCATCTTACGGATCCTATTACTTCAGGCTTCTATATGAGGTTTAAAAGAAAGAGATTTATCTATTATAACGCCCAAATATTTTATTTTATTCGTATTTTTAATACTGGGACACATACAATGGTTGCCATTGGGGGCTCTACAACAATGAGCATATAAAGTTAAGTTAGTTTGAATTGGCATAAGTTTGCGCATTGAGAATTTAATATAGTTAGTTTTATCGGCATTTAGTGTTAGTAAATGATGCTGTAGCCAATTATTAACAATATTGAAACCATGTTGCGCATGTTTGTACACTTCTTCTGAATCAACTGAAAAAAGAAGCACAGTGTCGTCAGCGTACGATAAAATTATGCCATGCTCCACTTTGAGATTACAAAGGTCATTAATGTAAGTCAAAAACAGGGAAGGTCCTAGGATACTTCCTTGAGGTACGCCAAAGGATGTATTTCTCTTCTCAGCACTGAGGACGCTGCCAATCCTTACGCATTGGGTACGTTCTTCCAAATAGCTTTTAAATAGTTTTAACTGAGTTCCTCTTATACCTAAAGTTTCAAGTTTGCGCAACAGAATAGGGATTGAAACTGTATCAAAAGCTTTGGCGAGGTCCAGGAAAATGCCTATTGTGTGACTTCCTTTATCAAGTTCGTGTATTAAATAGTCAGTTAAATGGTGTACGGCATCAGCAGTCGATACTTTAGGTTTGAATCCAAACTGTGTCTTAGATAATATTGATTTATCCTCCAAATATTTAATTAATCTTTTATTTATAATTTTTTCTAATACTTTAGACAGAGACGGCAATAAAGATATAGGTCTATAATTTGATACTTGATCTTTACTCCCAGATTTGTACACAGGTACAACAATGGCTTTTTTGAGACACTTAGGGAAGCTTCCTGTTGATAGACATTTGCGGAAAATATAAGTCAGTGGCGAAACTAAGATATGTCTAAATTGTTTGATAATTGTATTAGGAATATTATCCCACCCAACTGCACAGTCATCTTTTAAACTCATAATTATGTTTTCTACTTCGGTTTCGTCAGTATCAAGCAACGCAAAGGATGATAAGGATGTGCTACACATAGAAGTAGTGCTTGTCAGATATTGTGATTGGCTTTGAACTTTTTCTGCTAGACACTGACCCACATTAACAAAGAAATTATTTGCAATGTTAGCAGCTGTCACATCTGATGGGTGTGACTGTAATAAACCTGAAGATGACTCATGTTGCTTCGAAGTATATGTTACATTTTTTATATGTTTCCAGATCTTTTTACTATTTGAACCAGCTTTTTCCAATGCAGTTTTGTCATAGTGAATTTTTGAATATGTAAAAGATATATTCTAATTGGTTATAAGATTTTACTTAATATCATTGACAAATATTTAACTAATTACAATACTTTATTTTAAAGTTTTTCTACGTTACTCTCAAAGGGAATATTATTAGCTCGTAGGCCCACTGCAAGGTAAAGCCCCCCCCCCCCTCTCCCTCTCCCTCTCCCTCTCCCTATTTCATCCTATCCATGGAAACCACTTACCAGGTCGATTGGAAGGAACCTAGCTAGTCGCCATCTCAGTCTTAGTTTGCCGTGAAGTTTATTTTTTAATGGAGTACATTATTTTTGTGGTAATTTATCGTTAATGAGCAACTTATTGATATTAAAATCAATCCCTATAAAAACTGGGTATTCAATGTTACATAAAAAAACTTTTACTTTTTTCTTTAAAGTTACAAATGCAACTATTAGTATGATGATATTTCACAGTGAAAAAGTACGCAACCCTTCTTACACAAATGCGTTACTCGTGGATAAAAGGCGTAACCACACTTACACATTGAATGTACTGCTAAATCAGAACGTGCGTGCACATAAAAGGTTATCTGCAATTACATCAAACAGCAAGATTTCTATAACGTATCAACAAAGCAATATTCACAATTACTTATGACTTTCTTCTAGGAATGGTGCGATATGTGCTAAATCAATATGTATATTGTTTTATCCTCTTTTTAAATATAAGCTGAATGTGACTTTTCTTTCTGATGTCTGTTATTAGGCATTGTTAATAAAAGCTATCATGATCCTATAACGTCAAACATTCCACTACAACTTTCCCCGTCGAGAATATGTAACCAAAATAGTCTTGTTGCGGCTTCACCTACACAAATTTATTGAACTAAACGGGCCGGCTCGAAAAACATTGCTCTGTTATACTCGCAGGCGTTAACATTTCTTGTGACGGTACTTTATATAAAAATGTGATCGGTTACATTCACCTTAGACGCGTCAACTACGTAACATTGTTCTTTAAACTACTTTCCAAAATTATACATTATATTAATAACCTGAGTTTATTTCCTGCTAGAAGACCATCACAAATATACAAACAAACGATTCAAGTAATGTTTATGAACATTAAACAGTCTTTTACTTAAATCAATTTATCATTAGTCTACAAAGCTGCCAAGGGAATGTTTTACCAATTACAGATTTGTGATAGTGCTGGCTCATTCGTTCTACGTAACCAATCTCGTGGCCATCGGAAACACTACGATGGATGCATTTATTGCAACTATTTTAAACCAGTGTAAGACGCAGCTACGAATATTAAGGTACGTTTTTATTTGGCATACGAAATTTGAGCAATTATTATATGTTATGTATGTATAAATATATATGTTAAAACGAGCAATGTTTTTATTTTCATAAAGAATTAACTTTGAGGACCTACCTGAACGAGCGAGAAAGGTAGCGGTGAGCTCTGCGAGCTACGAGGCGGCGCTGACGCGGCTGTTCCTGGACTGCATCAGGCATTTCCAAAAGATTTCCGAGTGAGTACAGTTGGAATTTACACAATTATTACTATTCTTCTTGCTTTATGTAAATATTAGTGAAAACTATTTAAATAATCGCATGTCGCACTGTGAGTACCTTTAAAAAACAGCTAAAAAGTTATCTACTATCGGTTACTTGAGCGGCACTGAATCATGTTATATTTTTATATATAGAATATATATTATATTTAGTAGTATATTCATATTTTTGTGTAAATAAGTATGGAGTTTAATGTGTGAAAGTCTTTATGTTATATAAATATCATATTTTCTTAATAGTTCTGTGCGCAGTTTGTCTATCTAACTAGCTACTTCCATACTATCCTGTCACCATGGTCTGCTGGAAGAAATCTCTTTTTAGAGATAAGCTTACCTGTACTATTGCGATCCAAAATGTTAACCATTGTAAATGTTTATTTGTGTACGAACTAATAAAATAAATAAATAAAAATAAATAAATAAATAATCTTTTTCCTACGATACTATAGTAGGAATGGTTCGCTCGGTTCGATGGCGTAGTGGTTGACGTGCCCGGTTTGCGATTGAAGTACCTTTGGCAATGGTCGGTCATCGGAAGGGTGATAAAAATTGTATCATATCGAGCTCTTTTGTGCTTCGTAGGGCACGTAAAGACACGTTGGTCCCGACTGGATTAGCTGCCGTTAACAACCACCAATCAGCACTGCGTCCATGGGGTTTATGGCCCGTTCTCCAAATCCAACCATAATGAAGGCTCGTGCCCCAACAGTGGGGACATAAAATGAGCTGGTGAGAGGTGAGTTGAGTTGATGGCACGTCTTGGCAGATGCTAAGAGGAGGCCTTAACCCAGCCCAACTCGGATGTCAAACTTATGTATGTGAGCGTGTGTGTAAGCGCAGAACCATGGAGCAGCTGGAGAGCGTGTTCGGGCTGGCCGTGCTGCTGCAGTTCACGGTGGGTGGCTGGATCCTGTGCATGGCCGCCTACAAGATCGTCAGCGTAAGTCTGCATTTTGTAAACAATCATGTCGGACTAAGCTGCCTAGTGGAGTGTGCGTTTTAAGAAAAACTTAACTTTTGCTGTTTTTCTTCAGTCAGTTCACAATGGACTAATGTGGCAGACTCTTTTTTTAAGTAAGCTTTTAGGTTTAGCTGCTTACCAAAATGACACTATTACTACATGAAAAGGTGATTAAATAACGCAAACATAAACTATACGGATGTTTAGCTTTTGAAGTTGATTCCACATTCAAATCCTTGTTAGTTGTTTCCTTATTATCTACCTCAGCAGTTATATCAGAATCTAAAAAAAACATTAATTAAATAAAATAAAATGTCGAATCAAGTAGCATGTAAATAGTGCATAATAGATAAAATAGTTAATAGCACACAGGTGATGAAAGTACCTAGGCGGAAGTAGCTGTTTTGGTTTGAAGCTGGTCCAACTCCCAAATCGCTAAGAGTAATTAATGGATTAATTTCCATGTTATCTTCCTCTGCGTGTACTTGACAATCACATATTATATCAGAGCAATCAGAATCCGAAAAAAAAACACAAATCATTTTAATAGATTAAACTATCCCAAATTCCCAATAACTTTGAGAACCTGTGAACGAATCAAAACGTTCCAATTGCAATTCAATTTGCATAAAATATTAATTCATTCATTCATTTTCAGCCCGTATCTAGCCACTGCATGGGCCTCCTCCTTGTTACGCCGATCCTTCCTGTTTTGAGCTGATCGCATCCAAGTTTTTGCAGCGACCAGCTCTATATCTCTGGCCCATCTAGCAGGCGGGCCAGAATATAAATATATAATTTAACTTTTTAAACTAACACGAACCATTAAACTGACCTCTGAGCTCTTGAAGCTGAGGAGGTAGATATTCGTCTAATAATTCATCAGCTGAAAAATCACCATCATCGTCTTCTGAACAGGCGTAATGAAAGGGACGATTATGCCGTCTTAGTTTTCTTTTAAACTTTATTAATTCTGCACCTATAAAACAGTCGGGTACAAAGCATAGAAAGTAGGTTCATATGATTTATTATTACACACATAAAATGTAAATTCAAATTGATCTCTTTTGCATGTCTTACACATTTTCATTTGATTTGGAGTATCGTCATTTGAAGTATTTGTACATTCTGTGAATTTGATAATTATAAATTATCTTTATTCATTCACTCATAAAATAACTTTAATTTTATGGACACTGGCTCTCCGTCTGGTTTCCCGTGATAAAAAGTAGCCTAGGTACAAACCTAAGTACTTACATATTAAACTAGTGCTTGATCTGTATAACTAGGTACCAACAAATTCATATAACGCTCAGTGTGAAAGAGTAACAAACACACACGCACAGCAACCCCCAATTTAAATATGAGTTATTACTACGAGTAGATACACTACAAATATATTAAATAACTACTTAAACGAGAATAAAACCAACCGTGAAGTACTTCAAAATGCTCACTGTAGCGTTTTTTAGAGATCTCCATTTGATTTGAATTCTTGTCTTTTGGAGTATCGGTACATTCTGTAAATCAAATAAGCATAAACTGATTGTATGTTTATCTACTAATGATTCTGTTTTTATAACAAGTGACAAAGACACGTGAAAAACAAAACAAATAAAACTTTTAGGTTATAAAGATGTCAAAGGCACTAAAATTGCACTTGCACAGTCTCTTCTTCTTCCCATATTATATTATGCCGAAGTCAGATATGAAGAGCAACTCAATAAGCTTGAGCGAAATCAGAATTTTAGTATACGATTCATATTTGGACTTCGCAAATATGATCATGTCTCCGAATTCCGTACTAAACTCAAGTGGTTGCCAATTCGCCTTCGCCGGAATGCTCATGTGCTCTCCCTGCTTTACAGTATTCTTTTTAATCCGACCACTCCCTCCTATCTTAAGAATCGATTCCAATTCCTGTGCGACTCACACTCGCGATAATTAAGGTCGTCGAATACCAATCCCTTCCACAAAATTCTATGATAAATCTTTTACTGTACTGGCTGCTCGATTGTGGAATGCATTGCCTATAACAATCAGAAATGCTAATACGTTAGCATCTTTTAAGAAGCTACTGAACGATCATTACTTGTCCTAAAAACCATCGTCACCGTAATACGCTTTCATATTATATTATGCACTAGCAACCCGCCCCGGCTTCGTACGGGTGCAATGCTGATACTAAATATACTACAGAATATTATGCATGTATTGAATACATTGATAGAGTGATTCAATACAATTACATATAAACCTTCCTCTTAAATCACTCTATCTATTAAAAAAAACCGCATCAAAATCCTTTGCGTAGTGTTAAGATCTAAGCATACATACATAGGGACAGACAGACAGCGGGAAGCGACTTTGTTTGTGATTTGTTTTGTGTAGTGATTTCGTCACTGTAATATGCTTTTATATTATATTATGCATTCTTATATGTACTTATAACTATAACTGTTATGTTTGTATCAATAGTATATTAAGTATTTATTATTATTTATTGCTGTGTTAGTTAGACTATAATTATATGTGGTACACCGACGCGACGACAAGCCCACTTCAAACTCAAATATTTTTTGTCCATCCAAAGGTTGTCTGGAAGAGATCACTCTTAGTGATAAGACCGCCCTTTGTACGTGTACTTTTATGTAGTTTTTTTTCAAATGTTTTATTTTTGGTGTACAATAAAGTTTATTTATCTTATCTTATCAAAGGCGGTAATACTTATGTTTATACCTTACCTATTGATTGACACAGCTGAGACATCTGTTTTCAATGAGGCTCACCAATCTCACCATGAGCCTCCCACGAAACATCACTAACACAATATTCACAATAAAATTAAACCACAAACCTTCACCGTCACTGGATCACAATATTCACTGAGCAGAATCCTGACAGTAATGGCGATTATGTTTACGAACAAAAATATTGCTCGCTAATTATAACATCGGATATGATGATACTATCATATTCAAATGACGTATTTAAAACTTAGTCTGGATGTCAACACTGCAACTTTCTATACAATGGTATCATTTTAAATAAAGTGTTTAACGTTTAGCAGAATAACATGGTAACTTAAATTTTATCAATGTATTAATTTGTTGCAATTTAAAATAAATAACAACATATTAATGCTAATGACGGTACTAACGATACAAACCAGTTTATGATTGGTTGTGTCGTACTACGGCAAGGCCATTGAAATATTAGTGCCGTGAGTCATTGTATGTGAATTTGCAATTACTGTAACACTAAGAAACCCTTGTCACCAAATACTTTGTGTATTGTAACTTCATTTAAAATTATACTTCAATGGAAACATTATTAATTTTCAATTACAATGAAATTATTTTGTTTTACAAAAATAGTTCTTATTACCATAGAAATATGATTCAAAGACAGAAAATTAAGTCTGACCTTGCTGAATTCGTATTCATCTTGTGATAAAGTTGTACAAACGTGTAATTAAAGTTACAGTTATTCATATTGGGTGTCGATATCCCTTGCTGGAATCGAACCGGCCCCGATCTCAGACCACGTGTCCACGCTGGATGCAACGGCGCAGGACGAGAGCTGATGTCGTAGCACACAGACTCCGAGCGTGTCTGTCACTCAGGCGTTTGCTTCTGCCAAGGCCCTTTCTCTTCTCGCCTTTCGTTCTCTACAAAAACGATAATCTGTATAGTATTGGAGCAGCGTCTCCTGGTAAAAAACGAGTATTGTTAAAATATCGCACTACAAAATCTCATTTCCGTAAATGTGATAGCATGGCAAATATGAGTCACACTGAGCTGTCTGCGCACACATCCCCCTCCGTGTCGGTTGCAGGTAAACGTGTTGAGTTTCGAGTTCGCGTCCACGACCCTGTTCATCGTGTGCATCCTGACGGAGTTGTTCCTCTACTGCTACTACGGAAATGAAGTGACTGTCGAGGTGAGATTTATATTCAAGTCACTATTGATAAATTACACTTTTATGATGTTATTTGGCAATTCGTAATCATTATAATAGGATTATTCATTTATTAATCCACGACCTACTAAAACAACAATAATGATACATGATTATTATAATATATGATTATCGTCGTTTTTGACTATAATTATTTTGTTTAATGAAAACTCATAATTTGTCAGATGGTAAGAGTGGGGTTTACCCACTAAAAACCCTAACGATGCTTCCTCAGCTGCTTGGCGACCCTGGCAGGAACAAAAACTTTTCTGCTCTGGCCGCTACAGCCAACCCGGCTAGCACTAGGCTGCCCTTACATTGACTGGGGAGTGCCGGAAACGCTAGACCCCCTCGACTTACTAGGCCGTGCAATACCGGCGTGGCCCTCACCACCACCGGCATGGCTTCGCAGAAGACGGCTTTTCGCCCACCTTCTGTGCATCCACAGGTCGGGAGTTTCCCCCGCACAACAAGCGCCGCCCGAGGGCCCTGGCGAGCTCCTTTCCTCTCGCAGGCGGGGGAACTGATTGTCATGATGACATATCTTCAGTCAACCCAACCTCCTCATCGTGGATACCTACCATATAGATGCTTTTTCTAATGAGAGGTATTTAATTGTGATAGATTTGTTACTTGATTTATTGACCTAAAACGAGACGAAGCATATTTGTAGAGTGTTGAAAGTATTTGCTGTAAGATGTGAGAGCTGTATTGCCATCAGGGTGGACATTAGAAAGTTTTGTAGCGAGGGTTGTGTAAGTTATGTAAGGGGTTGGTTGCATAGCTCAGGGCGGGTGACTTCAGCTTATCCACGGCATCAACCACCAGTCCATTGCGCTTCAAACGTTTGTTCAATCTGACTATGGAGTGCCACTGGCCTCATCACCCACTCTCACGCGACACATTCGTTGCAGAGCGACCGCGTGGTGGAGTCCATCTACGGCATGGACTGGCTGCACGCGCCGCTGCGCTTCAAGCGCTCGCTCGTGCTGACCATGGAGCGCGCCAAGCGCCCGCTGCGCCCCGCCGCCGGCCACATCATACCACTCTCGCTTGACACTTTTGTCACGGTCAGTTTCTGCACAATGTCATTATGATTTTCTTGAATAAATAATATTGATTTAAAATCTTTACATTGTATTCTAAAGCATAGGCAATGTAAAACATCTCACTTTGCTCTGGTTCGAAGGCAACTAGGTTCAGTGAAACTGCACAGCATAAAAGCATAAGAACTGAAGCTTAAACTTTTTTTTTCTTGTAACTAACATTAGTGTTTAAGGTCAATGTAATTACTGACAGTCTATGGAATTATTCTAAAAATTATAAATTATAAATACTTATTATTATTATTCTCTTTATTAAAATATACATCTTAAGAAAATTCTTTTACAACATTTTATATAAAAACATATTTAAAATATAAAATATTATAAAAAACTTATCCTAGGTTGCCACCGGCAGCGGGGATAGACCCAAGCTATCGGTAATTAGGGCTGCAGAGTGAGGAACCTCCTGACAATACGTGCAGTGTCAAGGAGTACTGCCTTTTGCATCTGACCCTTGACCCAACCTTTCAGCGAGAGCTAGATGTTGATCGAGGCTCTTGGCTAAAAGACCGTTTGCCGAAACGACTATCGGTACAATAATGGTATTATTATTAAAGGTAGGCTCCACCACCAAGAGTATGTTATGCAAGCGTCCATGGGCTGCGGAGGCCGCTGTCCATTAAGAGGGTCATATGCTCATGAACTACTTGCGGTTTTTATACTTGTTATTTTGGCCTGACGTTGATATATTTGAATGGTCCGGTCACAGGGATTTTTTTATTTTTTTATTATATGATGGGCTTGCTCTTGGCCTCATTCAAATCCCTAGGGCTAAGAAGAGGCCGACGATGGAACGAGCTTGCCCAGAAACAGCCTATTCACTCGGGCTTTAAAAACTTGAGGGTTATATGCACTCGTGAATACAGACGCCGGTAGGGAATTCCACTCTTAGGCTGTACGCATTATAAATGTAGAAGCAAAACGCTTGGTGCGCAAAAGTGGAATGTCAACCAGGTATCGTCTGGATTCCCGATGGTAAAATGGGGAAGGTGGAATGAGCTCATGCAGCTTAAGTTTTGAATAGTCAAATTTAAATGTCTACATACTCAAATACTCGTATTGATTTATTTACTATTTCATCATCGTCGTCATCAGCTTATTTGTATGTCCCCACTGCTAGGGCACGAGCCTACCCTATGGATGGACAGGGAGAACGGGTCATAAACCACCACGCGGGCACAGTGCGGTGCGATGGTTGTTAACGACTGCTAATACAGCCGGGACCAACGGCTTTACGTGCCTTCCGAAGCACGGAGAAGCTCGAGATGATAAATATTTGGTCACCAATCCGATGACCGGCCTTTGCAAAAGTTGCTTAACCTTAGCACTCGCAGACCGGGCGCGTTAACCACTGTACCATCGAGCTCTTCTATTTTCCTCTATTTACTGCTTATGTACTATTTATTTACTATTTTAGGAAGTTTAACAGCTTGTTACACGCCGAGACGTCACATAGATCACTGTATAAATCGCTGATCATCCAATAATCTAGATTGCTCAACAACAATAGCGAACGACACAAGGCGCCGACGCAGCAGAATATGAAGCGCACCAGACACTGCATCGTGTTGCGACAGAAGCTCGGCACTCTTGGTTCTACCATCGACCACTAGACATCTATTTTTAGACATAGTAACAATTGTAATTTCTTTTATTAAATTTAATAGATAATTTTTGTTTCTTTTTTGCATTCTTCGGCTGTAGTCTTCGTAATTAGCATATTTAACAATATGATCACTTTATAAACTGCTATAAGCTAATAATAAAACTTCACTTATATTACTATGATATGATATGTTATGTGAATATTAATAATATTTTATTTTATTTTATTACAGATTATGAAGTCTTCGTACAGCTTCTACGCCGTTTTGAGACAGACTAAATAATTACAATTTATATTATGTAATAAATGTAGATCACCAATATTGAGCACGCGATGTAGTAAATAGTAAACATGAGCACTCAAATAATAAAATTGAGTTAGAAAATATAGTTTTATTGTAATACCATTTCTGAGACGGTTTCTAAGAAGGGGGTGCTTACATTTGTCAAGGAAATATTATTACTTGAAAACGATGCAATGTAAAGTAGGAGCTTAAAATAACTGAGTTGACTACACGCCGTGTACACGGTTTCAAATGTACTTCTGACAGCTAAAATTTTTAACAAAATGCTGGCCTGTTTATTGTTGAAATGATAATGATTTTGAAGCCCCGGATTCCAGCTCCATAAGTACTACCTTCGGATAGAGTAATTACAAGTTGCAGCCCGAGGGCGGTTATTAGTCGGAACGTGTAATTAGAGCGCCGGCGACCGATGTTGTGGCGGCCGGCGGCCGTTAATAATGTTCACGGTAACCCTTCAATGTTTATTGTCACATTACAAAACAATTCCTTTTGTAGTGATTTATTTATTTATTTATTTACGAAGGTACATTAATAGGTCACATCCAAAAATAAATACATTACAAAAAAAATGTACTTAGACAAAATATTGAACTGGGATGCAATCCAAAATTGATATACGAGTACTTAACTTATGTATTATTAATTAAAGTAATTTAATAAAATACGGTTTGGTTTGAACACTACGAATTACTGTTTTTTTAATAAATATGATGTGGTTTTGGAGAGAATGTTAATGTGATTTTCTTAAATTTAAAAATTCTCTACTATTAAAAATTTTCAATTTTGTATGATGAAAACAACATTTGATATGTAAAGTATTATGGGCAAGTCTTGAGGGTTAAGACAACGAGAGACGGTCGGAATAACGTAATGACTGTTAATGTCTATATTCGGCTCCAAAAACCTCACACCGACTGCGACTGCGGGCGACCGCGCGAGACGACACGTGTCGTGTATTCAGGAGGCGAATAATAAGCAGTGTTATGTAAGTGCGCCGCGTGATCATGCCATTCCGGTGCACGCTGCTACTTCAGCTGATCTAATGGATAGAAAATATGTCGCCAAAGTATTTGTAATTAGGTTTGACAAAATACGACTAAACTAGACGGAGTCTGTGCTCGAGACATGTACTCTGAATCAAAACTTGAATTATACAGGGTCACTTTTTATCACCGTCCAAACTTTCTGAGATGACTCCCGTGATTTGAATAACTCTTACTATTGGACCAACTCCCTAACTCAAAAATAATATTTAGCTGTTCTATACAAAACATCAAAATTCATTCGACGAAAAAGTATGGAATAGCTGAATTTTATTTTCGAGTTAGGGAGTTGGTCCAATAGTAAGAGTTGTTTGTATCACGGGAGTCATCTAGGAAGGTTTGGACGGTGATAAAAAAGTCAACGCTACTGAGCGGCAAATATACAGTGGAGCGCAAGTGAGCTTTAGAATTTCTTAACATTTTTTTAAATGGAGGTTCCTTGTTTCTTTACAAGTAGTTAGTTATCGCCTCATGTGTGAAACGAAACACCGACAGAGGTTTTAAAGAGAGAATGTCATCACGCACGCGCACTAGTGCGTGTTCCCGTTTCCTACTAGATTCTCTGAGGAATGGGAACGGATCGGAGGAGCTTTTGATCGGATTGGATCGGCTTGCAACTGGTAGTTTTTACAATACAGTCAGGTCAAAGACGAGATGGCAAGGTTGGTACAGTAGTACCAGTTTGTCTCGTCTGGTGGTGTTAAGAGCGGACGCGTGCAGGTCGCTGGCGGGACGCAGCGTGGTGCTGCACCTGCGCTTCTTGCGATGCTGCGGCTTCTGTCGGCTGAGCCCGCCGCCCGCCGCCGCCGCCGGTCCGCAGCCCGCGCCGCGCCAGGAACGGCTCAAGCAGCGGCTGCACGCGGCCTACTGCGCCTACGCGTTTGCTATCACCATCACCTACCTAACACAAGAGTGTGTGTACGCCTACCAGGTTCGCTTTGAAACTCCGTATTCTTTCCCTCTTCTTTGTGTTATGCTTAAGTTCCGCGGAGACTTTCAAGATCACTAAGAAGTCTACAAGAAGATTTCTACAGCCAA